>CM044955.1:42040178-42176624 GCA_024516035.1 Bactericera cockerelli
TGCGGAACAGAGAAATAAAAACGGGTTTAACTGGAAACTTTTGGGAAAAAAAACATTTTTTGATTATTATGAATTATGGGCCCATAGCAGGAACTAGAGTGCTTTGGAAAGAAACTTAAAAACCGGAAAAGTAAAATTGAAGAAAAAAACAGTATTTGATTAAATGTAATAATTATGGCCCTTAACAAAAATGAAACAAAAATTGAAAAAGACAAAAAAAAAAATTGACAAAAAAAAAAAAATGGGGGATCGCTGAGTTTTAACTTTGGTGCAATTTGGAACAGAAAAGTCAAGTGAAATTGAAATGCTTACCTTTGTCGTACTTTTTTACAATATTATTATTATTTTTAAAAAAAGAATCACAAGAGCACACGCTTTGCACGAAATGTTATATTATTTTCATGTTCAGAACAAACGTAGAACAAAACTGACTTGAACTCTATTTTCAGTGACTGTATTGAGGTACCTATATACCTATTCAGTATTTGTGATTGCACTGATTGTGTTCTGAATAAAGTACATGACAAAGTACGGGAAATTATGCAATTTCAATAACAAAGTCTCTGGTGCCTTTGTGACCTCTGAGTCCTGCACTTTTATTCAAATAAAAGAGATGTTTGGTGTTCTGTACAACACCCAATATTGACAATGCTCTCAATAGACAAGTATTCCTTTGCAATTCATGTTCCATGAATATTTAGTATTTACCTAGTAATTGAATGGCTGGTCTGTCATACCTTTGTCTTTCTACACTTATTCTCAAAGCAATGTGATTTGTACATTCGAAATATTGACAATGAATAACACGTGAGAACACTGAGAACCTTTGCCAAACATTTGATAGCTGATAAATATTAAATTTACCTATTGAATTCAAAGAAATTCACTCAGATAGTACAAACTATGTACATCAAAATTGAGTTTCATAAATAAATAAAAATCACCTTGAAAATTTTAATTATTCTAGTTTTTGTAATCTAGGCATTCATAATAATTATGCTCTGTTGAAAAGGGTAAAATAATGTTTAGTAAAAAAGCATGGTTAGTAAAACTTTAAAAAGAATAGGTCCAAATTTCAACAATCAATAACGTTACCTTGTTCAATATGATCAGTTTGGTTTTCAAACGCTTTTCGTAGTGCCAGAATATGAAGGCTTCGGGTCGGAAAATGTGAACCGTTCCTTTTTCCTGTGCACGTCACATTCTGCTTTCTACTGTTCACTTTAAACGTCTCCATTTTGTACGTGATTAATTTTTCATTAGTCATAGCTAACCTCTCTGTTTCAAATTGAAAAAGCTCCACGAATACCGAGATCACGTCACAGTGTTGTTTTTTAATACATTATACATACCTAGTATTAACAGCAGTTTAAATGACTTTCATTTATGAATGCAGAAGTTCATAACAAAATATTTTTTGTTGTTGAGATTCACTATACCTACATTATTTTCTTTAAGTTAAGGAAAGTAAACATGGAATTGAACTACTGATTCTTTATACTTCAGAACATGTTCAATTATTTTTAATCAACTTTGATAAAAGTATATATTTTTACTTCCGAGAAATTTCTAATATTAGAAATTGGAAGTATTGTGTTCGTTTTTGTAAAAAAAAAAATTTTTTTGCTCCGATTTCAATTTTTTTCATATTTCTGGACGTTTCATAACCTCCTGAGCAAATTTGGTTTTGTGTCCGTCTGTCGGTCTGTCTGTCTGTCTGTCTGTCTGTTAAAACGATTCCTTGTAACGCGCAAATCTCGGAAACTACTCGACCGATTTTGATGAAATTTTGTAAACATCTAGGAGACATTCTGTAAATGCTTATATCTCGTGAACGGTACACCCGATTTTGATGAAATTTTGTATGTATATGCATATTAATGTTCTACACAGGCTTTTTATATTTTCTTTTTAATTAATTATAATTTGACTCTGATATTTAAGAAAATCCGAAATTTTGGACAATAAAGTCAAAAAATAAGAAACACGACTTGCCGATACAGAATTTTTTGTAGAATTTAGAATGTAGAAAAAACGGTTTTCTACCATATAAAACAAATCTGAAGAAAATCGGTTCAGCCGTTTTGGAGCTACAAGTAATTTAGTATAAAAACTCAAAATTCGCACGTGTACACAATGTGAAACAATCACGAGGAAGTATTGTGTCCAAAATTATTGGCAGTGTTTTTTTTTAATGTAGCATATACATTTTACCTCACCTTTTACCAGAACAGTATCTTGATCGTAGTTATATCGTTGACTATTTGAATAAAATAAAATTCTCGTAAGTTGCCAAAAAAGTATTATATTTTGTTAATGATGATGTGAATCACACCAACTCTTTTTAATTAATCTTTGCTGAACTTGTGATCTTGTGAATCGAATCACCGACCTCTGCCTCTACCGAGTCTGCCGCCTTATCGATTGTGCCTCTGAGGTATAAATAGATTCCTTATCATATTAGTGCTAATTTATTGCTGTCACAATTACATTACTCTCACTCGCCTTGTCAAATTTCGCCAATCTTGGGACTTGAACCACGGAGCTCCATGTTATGAGCTGTGATCCATGAAACTTACAAGTAAAGAGTCCAGAGGAGCAGAACAGCTCCTCTTAAAAACCCACCTCCCCTTGGTAAGAAAAGAGGAAGAGAAAGGTTAGACTAATAAAAGTGAAGGATTTATTTTTTAGTGGATGTGCCAAATGTGCCAAATTTATCTTTGACTTCACGTTCGTGAGACCGAGAGGGAATTGGGGATAGGTTTTTACTCCTTTCAGTGGGAGGAGTTTGGAGGGGGAGAGAGAGTACATATAGAGAGAGAAAGTGAGAGTGAATTAAGGACAGGTATACTTCTTCGATTGAGGAAGGAGAGGGGCAAAGAGAAACAAATAGTGAGAGATAGAAAGCAAGAGAGGGAGAAAGCGAAATGGAGAAAGGGAAGAAGACAGTTAGCGAGCGAAATAGAGAGAGAAAGAACTCGAGGGGTGTGTGAGAGAGTAAAGATTATTTTAGTGCTGACAGTCGAGATAATACTGTCTTTTTTACCTCTTTTGCTATAGAAACGAAAAAATAGTGACCAGATAGTTGAAGCTCCAGGGTAGAATAGGTCAATGACTTGGAACTCATGTCGGGACTTTTAGCTTCCTAGGGAATTTCGTAATAACCAGGAGTCAAGAAGACGTAACAAAAAAGGGGCGATCTTCAAAACGTTATTGACTGGTATGAATAAGGTTTGGTTATTTTGAAACTGAAATTGATTCAGTGGAGCGTCGTAAGTCCGGATCGACGAACATAGTAAGTACAAAGTAGTACCTAGGAGTAGGACCGACCTCACTCAGTAGCTTGATCGCTAAGGTGGTGGACTTGTAATCTGTAGGTCAGTAGTTCAAGCAAAAATCTAGTAAAGCTTGTTTGAGTAATTGTGATTAACACAAATATTAAAACTTTACTTTTGAAACTGGATCAGCACAAATACAAGCAGTTGATAATGAAAAGAAATCGATATACGAACCATGTATAGAAGATCTGGCTAGAAGATATTTTAACATAGAAGCGGAAAAGTTCAAAGTTATAGGTCTACTGTTTGGTGCCCGTGGTGTGATTCCAAGTTTTACTTTCAATGTTCTGCGTGATTTGGGGATTCCATCAAGTTCACTTGTGGCTATGGGTTTGAAAGTGCTGAAGGATTCGATTCACATCCTTCATCTCCATCTGTTCCATTGAAGCTATATCAATTTGATGTTCAAATTTTTTATTGATAATAATTGCTCAAGTGTCAAATTCTGCATGTTATATAAACTTATTTGTATATAAAAAAAGTATTTTGGAAAGCCGGACTGAATAGTCAGGTGACAGATGTGTCACACGGTCGAGAAGTACTCAAATATATAAATACTGAACATAATAATATAATAATATCTAACCCCAATACCTTGCTCCATAAGACAGCGGATTCTTAACTCCTAATAGGTCGGGCGGCCATTTAGTCCAAAGTATAGTATATTTTACTAAGGCTGGTTTGAATAATTTAATATCACGTTTTTTGATTAATAAATATATGATAATTAGACAGTGTCATCATGATGTCAGGACGAACCACGTGTAAAACGAAAGCCACAAGACTGATTATTTAAGAAGCTATAATTCTTTTCAAATCGATGAACAAGCACTACCCTCTCCCTCCACCCCTTCATCGTTGTGTAACATGACCTAAATATCAATAAAAAAGATTCAATAAAAAAAGGGGGGACATTTTATTACTGTCAGTGATTTCAACATTGGTTAAGAATTCACTGCCTGAAAATGGTTGGAGTGACATTTTGTCATCACGGCTTTCATAATAAAAACCAATGAAAGTGCTCCCTACAACACGGGGTGCTGACAAACATAAAGTGTTTGAGTACCCCCTGGAGGATTGACTTGGGCAACCTACATTTTTTTTTCGACATTTTCTTCGAAAAAGGGAAACATCTCAAATTTTCCTCGATTTTGCCGACCTCGGTTGCTCGATTGTGAAGACAGCAGAGCCGCGCTTGTAGCCTGAAGCTCGTGGTTTGAGTATTAACTATGGAGAAATTCATTTACTGTTTAGTGTACAACAACTCTATATTGTTTTGAATGAGATAGTGCTACAGTTGACCTATACTAGGTACTGATCATTTGAATTAAGGAATATTCACGGCATTTACGACCAGAAAAGATCTTTTTTTGTTGCCCATCCATCTCTCGGTAATCTGACGGCTAACCTAAGATCAAGTGTGATGATGAGTCATTTTCGTTGAAACGATTGATTACTCAATTCTACAAATAGCAAAACCCATAGGTACCTACACCACCAAAAGTTCTTTCAAACTTGAATTTCTTTATCATTCAGAATCAGAACCCTGAAAGCCCCTAAATGGTTTTCTTCCCTGAATAACTTTAACTTCCACACCTAAGTTTTCTGTTTTCCAATATTTGCACCAGAACTCTCTCGATAATATAAAGGAAGTGTCAAAAGTTCGCTGTTGACTGACAGACAGACAAGTGTGATGTGTGAGAGTAACATCCGCTCTCGTTCCTTCTTTTCTTTAGAATTCTGTGACATGTCTTCTAAATGTTTGGAAAATCTCTTGAGACACTACTCACACTGAACAAGTGAACACGTTACGAGGTTTCGATTTCCTAAAGGTTTTCTTCTTTGATGTTCCTAACTAGACATGGGGTAGTGTATGTACTAGGTATGAAGGTATGGTAGTAAGTTGAGTTCAAATTCTTATATTTATCTGATATGTTTGTTATTTTACTCTAATACAACTTAATAGGTATAGAAATGAAATAGTAAAGACACCATTTTATTTACAAGAACAGTAATAGGAAAAACGTTTATTTCGGAAGTCAAATCTAGAATGACAGGACTTGGGGAAAAGTTCCCAGTAGATCAAATATTGTTCAGCCAGTATACATCAGTCCTCCCCCCTATAATGTGTGGACCGCATCTGGTCCACATGTCGCCGCCAGACCCTCCCATCATCCAGCAACACCCAGTAGTGGACAGATCCCTCCTTTCTTTGAACACTACCAAATTTCCACTTGGAATCTCTAGTGTAGTTCCTTACTTGAACTCGATCGTTAATTTGAAAACTTCTCGAGACAGTGTAAGTTCTACTCTCAGGAACAAGAGATACTCTTGGCTTCATGATAACATCCAGTCTTGTCCTCACATCTCTTCCAAGCATGAGCACGTAGGGACTCATCCCCTCTGCGTTTGGAATTTTTCTTAACTGCATAAGAAGTCTGGCTAATTTTAGGTGGACATCTCCCGGCTCATCCGACATACAATGAAGATAATTTTTCACAGTCTGCACCGACCTCTCAGCTTGCCCATTGGATGAAGGATGAAACACAGCGGAAAACTTATGAACCACACCATTGCTCTCTAGAAAGTTTTTAAACAAATAGGAAGTAAATTGAGGTCCATTATCCGACACTAGTACCGAACAGATACCAAAATTTGTAAAAAGCCGTCGCAGCTCCCTGATGCAAAAGTCCGTAGTGGTTGACTTCGTAGGAATTACTTCAACCCATTTGGTAAAGGAGTCAACCACTATGAAATAGAACAAACCATTAACTGGACCAGCAAAATCGATGTGTACTCGCTGCCATGGCTCCTTTGCGGGCTCCCAAGGGTGACACTGAACTTTGGGTGGGTTATTTTGTTTTTCACAGCAATGTTTACATTTCCTCACGGATTCTTCTATATCTCTATCTATATTTTTCCAATAGCAATAACACCTTGCCAGCGCTTTCATTCTTACCATACCCAAGTGTCCAGTGTGAAGCTCTTGTAATACACTAGTTCGCAAGGGAGCTGGTATCATCACACGGGTACCTTTTAGTAGACATCCGTCTTGCAATGTAATTTCGGTATTTTCGTAGCCCAGCGACTTCAAACACTTGCCTGTCTCCAGTGCATCCAAAATCATTTTCAAATCAGGATCTAGTTGTGTTTCCTGTTGAATGGTTTGATATGAAATGCTATTCAATGTTTTTATTTGATTAGCTTGGAACTTGTAGGTCTGATTTGTAATATTAGGATCGGTATTTTCAGTAGGAAATCGGGAAAGAAAATCTGCATTACAGTGCTCACTGGTTCTTTTATACTCAATGGTGTAATCGAATCCTGATAAGAACAGCGCATAGTGTAACATTCTAGTAGCCGACAGTGCAGGTAACGTCTTCAAAGGATTAAATATTGTGGTCAACGGTTTATTATCTGTAATAAGGATAAATTTCCTACCGTACACATATTGAAAGAATCGTTTGATGCCCCAGTAAATCGCCGTCGCTTCTCTGTCTATCTGACTGTAGTTTCTCTCGCAGGCAGTAAGAGATCTGGACGCAAAGGCAATCGGCCTCTCAGAACCATCTGGGTACCTATGCGATAGGCAAGCACCTAGACCGACAGGGCTAGCATCAGTGGCTAAGGTAATTGTAAGATCCGGGTTATAGTGAACCAACACATTTTCATTACATATTTCTTCTTTTACCATTTCAAAACTTTTCTGACACCCGGTTGTCCACGTGAACTTCCTGCCTTTGCGAAGCAACTGATTTAATGGATTCAGTATGGTTGCTAAGTTTGAAATAAATTTATTATAATAGTTTGCCATTCCTAAAAATGTTCGGAGTTCAGAAACATTTTCTGGGCGCTTTGCGTTTTTAATGGCTAAAACTTGTCTTCCATTTTGTGCAAGCCATGTTCATCAATTTTATGTCCCAGGTAGTGAATACTTTTTTGGAAAAATTTACATTTGTCCCTGTTTAAAGTTAAATTCTGGGATTGTATTAAGTCTAACACAGTATTCAATCTACTTAGAAGTTCATTGTATGATGCACCCTGTATGATGATGTCATCAAAAAAACATTGTACACCGGATAGACCCTGTAATAATTTGTCCATATATTGTTGCCATAGTCCTGGGGCTACTTTTACTCCGAACATAAGTCGGTTTACCCTGTATACACCCTTGTGCGTACTTAAACTCTGAAGAATGGCACTCTCTTCGTTCATTTGGTAATGTAAGTAGGCTTTGCTCAGATCTAAAGTGCAGAAGAACTTACCCCCGTTCATCTGAGAAAAAATATCGTCTATTCTAGGAATGGGATAGTTCACGTCCTGGATACATTTGTTAAGAGTTACCTTATAATCGGCACAGATCCTGATATCACCATTGGGTTTGTCAATGGGTACAATAGGGGTACCCCACTCAGAGTGCTCGATCTTGTCAAGATTCCATCTCTTTCCAGGCGGTCCAGTTCTTTCTCTATTTTCTCTCTCCTAGAATAAGGTATAGGGCGAGGTTTGAAGAAAATGGGCGTGGCCTCAGGTTTCAGTTTTAGTACACCTTTTTCATTTGGTATTGCACCTATTTTATCTGTAAACACTTTTTCGTACTTTTTTAGAATTTCCTCAAGTTGTAAATTTTCTTCAGCTTTCAGTAATTTAATTTCAGCTCAGTCTAGATTAACCTCTCGTATCCAATCTCTACCAAAAATTGGGTCTACATCCTGACTGATGATGAATATTTTACCAACAAATGTCTGGGTTTTATATCGACATGTCACAAAGCTCACTCCCTTTGGTAGAATCGTCTCTCCTGTGTAAGTTTTCATTTGAACATTTGTTTTAAAAATCTTTTTATTAATATTTAAAGCCTTGAAGTCTGAGTAAGATATCGAGCTCAACGCTGCCCCCGTATCAACCTCCATACTAAAATGTTTGTTTTCAATGTCAATATTTACCATGAACTTGTCGGTCTTGACGGTGCGCAGTACGTTTACCTCGTAGTCTTCGCTCGCTGTAGAATTCTCTTCATCTACCTGGTGAGCTTTTCTACTGCCGCTGCGGCTGCCTTGTAATCTGCCGCTGTCACTGCCACCAGTGTTGCCGCCGCCCTTTCCTGACTGACAGACACGCGCTATGTGTCCCAGCTTATCACATCTCCGGCAGAACTCAGACCGGAACTTGCAGACGTTGGCCCTGTGGTTCTCTTGCCCACAGCGATAGCACTTTCCTGCTAATTTAGAGAAATACCCATTGTTAAATTTTTTATTATTCAACTTAGGTGTTTGAGAATATTGCACGCGATTAGAAAACATATTTTGCTTCACCTGATGTAATTTTGTGTACTGTCCATTGTACTCAGTAGAATTAGATACTGTATTACTCATGAATTGATTTTCTGATTTCGAGAATTCTATTGTAATTGCTCTATGAATTAAATCTTGAAAAGTAGCAGTGTTTTTCTCTTGTAGTAATTGTACCCGAATATCAGAATCACGTAGACCACGGATAAATTGTAAAGCTAGAAATGCATTAGCTGTACAATTGTTACACTTCTCACAGTTAAACTTACAATGTTTTGCTAACTTTTTCAATTCAGTAGAATATTCATTTACCGATTCATTTGGCTCTTGTGTACGACAGATAAATTTATTCTGCAGTGCCCATAAGCTAGGACTAGGCTCAATATATTCCTTCATCATAGTAACCAGTACATCATATTCCTTTGTAATAGGATCCTCGGGTGCACACATATTGTACAAATTTTCATGCATACGTGGCGTCAGTGCATGTAACAGTGTATACACTTTGAGCCTACTGTCTGTGTGTCCCTTCAATACCATGAAAGTTTCCAACCGTTTTATGAAATTACTAAAAGTTTCATCCTCTTGATAGGGCACAAAAGTCAAGTTTGATGTCGTACACATCTCAGTTGCACTTTTACTGGCAGAGCTAGCGCTACTCAGATTAGTAGCATGAGTACCAATAATCATATTTCTGAATTGTAAAATAAGAACTTTAATACCTGTAATAGTCTCCTGTATGTCGAATCGGTAGTCATCCTGAGACTCTGTGTCTTCACCTGTGACTAACAAATCCAACCCATCCTGTATCCGTTCGTATCTCGTTCTGTAGTCCTCAACATTGTCTTCGTAAACTTTCAGCTCTTCCATTGTGCAATTTTCCGTAATTTTCTGCTTGGTTTTCGTCAGTAAAGCCTTCACAGTACCTCGTTTGACTTTCAACTCTGCAATGCTCATTGTAGTGCTTTCTTCTTTTCTCCTCGTCGCCAATTTGATATGTTTGTTATTTTACTCTAATACAACTTAATAGGTATAGAAATGAAATAGTAAAGACACCATTTTATTTACAAGAACAGTAATAGGAAAAACGTTTATTTCGGAAGTCAAATCTAGAATGACAGGACTTGGGGAAAAGTTCCCAGCAGATCAAATATTGTTCAGCCAGTATACATCATTATCTATTTAAATAAGTACCATTTTGGTTTAAAAATTCACAATAGTTCCTATTTAAATAGGTACTAACTTGGTTAAGAAAATTCACAAGTTGAAATTTTCTTCAAAAATTATCTTTTCAATGTTTTATGTTTACTAGCCATAAAATAAACACGTTTTTTTTAGATTGATTCATAATAATTTTATTAAATCCTCAACGCCTTATACCTACTTCTTTTACCCAGAAAATTGATGAAATATTTCTTCATTTCCTAAGAAATTTAAGGCAAAATTTTCCATGAACATTTCATAGAATAAAATTCTTTGAAGAGGAAGTGTCGGTCGGTAGCAGGAAGTTTACAGCTAGTCTTTTTTCAAGTAGGTATTAGAAATACGAGTATTTATGCCGCACTAAAATTTGTTCTGGTATTCTGGTGGATTAGGGTTTCAAAAAAGTCGTAAAAAACATTTTAACGTAATTAACTGTCTAGATATTACATAGATTAGATACCAAAATACATAGGTACGTATTTAATAATTAGATATCTAAAATAAAATTGTGGGCTTTAATTTTATTAGTTACAAAAAGAATACGTTAATACATATTCTTTTTGAAAGTAACTATTATAAGGATCAATTTCACGCAAATAAGAAATTGCTCTTTTCAATAAAACATGTGAAGAAATGACTATAATAATAAATCTAAGTTATTAATAGATTATTGTTCTGAAAAAAAGAAAACACTTTCTTGCTAACTAAAAGTTCAAAAAAAACGTTATACGAGCGTGTCAATAAAAAATCAGAAAAATCGGGCAAGGAATAAAACACCAGATTATATTAACAACCGGTTCGCGGCCTGATGACAGTCAACTGATTATTGGAATACTGGAACACAACTGTTCCGTAGACCTGAACCTAGGAAGAAAGTGGAGAGATCAGATAAAAAAATGGCTGCATTGTTTCGGAGAGTATTATAGCGGAATTATTGTTATGAAACAGATATTAAATGATCCCGCACAATAGTCCTGCATCCTTACAGGAATTTGTATTACCTCCAGGGGCGAGGTTTATGAGCCTGGGACAGACCTGGAGTACTGAGAGTTCCGTAAAATATGAGATGTGACTGGTCTAAGAGTATTATTTTTTCATAATGTTAGCACATTTGTGTTAATCACTTTCGTGATATCACAACCACTCAAACTCGCTTTACAAAATCTAGCTGACACCGGGACTTGAACAACCGACCTCCAGGTTACAAGTCCGACGCCTTATCGATCAAGCTATTAAGGCCGGTATTAATCATAATAAGGTGACTGTAAAATCAAACCTGTGAACTAAAGGTCTACGGGTAAACCCTTATTGTCAGTTAACAGGAAGACTCTTAACTGACAATAAGGGAAACAAATTTCAAATTTCCTAAAAAACACATTTTTTTACTGACGCTTCTTCTACAACAGAGGTATTACGGGACCGGCGATGGTTCTACCCTCCATCCGAAAAAAATCTCTCAAACCCGTTACTCAAATTAACCTCACCCAGTCTCGTTTGGGTCGGTAACAGCCAAACGAAACTGTTCATTATTACTTCCGAGAAAATTAGAAATCGGAAGTATTTTACATTGTCATTATGTACTATAGGAAATTTTAGGGACAAAAAATCAACAGAAAAAAATCTATAAGTTTCATTATTTTTCTTGTAAATATTTCTCAAAAAATTAAAAAGTATTCTTAATCCTTCTCAATTAATATTTTAAAGGTAAACCGATTTCAAACATTCGTAACATATACATCGTTTTTCCAGGACATGCTCAATTAATGTAATCCTCAGAGTATGTACCAGTGTACCTACCTTACAATAATTTTACAATCGAACCTGATTTTACAATCGAATCGAACTCGGCAGGAACAGATGTTCAGTTTATTATTTCTCCTGTTAGAAAGATCATAAAGGTGAGAGAAAGGTAAGGACCGGGGAGTATGTTGTAATGTGAGATGGAAGTTGGCTATGGTTGTGATGTCACAGAACCAGGTGCACGATGAATGATGTCATACAGACTTTTTATATAAACTGTTTTTTATGACGTACATAGTGGTAAATCTGTAATGAGAAAGGTGTCCTTACATTTGGAGTATTTTTATTATTATTTAGATTTATAATATAATTTAGAATCAGTTAGAAAAGCATTTTACATCATGTATTCCTATTATATAAAATAAAAATAATCTCTCACATACATTTAACAACAGACTTCAGGACTATTATATGCTGGCAACCTAAACTTAATGGTTGGATGAACTTTTATTTCAAATGAACATTATTTTAAAGCTTTCGTGTGCATTAGAATCGAAGTGATGTTCAACTTTTCTAATAAAGTTGTAAAAAAGTTATAACTCCACGGAATACAGGAATGTAGAGCTCTTTTCCGAGAATTTCCTTCATATTAAATTCTTCCATCTTTGGTACTTATTTCTCTCTCTCGCATGGCGGAATTGGATTTCTTTTTGAGTGATAAGGAAAGTCGTGTGGTGTCACACCAGTTTATTTTATCTCTGTAACGGGACCGGACATTGAAAAGGAAATGAAAAACACTATTAGCTACTAGAGGAATAAGGAAGTTGTGATAAAGAAAACGGAACGAAAAGTATTGTGGAAAAGGAGGGAAAGAAAAGGAAAGAGATGAAGGAAAATAGAGATAAGTTTCGTGGGAGAAGAAGTGTTTGGTACTAAGTTAAATAATTTATGTTAGTTACTTTTACGCTGAAATATTCCATGTTCTAATGTTGAGAATATGAAATTTTATGTTTTAGCATGGGTTTCATCCCTATTCCCTTGTGAGAATATACGAGCGATAATATATGCGTTTGTTGAAGGATATGATTACGGGAGAATAAAGATATAAAAAAAAACCTTTGTAAAAAAAAAGGATGGGCCATATTTCTTATTAAATTCAGACAAAAAATGTGAAGTACAAAGTTTATAGCTAAAGCAAGAGTGCTTTGAAAAGTTGGCAATGCACTTTTTTATTTGCCCCTTGATGTAGAATATTCTGTTTGTAATTACAGGAAATATAGTAAATAAATAGTGTCCCAAATTAACCACCAAATGTCTTTGAAACACATCGGAAGTGTTATCATATAAAAGGTATTCGTACCGAGATTCTAGAAAATGGCGTAAAAGTTTTTTTTTTGGCATTGGTAGGAAAAAAGTTAATGAGGGTGACACATGTTATTCGGTTGGTAAAAAATATTGAGTGAGCCAAGGTAAAAAGAAAATGAAATTTAGACAGAGAAAGCGAGAAAGAAAGGGGGGATAAAAGAGAGGGAGAAAGGGAGGGAGCTGCAGAAATACAAATACATGGGGAATAGAGTGAGACAGAAGAGTTTATTACCCTATCATGTCCTGTCGAAACACTCCATGTCTTGTGTAAATATATATAAGTCTGTATGAACATTATACATGTCCTATGTTAATATATACCTACTCTACAGGATGTCCCTTTGATAAAAGGCCAAAAGTCTACAAATATCGTAAATTGCAATTTGCAATCGCAAATATTCCGTCGGAAATTCTTTCGGCAGAAACTCCACTAATCAAAAATCAGAAATTAACTGCCCAAAACAATGGTTAATATTATGAATTTTGATATTTCCAACACGGTGGAAGTTTTTCTTCGAGTTGAGCAGAACATTTTTTTATGTGATTTTTTCATCCCAGGAGAATCACAAAACATCATGAAAATCAATGTAATAAACCTATGCGACAAAATGATTTTAGTTTTTTTTTTTTTATCATGAGTGACATGTAATATCACACCTAGAAATTTGGCTATGCATGTTAGGGACACCCTTATTACTGTATTTGACCTCTCCCTGTTCTGTCTACATAAATAAACATACCTACTCTTCCCAGCGGGAAAAATCTAAATAACCTCTCGTCTGGGGTGAACTCAAAATGAAGAAATTTCAGAGCGATAAAAAAGTCCAATATAAGAGTATAGAAGAGGGTGTAGGGAGGAAGGTCGGGAAAGCAAGAATGTGAGGTGGGATATAAAGAGAAGGAGAGGTGTAGGATATAATCAGAGAAAGACGGTATGGAAGGTGAGAGAGAGTAAGAGAGGAGGAAGAACAAGCAGAGTAATAGAGATAATGAAAAAGAGATAGGAGAAGAAAGAGAAACGGAGTGTCTGAAATGTAAGAGAGGTGGAATGTAAGGGAGAGTAAGGTGTAAAATATTATATAAGGAGAGGGGAAAGTGTTGGATGATGAAAGAGAGAGGAGAAAGGAAGAGAGGTATAGAGAGAGAGATGAGAGGGGAAAAGAGAGGAGAAAATAATAGAGAGAGAGGCGAAAGAAAGAGAGAGAGAGAGAGAGAGAAGAAATCAAGAGAGAGGAGAAAGAAGCGTAGTGGAGAGGGAGAGAGAGGAGAAGAAAAGAGAGACGGATAGCCGGTGGAGTATTAGAGTGAGGAGTATAATATAAAGAAAGGTACAATAGAAAAATGATGGAAAAAATGTGTGAAAAGTGGAAGATATAGAGAGGGAGAGAAGGGTTGACATAGACGGAGAGCAAGAGACTTTGGGGGAGAGAGAGAAGAGAGGCGGAGAAAAGAGAGAGCATAATGTTCAGGAAGCTACCCATAATTGACTTCTAAAATGCAATTTATTTTCCTGAGACTCTGAAGTGGAGGAAGGAGGAAAGTATTTTATACTTGAGATCAGGAGAGCCAGACACCGTAGGAGAGGAGGGGGGGAGTAGACTGTGAGGGGTATTTTAGAGAGGTAGGAAAAATAAAAGGGTATTTTAGAGGTAGGTGGTAAGGAGTAAAATACAATTATACATTATAATAGGGATATAATGAAATATTGAGTAGATAGAGAGGGGTATTTTAGTAATTCTAGATATAACCGAATCTAAAGAATCAAAACTTATGAAAAACATATGATTTCATAAGTTTAGAGGTGGTGTCAAAAATAGAGAGGTAGTTAAGAGAAATATGGGAAAAATATTATATAATATAGACTTAGAGGCGTAAATTATAGAAGAATGGTTATAATACTCGTAGAGATGCAGTCATGATCGGACTAGTTTTTCCATTCAAAATAATACGCAAAATATAATCCACAGAGATTTGCGTCCTCAGAGGTATAACAAAAATGCAAGAGTAACAATAAAGTAATAATGCTATGCCTCTCATCATAGAAGAAATAGGTAGGTATATTAGAGAACTCTCCAATTTTCACCGATTAACAGGATATATTGTAACACTACACAAAGGGCCTAATTTAGGAGAAACAAAATATCTTCATTAATCATTCCATTCATCGTAAGTACTTTTTCACATCACTTGGTGGTTGTTCAATTTTCATGATGTTCTTGTTTTTACTTTCTATTATGTGTGAGGTATAGAGTGAGTTGTTGTTACCTCTGTTGTTGTTACCTCTGTAGTTGTTTTAGCTATTGTATTGTGATTGTTCTTGTGTTGTTTCACTAGTTGTTATGATGATGTTTTTTGTTATATTTCTTGTTCTTTTGATGTGTTATCTTGTTGTCATGATTGTTGTTTAATAGTTTTTGTTAATATCTTTTGTAATTGTTACAATTGTAATAGTGGTGTTGGTCTTGTACTTGTAAATTAATAATGGTGGTGGTGGTCTTTTACTTGCAAATAATGGTCCTTTTGCAAATGCTGAATATGTCCGTCTATGAGAGTCTCCACACATTGAATAATTTCTATTTCAATAAATAATCAATATTCCTTTAATAAGAAAGCTAAGTCCATGGGAAAGAGAGAGAGAGAGAGAGAGAGAGAGAGAGAGAGAGAGAGAGAGAGAGAGGGGCGAGCGAGAAATAGAAAAATATGAAGAGCTATAGAGAGAGGCAGACAGAAAGAGAAAGTGAGGGAGAAGAAGGGCGAGGAAAAGAGGAGGGGACATAGAGGTCCAAAATAAAGAGGAAAAGTCAAAGGCAGAAAATGCAATTTAAACTTCCAGGAATTAATCATAATGGAGGTGTCCTGCCAGACTATACGGCACGTTCGATAATATTCATTTATTTTTTAATCTCATAGATTGTAATTATATTTATGTGTTTACTGGGTGTTTGAACATTTATTGTAAAAGTTGATCATCCTTTGAGAAAGTTTAATTTAGACTTCAAATTCCTATGATATATTTTTGATGGTAGATGAACTTTATATCACCGAGATATACCTAATATTTAGATAAATACCTTTGTTCAATACCTACAGAAGTAAGTAAAGGTACGAAAATATTAACTAGACAAGTTAAAACTTCATACATTCCTAGCTTTACCTAATATGATAAGAGTACTTAACACAGTTTGTATAAAAGTGTTCATTACATCCAATTCTTTTGTAAAGGTATATAGTACCTACTGCTTAAAAAATGGAATAAATAAATTCTCGACACCCAATATAAAAATATCCAGACTTGACCCTAACATACGTGATGAATGCTCAATCCGCCAGGGAAGTTCTCACACCACAAATTTCTTGTTCAACTGTCTTCTATAGATCTATGGAGCAACCTAATCCAGGTGGTAAACTTTCTAGACTTCACATTGACTATGGAGAAGAATGTTGATCTGCTCCATTGCTACAACAACACCCTGTATAAGGCTTCGGATTTATTTTTTGATTTCCCCGTCTAGATTGCCTATCAAGGCTACACTTCCATTAGTTGCATTGCGTTTAAAATTTGTAGTTTATAGGTATTACCTTCAACAGAAAAAATATTTTTAAAAAAATGTATTTGGTAGGCATTTTGTCAGTGTTTGGAAAGAGAACAATCATTGTATTGGTACTTGCATTCAAATTTTAGAAAAAAAAACGGAATTACTTATCCTTTGTTTTCAGTTTTAAAATAAAAATAGTTCAGGTATACATATATAAAGATACCTATCTATATCTATAAAAGAAAGCTGTCTGTATGTGTGTATGTATGTATGTGTGTATGTATGTATGTGTGTATGTGTGTATGTATGTTCTTTATACAAATCCACATCGTTTGACCGAGAAACCTGAAATTTTGAACATAGGTCCGGTTGGATCAGGGAATTCTTCTAGGCTAGGTTATATCTCCCTGAGGTTAAGCTACAACGAGTAAGGATAAAAAATGGATGGGTGACGCAAAAAAAATTCACGTTTTTTGACATAAATGACATTTTTTCTCGAAATTTGTCGCGACGACCTATCAACTCAAAGCGAGAAAGTTTTAGGCAAGGGTTTGAACTTTCAATTGACATATCGATCGCGATTTTCTGATGAGCCGTTCTTGAGCTACACCGGGTAAGGTAAAAGAATGGATGGGTAACACGTAAAATATTCACGTTTTTTAACCTAAATGACATTTTTTCTCGAAATTTGAAGTGAGACCTATCAACTCAGAGTGAGAAAGTTGTAGTCAAGGGTCTGAGGACAAAATTTTCAAGGTTTTCGACACATTCTCTCTCTCTCTCTCTATTTGTTTTGTGTGTGTGTGTTTGTTTTTCTTTTCACCTTTTTATCACTATTTCTCTGTGTACCGGTAAATTTCTGGTGGCTAAAAATTTATGTGTAAGTTGATTTTATATTGTAGATGTGCATATGTGCAATAAGAAAGGATTTTATTATAATATTCTAACTGCGGCACCAGCCACGGTGGAAAAAGGATTTTACTTCTTATGAGAAGCGGGAAATTTTACACTATCCGCTTTATAAACCACAGCATTCTCCCCTCTTCTGTGGATTGAGTTTTTTTTACTTGAACCGTTGTAAACGATGATTTCACGCTTTTTTTTCTAGTCCACAGTGTTCTCCCCTCTATAAGCCACAGTATTCTCCCCTCTTCTGTGGATTGAGTTTTTTTTACTTGAACCGTTGTAAACGCCGAGAATTTATTTGTTGTGAACATCACAATACATGACCACTTTGTCACTAAAGTCATTTTTGGAGCCCTTTAGGGTGGAATCAAGAGCGACATATTATAGAAAAAAGTTGATTTTCTTAGAACGTATATCTCAAAAGTAACTAAAAATGTTTAAAGGAGCATTGAATCAAAATTCTCCAAAAATTTATTTGGTTTAATTGTCTACATACAAAGCTTTGACAATACGTAGAAATATCCCTGAAGTAATATCGTGTATGGTGTCTTTCGTGTGTATGATGGATGATGAGGGGGGTTTTTAGTGGGTCGGTTTGCATCATCCTGAGAGGGTCCTCTACCCTTTCCGAGTGGTGTACATCATCCCCACACTGTCTATTGTCACTACGACAATATTCGTCCTAATCTCAGCATTGACACTCACACTCCAATAAGAGTGGGAGTTTTAATGTTGAGAGTAAGAGAGGATTTTACCTCCCGGGCATCCCCACCCAAAAAAAAAAAAAAAAAAAAAAAAAACGTAGAAATACGTAGCATACTTGATATATAAGCGAAAAATCTAAATAGGACCTCTTTTCACCTCCTTTGAACCACCTTTACCCCCCCTCCCCCCCTAACTCTGTTTCCTCCCATGATAGACATCAGGACTTTTAGTATGCTTACTATCTCACCTTCCTGTACTAATATCCGAAAGAATTGGCTACCTCTCACGCACTCTACAACTTATTCCTTAATTAGACAGAGAAACTTGAAATTTTGCACATACATAGGTCCGTCTGGAGGAAGGACAAAAATCGATAGGTGGCAGAAAAAATATTCACGTTTTTCAACCTAAATGACTTTTCCTCGAAATTTGAAGTGATGTCAACTCAAATCGATAAAGTTTTAGGTCATATCGATCGCAAAATAATGATGAATCGTTCTTAAGGTACACCGACATGAAATGGATGGGTGACACAAAATATATTCTCTTTTATCGACTCAAATGACGCGTGTGTGTGTGTGTGTGTGTGTGTGTGTGTGTGTGGTGTATGTGTGTGGTGTGTGTGTGTGGTGTGTGTGTGTGTGTGGTGTGGTGTGTGTGTGTGTGGTGTGGTGTGTGTGTGTGTGGTGTGTGTGTGTGTGTGTGTGTGTGTGTGTGTGTGTGGTGTGGTGTGTGGCGTGTGTGGTGTGGTGTGTGTGTGTGTGTGTGTGTGGTGTGTGTGTGTTGTCTGGTGTGTGTGTGGTGGGTGTGGGTGTGGTGTGTGTTGTGGTGTGTGTGTGTGGTGTGTGTGCTGTTGTGTGTGTGTTTGTGTGTGTGGGTTGTGTGTGTGTGGGTGTGTGTGTGTGTTGTGTGTGTGTGTGTTTTGTGTGTGTGTGTGTGTGTGTGTGTGTGTGTGGTGTTGTGTGTGTGTGTGGTGCGTTGTTGTGTGTGTGCGTTGTGTGTGTTTGATGGGCTGGCGAAGCGGCGGGTGTAACCCGCTAGTGTTTTCATAATTATGTACATTGTACCTTTTTTACTTTCCTTATCCTATAATAAGGAAAGTATTGTATTCGTCGAAAATTTGACCTACCCAGTTTTTCACATTTCTGGACGAATCATAGCCTGAGGATACCAAAAAAGTTGTTTTCAGCCATTGGTCCGTGCGTCTGTCTGTCTGTCTGTCTGTGTGTCTGTGTGTGAACAGGATATCTCAAGAACGGTAAGAGCTAGAGACTTGAAATTTGGTATGGAAATTAATTTTATACACCAGACGAACCACGAAACTTTTGGTTGCAATCGGCCGCAGAATGCGGCCGCAGGGCCGCAAATATTGGCCGCAAGCGCCGTTTCTATGAATTGGTGAAAGATACAAAAAAAGTTAGAGAACAACATTTTCTTAGATTAAAAAAAAAATAGGAGTCTATTCTGATCATTTTTTTGATATCTTGAACTTTTTGGAACTCGGCCCCAATTTACCGGTATTTTGGGGGGGACCCGCGTGGACTAACTTTTTTATTATTCATCCTAGATGGGAGTTGTGACATATCAAATCCAATGATTTTAAGGTGCTGATTACGAATTTGATGTTTATTTTTTAGCTAAATGTTACCTTTGAGTCACCAGTGGCTTTTGGTCCCATTTCCATTCCTAATATGATAAGGAAAGTCGTGTGATGTTTACACCAGATTTTTTATATAAATGTACATAAATTATGTATGTATTTTACCTAGCACTAGCAAAATTATGAACACATACTTATTCATAGATAAATATTGAAAATCTGAACATACTCGTTATAAAAAATATCATTCACACAAGATGAGTACTCAACAAGACCTTTTTTCACACAGCTAATATTTTCCTACTTGAGGTAGGTACCTATTGAAAATTGTGAGGACTCGAGGAGTATATTATGCAATTACCCTCTGATGGTGCACTCGACTTCAAAGAGAGTGATGGGAAAGTAAATAAGAAGGGAGGGAGAAGGGAGGAGAGAAGGTTAAAGAAAAACTGCACTCGAGCTCCTAAATACACTCGAAAACATTTCTCAGCCTTTTCAATAATAAGCAAACGCTCAAAGAAAGAGAGCGAAAGTGATTTTTAGTGGGAGGGAGAAAGAGAGAGAGAGAGTCTGTCCCAATGACATTAGAGTGAGCGCGACGGAAAATGAAAAGCCCTAGACCTTTGCGAACCTTGTTTGGCCTACTTAACGACCATGTATTCCTGTAAGGGAGTGAGTGAGAGAAGAGGATACGTACGTAGGAAGGAGATAAAGAAGGAGAGAAAAGGTTGTAAAAGAAAAAGTGGGAGAGAAAAGAGATACGAAAGAGAAGCAAGAAGAAGCGTCAGAAAAAGAGACAGATAGAGAAAAGGAGAGAGAGATATAGCAGTGTTATATGAGAGAGAGAAAAGCGAGATAGGTGTAAAACATACGAGTGCAAGGCTCCCCTCATAGCCTGGCATGTATATTGATTTCTCAGAATTTTCCTCCCTGACTCTCTGCTTCTCATCCTTTCCCCCTACTTCTTTTTCCCTTTTTTCTCTCTTCCTCTCTCTCTCTATCTCCCTTTTTTCCACTCCCTCTCTCTTTCTCTCCCTTTTTTCCTCTCCCTCTCTCTCTCTCTCTCTCTCTCTCTCTCTCTCTCTCTCTCTCTCTCTCTCTCTGCACATTCTCTTCTTATCTCATTTTTTTCTTTGTCCCTTCTAGTTTCGTATTGTCGACTTTCCTCTCTCTCTCTCTCTCTCTCATTATCACTATCATTATCCTTCTCTCCCCCTACCACTTCTTTTCCTTCTCCTCATTTGTACATCCCTCCTTGTTTTGTATTGTCTATTTTCTTTTGTTCCTGAATAAGTAGGTTCTAACAAGTATGTACTTTTGAGTGTGATTGGTTGATTGGTCGAGGAGAGCTTTTGTTTACTTTCCGCTTCAACTATGAGTTTTTTTCCATGTTCTCCTTGAATTTTTACTTTTTTTTCAGTCTGGGTTTTAGGACTGCAATAAGCTGCTTAAGTTTCAGTTCTGGTGCTTTACTGAACTGTATGGAAAGCACTTCTTGCTGATGCCAGTATATTATGTTATGACGACAACGGTGGCTTCCTTTTTTTTCAAACATATTATTTCTGAATAAAATACTTTTTCATCCAGTTAGCTACGTTAGCAAGAAATTGGGAACAAACATTACAGACAACCACAGTCATGAAACAAAATACATAGTACAGGGTTGTTCATTTGTTCATAAACTCCCAGGGACTATATGGACAAATGGACACCCTTTATAGCATTTAAACTCTATTATTGCTAGTGATGTAATTACATAAACGTAGGTATCTACTCATCATAAATGTAGGTTATGATTAAACTATTATTGACAACTGAAGGAAATGGCTAGTTGCTTTGCTCTACACCTAGAGAGGCTAGATCTAGAGAAAGGTTAAATTGAACCCTGGAACATACCCAGTATACCCACACCCCACAGTATTAACTTTCATGAAATCCTTTACATCTCTTACATCAAAGGTCATTCGAGACAAGGCCGAGAGTTTTCACCCTTCCCCATTATTGCATTCAGACATTTTCGCATGTTTTGGTTCAACAAAATGAAATATTTCCTGACAGGATTATGTCGCCAATATCAATAATTTGGTTTCGTCCTTTGACCTTTTCCAAATGGATTTCGTCTGACCTTTCAAATTGATTGGGGTTTTATTTTCCATCCCGTATCAGTGGCGTTTTCATTGTTTCTTCTGAGATGATGTCCAAATTTTTACGATTTTATTCACATAATGCATCAATGTTTTTACTTCGAGACAAGAAAAATGTCACTACACAAATTAGGTATCAAGATTTTAAAAATTTATTAACTGAAAATGTGACTTTTAATTTAATTGCCAATTAAAACACATAAGATAGTAGGTAGCTCCTTGGAAATTTAGCAAATCGGATAGCATTTTCCAGAAATATTCTCTCCTGAATTAAATTCAAACGCTCAACCTAGAGATGATAAGAACCGACAGTACTCGTTCTATGAACATTGCTTTTATTCTGGTAACATTTTTATTGCATTTCCACAATAAACTCTCTTAGAACCACTTTATACTGTTTATACTTTATTCCTATCAAGAAAATTTTACCTTGTTTCTAAATTTGGCCTCCGTTGAAGGTATAAAAGGCTACTGTCTCAAATTTCAGTTTGCACAAATTACCCCCGGGTATGTCAGGTTGTTATTCCATTCCAAACTCTTACTTTCCCCTATTTTGAGATCCAATTTTACAGAATGTACACTATCCCTACATATTTTTCTTCTTTCTTTGATCCAATCAGGAAACCTAGCAGAAGAATTTCTCTAGAGGAGGAGGAAAAAACTCATTTCGTTGAAGATGAGTTTCCTCTGCTCCTCATGATGGTGGGGAGGGGGGGGGGTTGGAATTATCACGTCAAGAGTCCTGGACAAGTTTTTTCTTGATGGTAAAGGTGTTTTATTATACAAGGTATGGCTAAAAGTAGGGGACCCTTCAAAAGTGCCCCCCCCCCCTAAAAATCTAAGTTAAGAATGTTAAGATGGATTTTTTGTGTTGGTCGTACAATATTTGGTGAAGTTTCAGAAGATTGCAAAGTCTTTAA
The DNA here is from genome assembly GCA_024516035.1 of Bactericera cockerelli. Classification (NCBI taxonomy): domain Eukaryota; kingdom Metazoa; phylum Arthropoda; class Insecta; order Hemiptera; family Triozidae; genus Bactericera; species Bactericera cockerelli. The sequence goes on from CM044955.1 coordinate 42,062,927, forward strand.
AGGATGAAACACGATGTTCCATTGTTTCATTAGTCATTCACTAATGTATTTACTGCCAGTACCATGTACTACGAGTACACGAGTAGGTATTATGAGGTAAAATTTAGTTTATACAAATGAAATGGCCCTTTTTATTTGTCAAAAGTACATTTAGAACTTCGAAAAGTTTTACTTCCAAGAATAATATAATATGAAAACATCGAAAAATTTGTGTTCACATGAATTTTAAAAAGACTCCAATTTCAAAACAAAAAAATGTTAATTTTTGATACCGTATTTTGTTTTTTTGTAAAATATGTACCAGGTACCCAAATTATATTATGTTCTTTTCTGTCTACTACTTTTTAACAAGCCATAAGTCCACAATGTGCGCAAAAAGTCTTTTGCGTTGTCAAAAAATAGGTAAGTCATTCAAGAGGAAAAGTTCTGTTGCCAAATGGCGCCAACATGCCTAAATTACCTTCAACAGAATAGTTATGCATGGAATGAAACTGTATCATATAAAACAATATTAACTGTGCCAAATACTGACTCAATCAAGATGTCTGAATATGTTTACCATACAATGCTGCCTCAATCAAGATAATTCAAGCTCAGACAGGCATGATGGATGGAACCCGAACTCTATGTATCACATCACACTCGAATTCAAGATGTCGGAAAATATGGAGGAGTAGTAGAGAGAGAGAGAGAGAGAGATAGTTAGAGAGTAGATAAAAAAGGGGGAATCATAGGGAGAGAGATGATATATGGAAGGCGGAAGAGTGGATAGATAGAGGAAAAGAAAGGGATGATAAAAGGAGTGAGAGAGAGAGAGAGTTGAGAGATCACTAGATTCGTAGATAGTGAGAGGGTGGCGAGAGCGAAGGTTGGAAATAAAGAGATAGTTTCTGGAAAGAGATTTAACGAAATAGATATAGTAAGTAAAAGGCAAGAGAGAAAGAGAAAGAGAAAGGTAAGTGGTACCTAATAGTACAAGAAAGACAGAGAGAAATAGTAAGAATTAAAGAAAAGAGGATGGTACAGAGATGAAAGATGAGAATTGGGAGATGAACTTTGATTGAAATTGAAAGAAATATTTGCAGAAAAAGATAGAGCTGGAGGAGGGATAGAGATTATAGAGAATGAGATTATTGAGGGATTGGGAGAGATGAGAAAAAGAGGTAGGAAGATGGAGTGAGTAAAATCTGTTTCTTCAGTCATCCTGGAGCTTAGACTTTATGTACATAAGTCATAAGAGATTATCTACATTATTTTGTAAGAACTTGACCCCACCTAGCTCTCTCCTTCGTCGTTCTACTGGATATCAACACATAATTATGTAGATATTAGTGCTCTTCTAGTAAGATTTAACAATCTTTTATGTTCCATGATGGAAATCTAAACGTTGATTTATTATTGAAATCTACATTAGGTTAAAATATTGATGGCCAGGAGGACCTATCTCCTTTAGGTCGCGGGTTTGATTCTCGCCCGAAGCAACATACTCTTTTTTCCCAATTCGCTACCTGACTTCCTCATTATATAATTTCTTATCTCTTTTTGTTATAGAAAAATAAGATTGAACTTTTCTGACTGAAGTGAAAATACAGACACAATGATAAACATGTTCCTAAGAGCCACCCATATCACAATGTCGTTTTTCCTTAGATATGAAAAATAGAAACCTCTGGAGCAACGCTAGAGATCTATTTCAAAAAGATTTTTCTACTTTGATGCTCTGAATGAAAGAATAATCTATAATAATATAGGTAGATTCCTATATTATATTTTTCTTTTATCATTTCCGTGTATGTCTGTACTATAGCAAATCTTTTAGTGGATTAAATTTTACTATACATAAAATATATCGACAATTTCTCTTGATATCAACACTTGTTTTCTTCTTCTCTATAGTCTATTATTATCTCTCTCTCTCTCTCTCTCCCTCTCTCTCTCTCTCTCTCTCTTTCTCTCTCTCTCTCTTTCTCTCTCTCTCTCTCTCTCTCTCTCTCTCTCTCTCCTCCCCTCGCTTCTGATCTTTTCAAAACTGTTTGTTTCAAACTATTCTGATAAAAAACTACTGTTGTTCAAAATTAGTTTTTCTCAATTTTTCTGGTCTTCAACTCAAACAAATACTGCAGAAGCAAAAGCTAAAAATCATGATTGTTTTGAGTAATTGCGGATATTGTTTGGGGAAAGTTTATCTGAGGATGTTGGGGTTTCAAGTTTCTATGTTCACGTGAAATTCTGAGTGTAAAATTGCATCTGATTTGTTAAAAAATAAATTGCTGGAAAAGTTCAAGTATGAACTTGAATTAGTGGAGATGTCATTTGCACGTTTATGGAACAATTACCTAGGTATAATTTTAATGAGAGAGTTCATGACGTCTGCTTCTAATAGGAAATAAAAACACTAATAAAAAGCTCATTTCAGTTAAAATTATAAAATACCTTGTTGATTGTTTTCCTACAATAAATTCCTTACTTTTTATACTCACACTCAAAAACTCACTAGAGTACAGAGAGTGGTGTAAGTAGGTAAGTATAGAGCTTCTTTCTCTGACAAATCTGTTTTCTATTTGTTTTCTGATATCTCAAATACATTATCTATTCTTTAGGACTAAATTTTCTTTCTGTCCTTTCTTTTACTTACACTGGCACATGGGCATAGCCAGGATTTTGACTAGGGGGGGGGGGGGGGGGGTAGCTAATGAGGAAAATCAATAATACCTAGTGTCGCATACTCCCTGGAATTTTCTAGGGGGGGGGGGGTAGCTACCATCCCCCTGGCTACGCCCATGTACTGGCGTAATGGGACTACTTTACTTGAGCCCCTATGAACACTCTAACTAAGACACAACTGTCATCCTACGCATAGCAGCTATTATCTATTGCCCTTTCTCCCTGGAGCCTGTCTATTTTCGTTCATAGTGTCTTGTTTGCCTACTGTGCATGGTAATTATTTTGTCATTAGCTAGTTCTCCTCTCTGAATGTTTTATGATTCCTAACACTATTTACACCTCCCACTCCCGCCTTCTAGATTTTCATGCATGTGAATGCCACCGTACCTTGCTGGGAATACTAGAGACCTGCTTTCCTGAATCTAGTTTCCAATGTTGTAGATGACACTTTGTTACATGTGCCTATAATGTCTTATTTGATTACAAAACTTGTGATGGTTCTGTTTGTAGGTATCTTCATTTTGATCTGGAAAATCTATAATGTCCACAACACAAAAAAAGAGCTAACTATTAGATTAATTGTAATTCTGAGCATAGTAATTATCTGATACATCAATTAGCTATTTTATCATCAAGTAATGTAATATAATGCTCCAAGCATTCCGAGCATCATGACGAGATTGATTTCAGCCCTACACCTATATAATGGTGGAAGATTATCTTACTTACAGAAAAATTAACTAAATTAAAACATTAGACTTTTGGTCATTCGAGGTGGTTACTATACATTCTGCCGGATTATACTTACAGAAGGAAAATAATTGAAATTTATAATACGCAAATGACAATCTCGTAAAGAGACAACGGGGCTTGTTTGATTTTGCATTTTCATTCATAAATCTTGTAAAACATACCAACGCTACCCTTGACTATCCCCCTCTGACATACATACACGTGGTAGTTTGGCCGATCAGAATGATAAAACACTCAAAAGTTATCTCTGCACATAAATCCCTATCTCATTAATCTTCAAGCCGTTACATTTACAAACTGGGTGGTATTTCCTATTTCAGAAGCTTATAATAATAACACTCTTTAGTGGAAGATAACCACCAGGCGAGGTTAAGGCTCAAAGCATTTTGTACCACCTAGCCCTTAAAGTCTTATTATGTGGTCATAAACACAAATTAATAAGGAATAAGGAAAAATTCATGCACTGGGTGGGATTCGAACTTACAGATCCCTTTTTGGTTCAGGCAGAGGACTCGAGTTGGGTGGTTCTGGTTCCAAGCATGTCACGTTTTAGTAAGGCGTAACCACTATTGTAATGATGGATAGTATATTTTGATGCTAGATTTATTCCAATTTTATTAATAAAGAGATGATAAAATCCGATATACCTAAATCGGATGAGGCTACAATAAATGAGAAAGCCAGACAATCCACATTTGTCTTGGCTAGGATTTGGAAGGGTATAAAATAGGATTGAAAGTATAAAATAAATACAAAATTTCTACTAATTGTATTTTTTTAAAGAAAAAAGTCCAGGTTATGTGCCACCCAGTATGTAAATATATCTAATCTGGACCATGGTATAACCTGAAGTTACCCAAGCATTCAGAACTTCCGCCTAGCGCTTAACTCAGAGACAAGATTTACTATAGATAAAAAACACTTTCCTATAATTTTAAATAAAATTTAAGAGAACAAATAAAATGATTTTTGAATTTTTGTACACATAACTAGTTCTATACCGTTACTCCGTTACAATAAAGATTTTTGCCTGTGGGTGTATCAGATTTTTTGCCGTCCTTACTGTAAATTAGGTAAACAAATTCTTATTGCACAGCCACCATAATTATGAGTAATATTATTTTATTTTGTCCACCATGTCAGTTCAGTGATCAGTGTGTCAGTTGGATCAATCATTCAGTTAGGCTGTTAGAGTTAGAGGATAGATTTTGCTTTTACAAGACAAGTATAAATCAATCAGCTACATGGGTGCTTTAAATGTCCTTTATTTGCTCAATATTACATTGTTGATAATTTGAACGACCGTTTAAACTGTCGAAATAATTGACTTCCGTATATGAAATATGACTGGTTTTGCTTCATAAGTCTCGATATCCAGATTATCCAGGAAAACATATTCACACGAGGGTTGCTAAGACCTTTGATAGCAGGGACAGGAGTTAAGTGTTTTCAAATCACCTTTGCCTGCATGCCACCTACCTCGCGTACTTAAGTACATTCAAGATTGCGTTGCCATGATAAGTGCGTAGGGGAAGATTGGGGGCAGAAAGGGGAGAGAGAAGAGTGGGGGAAGGAGGGAAGAGGAATAGGGGGAGAAGGAAGAGAGGGAGGGAGAGAAGGGTGCATTTCCAAGATAGGATATTGGAAAACCTGAGCAAACATTAGGAGCTCTCCAGGGGTTCCCAACTTCCCACACTATTGTAACCATTGATAGTGGATTAGTGGTCCTGGAATTTAAAAATCCCATACGTAGGCTGCCCCAGAGTTACGGCCCAAGGCATGGCACTATATTTATTTTTTGATATCTCTTTTCTACTCGTACACTATGAGGCAATACCATACATAGTAGTTTGGGGTCTTTTTAATAAATTAATAGTACTATTACTATACCCATAGTGTGTCATCAAAAATGAAATAAATGAAAAAAATTCGTTATCTTAACATCTTGAAAAAAAATCGACAATATACCTCCTATACAGGGTGGACCAAAAAAACGTTTACACCCGTTAATGGTAGATTACTGACGACATTTCTAGGACGGATCTGCAATCCGTTTTTTCGGATTCGCCGTTATAACTGCACAAAGTGATTTTTTGCAACTTTCTGAAAAAGTCCAACTTTGGCTCATTCTTCAGGTCAGAACTTTTTTCCTGTTTTAGATGAGTTGATTCTGAACATTTCTGCAGAAAGCCAACAAAATTTTGATGTTTCTAGATACACTACTTTGTTTTTTACGGTTTAGTTTGGCATCTTTTTTGACACCTGAATAGAAAAAAAATTCTCATGTAAATTTTTTACACTTTGAAACACTCAAGATTTGCCCGAGCAAATTTTGGCACAGACATGGGCAAGTTTGATAAAAGTTGGCGGCCAACCCAAGGATGCTAAAAAATAATTTTACGATTTTTTATCACGTGATCTTCTGGGTAAACAAACCAGGTAAGTCTCAAAAAATGATGTTCAAAATCATAAAAGTGTTGACCGTGTAGGGTCGTCTTGTACTCAAAGAGTAATTAGCTATTTATGCATGATAATTATTTTCCTTGGAATTAATTAAAGGCCAGTCAAATGAATGATTGTTTGTTTCTCGATGATAGTTTTCAAGCATATTTTTCTGCATTCTATGAAATATTATCTTTAAACTTCTTGAGTTTTTTTTTAGTACAAGTTACATTATTATAATTCGGATGCTGAAATGGCAGATACGCATTTAGCATATGTAGTTGCCAACAGGAACATTTGGGATCACGTGAAAAACATAGTTCACGAAATCTGGTAGCAAGAATCCTGTTGGCATTCGATGACCTGACAGAAAAACCTGGAATCTTCCGCAACATTCGACGGAACATGATGAAGAGGTTCAACCTTTCCATCCAGGAAGGGTTGAACCTCTTGAACCTCTTCATAAGATATAATAAAGACTGCAAAAGTTTATTCATTTTACAAAATATTATCTTGTTTTTTTCAAGACTTCTATTAAGAGTTGGCAATCGGTAAATATTTGTTATTTAATTAGTATTGTTTATGATAGAAGAACCTACCTACATATTATTTACCTGGATTTATTTCATAAGCTCTATTTTCGTTTGGAAAATTCGCTAGTTTTTTTTTCTCTCGTAGGGAAGCATAAGAAAAAACCATCCTTACATTATCAAGGCAGTCTCTCAGGGGCTTACATGAATAATAATTATGTGTATTGTGATACCAATAGTATCTGATATAACTCAATTTACAGATGGTATTACCCCAAAAAAACCATAAGTTGTTGGTGTTACAACAGGTCAGATACAGGTATGAATAAAATATTCCATCAGATTTTTTTGATAATTAAAATAATATTGACAGTCGAGAATTGAACCTCGGTCATGCGTCTAACACTCTTAGCACTACCACATCTAGCTAACACCACTGACAATCTGAGAAGCACGAAATTTATCATTTGAATTTTCCTAAACTGGCTGATGAAGGCATGTGAAACCGCGGTATTCAAAAAAAGCAATGTAAACAAATTTTGTAAACAATACAAGACGCCCTTACACAGTCTACAGCTAGAAAACTCTTACGATTTTTGAAGAGTTTTTGGCAAACATCTAATAATTTTTCCCAGAAGATCACGTGATAAAAAATAGTAAAATTATTTTTTAGCATCCTCGGGGCGGCCGCCAACTTTTATCAAACTTGCCCATGTCTGTGCCAAAATTTGTACGGACAAATATTGAGTGTTTTATTTAGTAAAAAAGTTTTTTTGGGTGTTTTTTTTCTGTTCAGGTGTAAAAAAATATGACAAACCAAATCGTAAAAAACAAAGTAGTGTAGCTAGAAACATCGAAATTTTGTTGGCTTTCTGCTAAATTGTTCAGAATCAACTCATCTTAAACAGGAAAAAAGTACTGACCTGAAGAATAAGCCAAAGTCGGACTTTTTCGGAAAGTTGCAAAAAATCACTTTGTGCAGTTACGAAGGCGAATCCGAAAAAACGGATTGCAGATCCGGCCTGGAAATGTCGTCAGTAATCTACCATTAACGGGTGTAAACGTTTTTTTGGTCCACCCTGTAGAATTGTGATCAATTGCTTACACAAAAATGCTGACAGTTGACTCAATTTCTGACTTTAGGTTGGTCTTTGTGCAACTAAACGTATTATCACAATGATAATATCAATAGGGAGTTGAAATTTTATCCACGGATCTCATTTGCGTATGAACCAGCAGATAGTTATTCCAGCACAAACTATAAGAATTAGTGGATTTGTGGCACTTGGCAGAACACGCTGAGAACCCCTTAGCTAAGAGCTATATTTACAAGGGTTTACCTTCTAGCCCTCCGTCTATCCTAACCTCGACAAAGGATATACATGAGTCATCCTTCCCCTTCCTTCTGCAGAGCTTTCCTCTTCTCTCCTTCCACCACTTTTCCTTCCTCTTTCTTAATGTGGGCTCTCCCTCTTTTAGCCGAGTATTTACTTACTTATTCTTACTTTTTCCTGGTCCTCTCTTTTTAATATCTCTCTCTCACACTGCACTCATCTCTCTCTCTCTCTCCACCTTTCTCTTTTTCTCTCATTTTCTCTCTCTCTCTCTCTCTCTCTCTCTCTCTCTCTCTCCATCTTTCTGTTTTTCTCTCCCTTTCTTTTTTACATATATCTTTCCCACTTATACTCACTGGCCCTCTTACTCATTTTCTCTCTCTCTACTATTTTAAATTATAATCCATCAATTAATCAATCAAATCTCCCTCTTTTTTATTTACTATATATCCTTTTACTGACTCTCTATTCTTGACCAATCTTTCCTCTTCTTTATTTTTCTTTTCCGCATCTCTTTCCTCTCTTCTTCTCTCTCCCGCACCCTTTCTCTTTTACTATTCCTTCTCTTTTACCCTTGTTTAATTTTTCATTACAAAATGTATCTCCGTCATAAGTCTGTGGGGATTAATAAACATTTTCCATTTGGATTCTTGCGGAGTTAGGGGCCAGGGTGTGTCCATTTTGCAATGGTAAACATTTCTATTACTCTATCACCCTACTACCGACCATTGCTTTATCGTTACGTCAGTGGACTCAGAGGAAGTAAATAATTATAATAAGAGTAGCGACAGTAAACTGTGAAAGTAGCCGTATCACTATGACTAATCAAAGGGTGTTCCCCCTGTCTCTGCGTCCACATTTCCTTCACCTATACAGTTTCCTAAAATAATAAGTCTAAATTTAATTTCTCTTTGTTCACCTCTGGTCAACCCAAACTGATGAAGAAATAACTTGTCCGTCGGTATAAATCTTGCGTGGCGTTCATTATTGTGAGTTACAAATGGAGGGTCACTTTTATTGTTTGTTATAAATGGTGTCAAATTAATCACTGTTAAAAATCTTACCCCGAGGGAAGATGATGATTGCACGTAAAGTGACTTTTTCTGGGGCTGATTCTCTAACAGAGCGTTGAATGAGTTGAGTCCAAGGGTAAGCTCGCAGACTTTGAAAAAGTAGTTTTGGCGCATCCACCAATGAGTGTTATCCCTGTATCTATACGATCCTCAGAATCTTAGATACATTAATTTCGTAAGTGATGAGGTATGTCACTGCTAACTGCTATGGTCTGAACCTCCTTTGCTCGCGATTTCTGGTCCAACTTAGGCTGGTTTGAGCCGAGTACCTCATGTTTTTGTTTGTTTTCTTCAAACGGAGGTTAAAAGAGCTGATGAAGTTGAAAAGGCTCCAAACAAAGAAATAAGAACTACAAGACATTTTTTTTTCTTTACCATACAGGAATCTATTACAGAGAGGTTTGGAGTTTCGGAAAGGTAGTGATAGTTTTAAAGTAACAAAAAAAGTTGACATAAATATCAATAAATTGACAATTGTTGCAAAAAGTTCTTTTTTCGTGGCTGACATCTACTTTTCGAATTACATATTAAGAATCATTTGTATACCTAGATACGAGATTAAACCTCTGTAAAGAACTGTAAAAAAAAACTTCAAAAAAAACTTCAGGTATTACCAGGAAGTACAGCGATCAACCAATGAAATTAAGTACACATTACTAACTTTATCTAACACTGATGAAAGGAAACAATGCAGAACTAAATTCTTCCGCCGCTCGTAAAAAAAGAACAGTCAAGTAAAAATTGCTTAACTCTCGTTAAAAAGCCATTTAAAAAGAAACAAATATTTAAAATAACAGAAATAAAAGTTACCTAAAAGCTCTGAAAAAAAGAGTTTTCAAACAAAAGCGCTTGTGTTGAAAACTCAACATTCTCCACGAAAGGGAAACAATAAAAAAAAAAACATGAAGAACTATTAAAAAAATAATAAAAAAAGACAACATTACAATGGGGGCACCTGAAACACTATCTGAGAAATAAAACAGCCGCCCCAGTTTTCCCCTTACAAAAGAAAATTACTATCATAAACATTTTCCCAATCCTATCTTGTGAGTTGAGGATGAGAGGAGGCTCGGGGTTACGGTGTACAATTTTATTCTTTCTACTGGGAGGTGGCGTATGCGAAGAGGTTGTATTTTTTGTGAATGACTAGATAAGTAATAATTACGTCTATTTTCACTAAAATATCAATAGTATTGATAGCTTAGAGTTATTGAGTTGTTATTTAGTATTTGAGAATTAATTTGTAATGAAAAGTTCTAGATCCCTAGAACAGGGGTGGCCAACCTTTTCACTACGGCCTACGGACCACTAACTTATCCAAAAAAAAAAACCCCCACCATCACCGAAATATGGGTTTTTTATTATTGGTTTGTAAGCTGAAATGTAATCTTTTTTTGGACACACTAACCTCAGTTAATGTGACTGGGTTAATCTTGTTTGACAACCTTCTGTAGTTTCAATAGGACCTATAAGTCCTATTAAAACAACAGCAGGTTTTTACAATTTTTTTCTAATTGATGTTTCTAGAAAAGCATTTCACAAGCCACCTTTTGCGCAATTCCCCCTGTTTGTAAAGAAACTAAATTATTCTGGATAGTCTTCTTACTTTTCCCCTTTTCTTTTTCAAATCGGGAAGAAAATTTTCAGGCCATGACCTTGGAAAATTCATGGAGGGAAGATTTTTTTAAAGATTCATAATAATAATACACGCACGTGTCATACCGCGTCATTAAAAAGCTTAAACCTGTCATTAAATGTTGCTTAGTACGTTGTGACTGAGAGCACTTTTGAAACCCCTTGTTGATGTATTATTAAGCGACATGAGTACCAATTAAAAATAAATGAATGTTTACATAAATGTTAGTTATACGTACATAATTTTGTATAATGATAATTTTATTTTCTGTGGAGGGTAAGTATTTTTTTTCTTTTTCTTCTTCTTCTTCTTGACAATGTAATTTATCGGATCTAGGTGTACCTGTATACTTCTAATATATCTGTTGTGTCTTTACGTTCCCTTTGTCTATGTATAGATACCTATACATCTACATAATACGCTTCCAGAATTACTGGATAAATTCAAATTTCATTTTAGGTTTTTTTTTTTTAACATCTTTTAGACTTTCCTGTCTATGCCAATGAGAAATGCAGTGGCTCAATATTTTCTCTTATGCCATGTCATCGGAGTTGTGTATATTGCTTTTCATTAATAGAGGTATTTACTTATGGTTGTATACCTACTCTTGTCAAGCTGGGCCTATCCACAGGGTCCATGCTGGGAGGGCGTCAATGCGACCACTGGAGGGAAAGCTCCCATACACACAACTTTCCAGGGGCGGCCAGCGCACACTCATTCGTTAAGTTAGGTCTGAATTAAGTAGAACTCCGCTGGATGAGTGTGTAAAGCCCGAGCTGTCCTGAAATAGGGAGAATGTTGATTGTCGCTCCGTCACTCTGGTGGAGCTGACGACCCAAATACGATCGAGCCAAGCGTACCGTTTTATGCCGTGTGGACGGTCGAGGGTTAAGTGCCCGTGCTAAGATCTCTTAAATGAAAACAGCCCTGAGTAAATCTGAAATTGTCCATTGACCCTATCTCCGGAGAGAGGAGAGCCTCTCTAATACTTCCCCCGGAATTGTTTTCTTCCTTAATGTGCAACTATGTCATAAATGCGTTGTAAATAAAGGAAAACTATTCGAATAAAGGAAACCTATTGCTCTCTCTATCCCCTTCTTCTTCTCTCCCTCTCTCTTTCTTTCTCTATTTCTCCCTCTCTCTCTCTCTTTTCTCTCACTCGCTCTCTCTCTCCTCTCTCTCCTTCCTCTCTTTTTTTCTATCTCTCCTTCCTCTCTCTATCCATCTGCTTTTCGCTTTCCCTTTTCTATCTCCCTCTCTCTCCCTCTGTCTTTTGCTAGACAAAGTAAAAAAATAAAACAGACGTATGAGAGATTTTCCTCTGGTGATTGAGATAGTAACCCACACTAACCTCACCCAGCCTGTGTTGGTCGCACAAGTTTGAACCTCACTTACTCACTATTATGTAGATCTTTTTTCAATGTCTTATCAGATCTACATATTTTCTATTTTTTTATTTTTTTTTCTACAAAATTAAACAGAAATAGATCATTACATAGAGCTTTTGTTTGTCCATTAATACAACATAATAGCACCTGTACTCTCGAAAGTTCAATTTAAACTTTATTGGAACGAGCTCATTCCACATAATTAATTTATAATGAATACCTATTTGTGCAGAAACAAAAGCTCATTAGTGCAAAGTGCATCCGCAACCTAAAGGTAAACGCTTTTACATTCAATTATGCATGAAGCAATTTAACAGAGGACGTAAATTTGGAGACATGCAAGGTACATGCGCTTCAGAAGTACGTTTAAAGGTTTACTTTTGTGGTACTATGGTACTCAACAATATTGAAAATTTTGTTCAAGACTTTTGCACCCCAGGACTTCAAAAAGTTCATCTTTTCACCTTTTCAACATTGTTTCTCCGTACCGGTAAATTTCTGGTGGCTGAAAATTTATATATAGGTTGACTCTATATTGTATATGTGCAATAAAAAAAGATTTTGAAATATTCCCACTGGGGCGCCAGCCGCGGGGAAAAGGGCGAGTCCTAAAAATTGGATGGGCGACCCAATTTTTTTACGTTTTTCGACTTAAATGACATTTTTTCTCGAAATTTGTCGCGACGACCTATCAACTGAAAGCAAGAAAGTTTTAGGCTAGGGTTTGAGCTTTCAATTGACATATCGATCGCGAATTTCTCATGAGCCATTCTTAAGTTACGCCAGTTAAGGTAAAAAAAATGGATGGGCAACACGTAAAATATTCACGGTTTTTTACCTGAATGACATTTTTTCTCGAAATTTGAAGTGACCAACACAATTCAAAGTAAGAAAGTTTTAGACAAGGGTTTGAGCTTTCATTTGACATATCGATCGCAAAATTCTGATGAGCCGTTCATGCTACGCCGGGTAAGAACAAAATATTCCAGTTTTTCGACACATTCACGTAGGTAGTTGGTATGGTTAGGTATACTTTGTTTATTTTTCATACCTGTTGTTCAGTTACTCCATGTTGGTATTTCTTGATTATTACAGGTTCTGATTCAAAAATGTATGATAACTGAGGCGCCTCCTGTTATCTAAAGGAATTTATAGTACTACCTAGTTACCTACCTAGACCGATAGAATCAATAAATTCTCATTGATCACAATGCATCTGTTGTCTCATCAGTTACGTTGGGTGAATACCTAACATAACCCACGTTGATAAGCTTATCAGAATGTCTTTTATCACCCTTTTGTGTAAAATAGAAACGCGGTGATAATAAAATTTATTGTTCTTTATTCTAGGAATAGTGAAAACGAAATTCCGAAACTAACAGCGTGATTATTAGAAATGATTCCTAATTATTATACACTTTATTAATAAGGACATATACATATACAAACAGATAATTACAAATTAATATACAATAATTGTGAAAAAATAAATAAATATATAAACATGTCCTAACTAAAGGGCGGGAATTGCCTATGGCAATCTCTTCCACCCAACCCCTAAGGTATAGGTACATTATATTCTGTTCATAAACAGAAATACGGGTGTGAGGCCGGTCAAAAATTGAACCCACGCAAAGTGCACATACATGCTTAAAAATGAGTTAATTTTAATTTATATTTTATCATAGTTGTGCCAATCATTTTCGTGATGTCACAACTACTCAAAGTCGCTTTGCTAAATCTTTGCAGAACTTGGGACTTGAACCACCGACCTTCAGGTTACAAGTTTGCCGCCTTATCGATCAAGCTAATGAGATCGGTTTACGTGCTTATTAAATAATAACCCACGCGTGAGAAAATTTAAAAATATAAGGTTTGTTATAGTTATGCTGTCCCAGTAATCCCCTTTCTGTATAATTATATTGTATACAAATGCCGCCACTACTCAGGATAAACAATCATCTCTTTCCTGACCCATTCGTACAATGTCTGGTTATATGAATGGATACATGATCATCCTCGTTCATACATTCATCTGCTATCAGGATTATGAACATCCTAGTTATACATTCAAGTGATATGACTAGGATTCAGCTGTCATATTCACGTTGTGTGACAACACACTTTGAGTTATCTGCACAGGATGTGGGGCACTTGTCCCTTGGATGATATACCCGGTGTTTGAAAAATCTTTTGGCCAGATTGAAAGGTCTTGATTTCATAAATTTAAAAGAAAATATTTTTGCTAGTGATGAATTTTAAGAAAGAGCACTTGTCACTTGGATGATATACCCGCTGTTTGAAAAGTCTTTTGGCCAGATTGAAAGGTCTTGATTTCATAAATTTAACAGAAAATATTTTTGCTTGTGAATTTTAAGGAAGAGCACATTTTTGAAAAGCTGTATGTGGACCACACACAGAACACGGAAAAAGCCCATGGGAGTTCAAATTACCTACCTCCGTCAGTCTTTCTACAATCATCGCAGAAAGTAAGTAAATATTCTTGAAGTAACTTCAAGTTAGAATGTCGATGGACTTATTTACACCCTGTATATGGTGTATTATACTTTAGTCCAGGACATAGGCACTCCAGAAATAATGATAATAGGTATACAACAATAATAAACAGTAGCACTATGATGTTTGAGTCCAGGCCATAGACCACTCTATGATACATATAATTATTATAATAACAGTAGGTAAAAACTTATGGAGATAATAATAGCATTTGAGTTGAGTCCAAGATACAACGGTATGATCCCTCAGGATTAAAAATAACAAGGACACACTGGCAGTTTCGCACCAAATAATAAAGATATCACATCACAACAATGAAACCGGTAAATTTTAAGTTAATTATTACAAAACAAGGCATATAATACAGGGTCCGCCAGCGTTACCTGATGGTTTTAGAAATAATGTACACATGCTATTTTTGAGGTATAATAGTCAAATGTATTTTAAAATGAAGTCAACAAAGTAAAGTTTACAATGTTTAATGTTTTGTTGCTCTCATGTTCAATTGTGGAATACAACGTTAGTCAAATGCCGACCCTCGTTTTCGATACACTCATCTACCCTGTGTGCAAAATTCGCCATCACTTTCTCCAGCATGTTTCGGGTATGGAACAAATTTCTCGTTTGATGGCACCTTTCAACTCATTTAGAGTGCTTGGCTTTTCCATGTACACTTTATTCTTGAGGTACCCCCACAGAAAGTAGTCGCATGGTGTGAGATCCGGCGAGCAGGTGGCCAGTCAACATCTCCTCTCTTGGATATGACTTTTCCAGGGAATAAAAAAAAAAAAAAGAATCCTTCGCATGATATCCTGCGGTTTGAGCATCTGTACAGTAACAATTTTGTATGGATGAAAATTTAGATCGTGCAGAATGCGTCGAACAGAAGTGTTTGACAAGCCAAGAGCCTGAGAGTGTTGCTTAGCAGATCGGCGTGGACTGTTCAGAATTGCATGACGTACAGCCTCGACGTTTCCAGGTGTTCTAACACTTCTTGCACTGCCTCCTGGCTTCTTTTTCAAAGCAGAACCGGTCTCACGAAAATTCTGAATCCATTGCAGAATGGTGTTGCGAGTAGGAACCTTCCACGGGGCTAATGTGGAAGTGAGAACAAATTTTCTTTGTGTCACAGTCACAGAATCACCATGTTTAAAAAACGTCTCCACGACAAAGGCGCGATGCTGCGAGGTCCACGACTCCATTGTAACTAAACCTTCATTAGTACTGAACACAGTGATACTCTCATCAACAATCTACGACAAGTTATAACTTGGTACTGTGCAAGTCAAATTCGTCAGTAACGCTGGCGGAACCCTGTACAAAGGTTTGACTTTGGTCATGTTGGCATGTGACATAAGGGTTGGGTGGAAGAGATTGCCATAGGCAATAACCCCGCCCTTTAGTTAGGACATATGTATATATTTTGTTTATTATTATTTTTTTTTCTTGCTTATATTATTAATATTGTTATTTTTTATATATAATTTTTTACCATTAATTGTCTGTATATATTATGTTCTACTAATAAAGAGTTTCTAAAAAAAAAATTAGGTACTTTTACCCCATGCCCGTCTCGCGACCGGCCACAGACCACTTCTACTATATGTATTCTCGATGGGGTGACTTTGCCCGATGCGTTTCCTAGGGTCACCGGTCACGTCTCAAAGCTCCTGATGGGTCACAAGACGCGGCCAGGGCCATATTTAGGGGGGAGGCCAGGGGCCAGGGCCCCTCGAGCTTGGCCCCTCCCTCGAAATTCTCACTTGAACGCAGGCTCTCGTCCCGGTCCCCCCCTTGCCTTGCATTTTTTTCTAGGTACATTACATATCTACATTATGTTCATGTTGAACCTGAAGGGAAGGACCAAAGTCAAAGAGCTTACTTTTAAGACCTCCGACGTATACATTAACATTGTATGTTCACATACGAGTACATATTATGATAAAATTATTACCCACCCACACATGTAATTTCAAAGCTTTACATATTATGTGTGGTACTCGTACCTGCACTATGCAAATAAAGGAAGATCTGGATTTTCTCGGGTTTTTTCTCGTTTGTAAAAAAAAAGTTTTTCCATTTCACAAGTTTCTTCTGTCTCTCTCTCTATTTCTCACTCTCTCTCTCTCTCTCTCCTCTCTCTCTCTCTCTTTCTCTCTCTCTCTCTCTATCTCTCTCTTTTTCTCTCTCTCTTCTTCTCTCTCTCTTTCTCTCTCTCTTTCTCTCTCTCTTTCTCTCTCTCTTTCTCTCTCTCTCTTTCTCTCTCTCTTTCTTCTCTCTTTCTCTCTCTCTTTCTCTGTCTCTCTCTTCATCCCTCTCACTCTCTATAGTACATATATCTCTTTTGCCCTTCTCTAACATTTTCTTTCTCTCTTCTCCTTCTGCTTAAGACAGGAAAGTAATCAAATGAGAATTTATTTTATATTTTTCATTCCACTTCTTTTTCGTAGAAAATTCTGCGAAGAGAGAGAGAGAGAGAGAGAGAGAAAGAGAGAGATAGGCGGGGCAGTGATAGTGAGTAGGAGTGAGAGAGAGATGGTGAGAAAAACCAATATCGTTTTTAGCTATGTTCTTCACGAGAAAATGAAATAGAACGAGAAATATAGAAAAAACCCCCTCTTTTAGGGGATAAAGTATAGAATTACTTACATTTGCAAGTTCTTGCAAATATTATGGGTAGGTATTATGACATTTGAGCATTTGGCATTTACATGGGTAAAAGGCAAGTTAACATGTCGGTACGTTCTCAACTTTTTATATGCATGGAAAACCAGGAAAGGGTACAGTCATAAAAATATAATTATTACTGTGCAGCTACAGCATTAATATGGATTCTAGGTATTTTGTATACCACCAAGTTGTAGATAAACGCGCACAAAGTATTGGGTATGAATGGGTAGATTATTAATATACATATAATATATGAACATGTTTTACATAGTTCTTTACTCAGATCTACTTTACTTGACAGAGGCATGGCCACGATAATGCCATACCTCCAGTTTAAGTTAGTAATTTTATTTCTCTTCTTAGCTCAGTCCTAAACATTAAAATGTATCTACCATTGTTTTCTTAGCTTTATAATCTTTGATCAACGTTAGTTGTTTGATATTAATGAGGTTGAGTACTTTTGCAGTACCTTTAAATCCAGGGTTACATTTGTTACTTTATGATTTAAAAGAGTAATCAAATTGTGTATGGAACAAAATATTTAGATAGGTGTATTAATGTGATATTGGTCATTTCATTAAGGCACAGAATTTTTACCTAATACTACCTATATTATATCAGTATAAACAGAAAAGTGAGAAGTTGTACTAGATGTACACGAATAACAGAACATAAAATAACTGGACACCTGTTTCGAGCTTATTTGCTCTCATCAGCAGGTTCTGAATATCCAATAGTTCTGAATATCCATGCCATCAACTAACCTCTCTATTTTAATCTATATTATATGGTAAGAGTGATACCTTAAAGAGCTAACTACCTACTCTATATGTACATAGATCGTTACTAATTTACTGTCGTCTGCCGGCTGTTCTAGATATTGAGGTATTGAATTTAATGTATTATGATAATAATGACGTATACTTTTGGAATCAGGATTTATTAATCCACAGATTCCTCAGATTTCTGAGACATTGTCGCCACACGGAAGTCGTAAATAAACGCATTATGCCTCCTTTAAGTCCTTTAGAATAGGATTACACAGTTCTGATCCTAAACACTGAACAATATTGTCATGGTAGATCTATAAAACGATTTCAATTTATATTTCAGCTGATTTAAGTATTGTATTCGAATCTGAGTGATCCTGTCTTAGGAGGAGGAAGCTCATAATTCTTTACTCCCCTCTGTCAATCTAAAATCTATGAAGATTGTGTAGGTACCTAAAATTCTATGTATCTGTGTTTATGATGAGAGAGAAATCCTATCTCTGATTGATTGCTAGGATGTTTAAACTTTATATTTATATAGGTTCACAGTAAAAAAAAAAGGATTATCTTAACTCTAAAGGGAACAATGTGAAATCTTAAATCTTAGTACCTATACAGTAGAAAAGAAACCATTAAAAAATGACATTGGTTTGAAAGTTTGAAAATTTTCTTGCAAGAAAGTTTAATTTTTTTCCCCCCAACAAACTATTCAAGTATTGTTTCAATTCAATCAGAAATTATAATCAAATAATGAATACACAGTTTGGTCGGTCCTGGAGTTCGAACCTGAATCTTACTACTTAGCCAATCGTGCGCTTAAGGAAATATACTTTTTGAAGATCTTAACAGCATGCAATAAGTTCTTTAATCAAATTATGTCTGATAAGGGTACATCGAGCCCTTATCAGTCATAAATATACAGTTACATTTCTATAGTGTTCTGGCACATTGAGATGGCCAATCTTTAATACATAACCAAGAGGGCAAAGGTACCCACAAAATAAAAGAACAATAGATCTTGAGAAATCACTAGACTTTTAAATTAATAAATCTTACCTGATTATATTTCAAAGATGGTCTTCAGAGTATTGGTGCTTTAGGGTTCTTCAAAAATCCAATCAAATTTTCTGAACTAATAAAATGATTCCTTTCAAAATCTGACAGCAATGATTGTAGACGTACGTAGTGTAGGTACCTACGTACTATATGTACCTGCAAAGGTATTTAAAACTTTACTGTTTTAACTTGGAAAAGTTTTGTCAATAAAACAACTATCACCACAGATCTTGCACAAACTTAAGTTTAGAACATTCTTCAACAATTCGATGTTCTGAAAAAGGTCAACTGAAGATGTTAGGTGTATTGAAAAAAAGTAAGTATACCTAGTTACCTACCTTTTACGGTACTTCTCAACAAAAATATAGGTATCTATTATTTTAAATTACCATGAAAGTAATAACATGTTTTACCTTTTTTCCTTGGAGAACATCATTATATTATTTATAAATTATTATTTATTCATAACAAAAGCACTCATAACCATTTTTTATGATGTAAAATTATTTATCAGGCCGTCAGACTTCATTATTTAAACTTATAAATATTTGTTTAAAAACGAACGAAAATCTAACAATGAAACGTTATTATTTATTTATTTTTAATTAAATAGTAAAAAACACTTTCCAGTATCTATTATGAGGCAATTTTCGTTCGCAATTTTTCAAAGAAAAGTCTCAGAATTGACAGAAACTGTCACAATTCGCAGTCGCAACTCGAGAAAACTAAAACAGAGATACATATCGGAATATTTTAGAACGTGTAAACAACCACCCCAGTCTTTGTTGGAAATTGAAATGTCCCTGCGCAGGGATTTGCTCGCTACAGCGCAAGCCCTTTGCAAAGGGCGCAGAGACAGGGAAAATCATTCAGAATTCAGTTTTCCTGTGAGGAGGGGATGAAAATGCGGCGGCTCTGATGGTTTTCACATAAATGTGATTCTTTTTTATTTCTCTTCTAGTTGCCTGTAGTGCTCCTGTCATCGAACCCATCAGCAACTACCTAATACTACTAAGGCTTATCTACATTAGAAACATGTGTGTAGGTAAAACTGTATACGAAAGGGTATAATATGTATAATAATTTTATTAGTACTTTTACCTAGAGAAAGTTAAGAAGGTTGGGGAAAATGAAAATATATAAATAGATGGAGTCAGTCCGGCAGAAATCAAATGAAAAGATGCTCAAAATTGAGTTTATCTTTTAAAATCGAAGAAAAAGAAATTTTATTGCACTTTTAGAATACGAAGGTATAGAAATATTCTAATTATTTTATGAATAAATATACAAAAAAGAGCCTGGTAATTTCACTTTTGATTTCTATCTAAATCTATTCCTGCTTTAAAATTGCGTACTTAGGCATAATAGGTATATCTCATGAACAACCAACTTTCATGAGATTAATGAAACTTCAATGAAATTTAGTATGTTATCTTAATTCTTAATTAGAGTGTTGGTCATAATTTTGTTTAAAAAAGTATTACGTAAAATATATTTTTAAAAAGTCAAAAAAATTAAAATATACAAATAATATAGTAATATAAGGGTTTCATTACCCCTACAGTATCATTATGTAAGGTACCCGGCCCATTTATCGCCATGGTCCTAATTTCGCCATCCCACGTTATCTCAGTAGATATTTAAAATTGGTGCCATTCATTATGAGCATCTTGTGTAATTATCTTTAAATATTTACTCGTTGTTTTCAAAACAACCGTGATTGCCCGCGAAAAAATAAAAAAAAAACATTTTCATTTTCAACAAGGGCTTTTATAATATTGCAAGGTAAGCAAATTGAATTAATTCAGTTTTTTGGTTACTACTTGCATGTGAGTGTCTTTAATTGTTTCTTTTGGGTTTACTCTTTATTATTAATCTGTGCTTTAAGGTTTACTATATTATTAATCTGTCCTAAAATTGCCACCTAGGTGGCGATATTAGGATACACTGTACCCTAATATCGCCAAAGTTGGAGGTCTGAGAAAAAATGTTTCCTTCGGTTTCAGGATTAATTTTGCTTTAAATAATCTTTCGATTTAAGAAACAACTAAATATTCTAGGTGTTACTTTAATTCTTACAGAAAAAACTATAACACAAAAAAATTGAAAAATGAAAGATTTTTCTTTTTTTTTGTGTTATAGTCTTTTTTTCTTTAAGGTGGCGATAAATGGGCCCGGTACCTTAGTAATTTTTGTATAAAAAAAAAACAAGTTTAAAGAGATCCACTGAAAAAAAAACTTGATTTTTACCGCCAATTGTTTATTACCTACTACAATTATGAAATAAGTAATATAATTAAGTATTAATGAAGCATTCATATTGCATTCAATTATGAATTAAGTACATTAATGAAGCATTCGAAAAACACTTGTTTTTATTTTCGAAAAACTCTAAGAAAAAAAAATCCAGCGAAGTGAAGTGGCAACACTGTTCATTTCATGGAGCAAGCAGATGCTGCGCTCTGTGTTTCAAGTAGCGAAACAGCAAAAGTGATAAAGAAAAGGTGTAGGCTCACCAAATCCGAACGCTTAAAACTAAAACACGTATAGGTTGTTTACAAAGTTCAGAATAACACACACAGCAGGGCAGATAATAATATAAATGAATATTGATATTGATAACACCAGTTAAGTAGACCATACTTACTTTTTAATGATAAATCAACGATAAAGGTGGTCTCTAATTTAATTATTAATCGAACACAGTGAGGGAGCGAACTGACCTCACTAAGTGAGGTTTTATTTTAACTTATTGCATACTGGACGATTTGGCTTTTGTTTGTCTTAGTGTCTGTCTGTCTTTGGTTTCTCGAAAACGACTCAAAATATCAAAAAACGCAAAACTCCGTATTCCTTCTTTTTAGGGGGATTAATTTTCAGCCAAAAAAAATTGCCTACTTTATCTTAAATGGAATGAAATATTTATGTCCCCCCTAAAAATAAAAGAATACGGGGTTTTTGCGTTTTTTTTATATTTTGAGTCGTTTTCGAGAAACTCAGGCCTAGGTGAGACTCTATGGATGCCCTGTATATACAATTATACATAATTATTTACACACAGCAGGGCAGATAATAATATAAATGAATATTGATATTGATAACACCAGTTAAGTAGACCATACTTACTTTTTAATGATAAATCAACGATAAAGGTGGTCTCTAATTTAATTATTAATCGAACACAGTGAGGGAGCGAACTGACCTCACTAAGTGAGGTTTTATTTTAACTTATTGCATACTGGACGATTTGGCTTTTGTTTGTCTTAGTGTCTGTCTGTCTTTGGTTTCTCGAAAACGACTCAAAATATCAAAAAACGCAAAACTCCGTATTCCTTCTTTTTAGAGGGGTTAATTTTCAGCCAAAAAAAAATTGCCTACTTTATCTTAAATGGAATGAAATATTTATGTCCCCCCTAAAAATAAAAGAATACGGGGTTTTTGCGTTTTTTTTATATTTTGAGTCGTTTTCGAGAAACCCAGGCCTAGGTGAGACTCTATGGATGCCCTGTATATACAATTATACATAATTATTTACATAAGAATTTAAAACAAGAACTTGGTAATGAATGAAAAGCATGGTAAAAACCTCTGAGATCATATATATAACATAGAGGGAACCTTACCTATCTCGAGTTGTACAAATTTATGCGTCCAACTTTGAACAGCTGATGGTCCCTCTTTCAACAAATCACGGCTTCTGATTGATTCAATTTATTTGAATTTTTTATTTACCTCATGCAGTGGCGAATATCTAAACAACCTTAATTTTCACGTCAGATACCAAAAGTCTTTTATCACTACATAATAAGTAGAAAATAAGGAAAGTAAAAGAGGAATCAAAGACAAAAATAACTAATATGAAGTATGAAAAAATTAAAAATATTATTTTAGAAGAATTAGGTAGTTTAGGTACCCGGTCCCTTCGCGAGAGAAAAATTACTGCAACTCCGGCACTGATTTTGAAATCAGCTGATGGTCCCTCTTGGACGCAAATCTTGATAGTACATCGGGTTCCCTCTATGTTATATATGATCTCAGTGGTAAAAACATAATAAATGATGATAAACTATACAGAGTCTACCAGAAAAAAGGAGCCACTCGAAATATCTATTATGTTAAAAAAACTCAAATTTGTTTTAAATACTTTTAATGTCATCCATTTGAGATTCCAAATTGACTCCCCTGAGGTCGCCCTAGTAGTCATAAGAAAGCGAATACAGTAGATAATATTTCCCCCTTGATTTAAAGGTACACGGTTTCAGGATTTTTCAAAATTTAAATCGGTTCTCTGGATATTTTGAGTGGCTTCTTTTTTTGGCGAACCCTGCATTATAGTGTACAATACATTAGGGTCCAGGACGTCTAGCGTTAGGTACTATAGTTTAAATCTTGAAATTTATTGATAATTATTAATGTATATGCAATGGCATCTAGAATCACTAGGTTAAGAAAATAGTTATAATAAATTACCTATTATTTTTTTATCCTCAAAAATGCAAAAAGTTTTAGTTACATTTTATAATAATCAATCAAAACTTTTGTGACAGGCTGTACGATAGAGGAATCGAATTTTCGGTTTCAGTGAGCATTCTACCTACATGGGGAGTTGATCAATGGTCACGTTCGCACTCGTAGAATCCGGTATTGCCTCGAAATCTACTGCATCTCTAAATCTCCACTCAATCCAACTTCGAAACTTCTTCAGTTCATTACTTCAGGAATAGATAAAGCTGACAGTCAGCTGAAAGCTTAAAGCTCAGACCTCAGTCTTAAAACTTAGAATAACTTTAGATGTAATTAGTAATTTTATTACTATGTGTTTAATGTTCCCTGTTAAGTGTCATTGTTCGAAACACAGTGTACTTTCTCATTGTTGAATGTGTTTTTTTGTTGTTTTATTTTTTAAGTGGTTGAAGAGATAGGGAATGGCGCACTTGTCGGTAAAAGCTGAATGACTCTTTTCCTTTTGACCAAGTGGAAAGCACGTTTAAATCAAGGGTAAGTCTTTTTAGCATGGAAGATCATTGACTTGCCAGTTGCTTTGCAGTTTTGTGTTTTCTTCTTGACTTAAAGGTTCAGTAAACCTATCACCAGCTCTGTACCTCCCTTAGCTCTCTGCTATCTGTTCACTCGAATTTTTGAAAGTTAAAGGTATCCAAGAAGTTACTGAGGATCACTCCTTGGAGATGGTTGCAGGGTGAAAGAGAAAGACTTGAGGCTTTCAAGGAATATTAAATTTAAAATATTTCTGTTATGCCCAGGTTCACATGAGAATATTTCTAGTTTCAGCTTTAGTTTTATTCCACAGCTGATGAAATACTCAGATCAAGTGGTTCACAAGTCAGTTTTAGATCAAACCAAATTGTCCTAACATAATGATGAAAACTTACGAATTATGACTTCCATTCTTGTTGTGTAAAATTTTGTGCTTTACTGGTAAATGTTTGTTGACAAGTTTCTGAACATGAAAAAATGACCATGAAAATTACTTGGAGATATAGGTACACTTTTTAAAATAAGATAACTAGAAATTCTAGTCAGACTGTTAGGAATGCTAGTTTTGATTTCCATATTCATGGGAAAAATCAGAATAATGAGTAAGTAAAGACACAATTAATAGACATTTTTATAATACCTCTGTGGCGCTAAGTCACAGATTGCGTACTGTATAAGATAGGGGAAACTGATGCTTAACAATGACTTGTGATATAGAATTTGTCTATTATTTTTGCCCTAAAAATAATAGAGGATAGTTAGACTTAGGTCGGAATTAATATACAACATCAATATCTTAAGTTGTTTGTAAGTGTCGGTTTTCCCTATCTTACACAGTACGCAATCCGTGACTTAGCGCCACAGAGGTATTACAGAAACGTCTATTAATTCCGCCTTACCTTTGTTTTAGATTTCATTATTCATAGGTAAAAATTCTAGCAATTACAAAAGTAAAGACGCAACTAATAGACATTTTTATATAATTGTGCGCTAAGAGATTCATGTATAAATAGGGAAATATTAACATGTTCAAGAAGTTGCCACCAGTTAACCTGACACATTATGCCTTGTTTTATAATATTACCCTCAAACTACCCATGTTAGGGGAATGCTGTGAAACATAGTTTTGAATTATTTAATTACTAGGTAGGTACCAGTAGCCCATTCCAGAAACACTTTCCAATCTACAAATCCTCGAATCTTGCCTTTCAACTGTCACACAACACACTCTGATTGGTTAATTTGGATGCAATAACCAATAGATTGTGTTGTGTGACTGTTGAAACAGAGATTTGGTGAATAGAAAAGTTTCTGGAATGGGCCATTTTTGCATTCTAAACTCAGTCCACTGTCAGGAATTTGTTTTGTCATTCTCACAAAGGTTAAAATTCCATTCTTCTAAATTTTCTAACAGAACAGTGAGATACTGAGACCCCTGACCTTCTATAGAAGAGGATCATTAGCTGTGGACTAAAAATAAAAAGTTGATAATTTTCTATGTGAGTAGGTACCTATCTGGCCCAGCTCTGGGTACTCATCCATACACTAGCTGTGTGTTTCTCTAGCAATCGCCCAAGCACAATCAATCTGTCTCCAAATACATATCAAAATATAACGTTACCTATTTAGGCTCTTCAACTTATATAATATTTTTCTCGCTAATTTTCTAAATTTTGTTCAATCGCAACATCTACTTACCTTTCTTCTCAAACATTAACATTTAACATAGTCACTGTTGAAGAAACATAACCTCAAAAGTTAATGGTCTCCATTATTGATTGAATAAATTATTAGGAACCTATAACCTCAAACAAAAATTAACCAATTCACTATTTGATAGCCATTTTTTTTTAGGTGTGCTTAGGAATCATGGCAACAAAATCAATTTATAACCAATTTTTACAAAAATGGAAAGAAACTTCTAATTGAAAGTTATTCAAAAGTGAAATGACTAATATAACAAACTAAGTAGGAATTTAATTTCAAGCTATTAACAAAAAAATCTATATGACAGGTTTTACTTAACACAAGTTAAGTATACTTGTTTAGAACAAATAAGCTTGCACCTTACAATGGAATAGAAAGTTTGACAAACACCATTTCATTTTTTAAAGATTAAAAATCCAATGGGACTAGCTTCTATGCAAATGCAATGTTGGAATTCCTGGTTACCACAAAATACTAAATAAAACAAGTGAATTTCAGTATTATCAATGTAGCGTTTACTTAGAAAAGTTAGTATACTGCTAGACAATATGCACTACAATGTAGAAAGTTGAAACCATTTCATTTCTTGGATATCCAAGGGTAGTCTATATCAATGTTGTCACCCCTTATTCACAAATATAGTTACTAGTACTGCTATACTTCATTTAAAGCTTTTTGTGGCATATCAAGGTATTTAATTTAAAAAAATATTCACATTTTTTCTGGATATGCAATGCTTGTTTTCTAGAAGGCTCCCCTGTCTGGTAATCAAACTAGCTCAAAAGGTACAAGAACTGCATCTAATTCTTCTCACAGTGGAACTATAGATGACTAGCAAGGAATGCCACAACAGTGTGGTGGGGTGTCATCCAGTTGATGGTGTCTTAAACAATGTTTTTTTATACAAAATTAAAAAAAATCTGATGACTATGTAAGAGATTCACCCATGATCAGTTCTCTTCTTCACCCAGTATTTTTCCTATTATTTACTGCCTGAAGGAAGGAATGCTAACCCATATGCCTCTCACTATCAACTTCTTGAACCTTCCTACAGAGTCTCTAGAATTTCCAGAGTCCTGGAGTTAATATTGGTGCCTAGACACATGATGTGTATTAATAGTCCTTCTGTTCTTTCTATCTCTGTTCAATGTTTTCATACTCAGGGTTAAATATCCTCTCACTATCTGTTTAATGTTGTTATTTTGAGATGTTCACGTGTGTAGGTATACACTGTATAAGTAGGTATACATCTACATTTACCTCCAGTGTTTATATTTCTTGTAATTTGTGTATTCTAATTTCTATCAGGCGAGTTAATACAGAAACCACAAGCTTAAGGAGCTGTTGTTTAGATGTTTTGTACTAAAAGAGCTATATAAACATGCATTTATCACCCAACCAATTTTGAAAGCTTGTACCGACAAGAAATACACTAGACTTAATCTCTTTATCTCTTCTCTATTGATAATACATCACACATATTATGTTTGTATATCTCGAAATTTTCCAAGATGTATTTAATTATATGAGAGTCGGTGGTGCGGAATTCAGGCCCGAGACGATGTACGGCAATGCCTCATTGTTTAGAGTAGTAAGTTAAAATTAACAAGTACCAGGCCATGCCTCGAGCCGGAACTCGGGTGCTGTCGTGAGAGTCCTCTCTATACTCTTAATCCAGAGATCCTCAGACAACAGCAGGTCACATGATAACCGAAAATACTACGCAATAAGATCTCGTCCCTCTAAATCTGATAACAATGTTTTTTGAATAGCTAGTAGAAGGGTCCCTCGAAGAATTCCTTTCCCTACTGCAAGAGGATTATTTGATTTTTTCGAAAGGGGGAAATTTTCTTTTTCTCTGCTCCTATTTCTTTCTAACTTTGCTCTTTTAAAAAAGTTTTATTTATTTGATCCTTTTTTTTCTCGAAAAAGAATGTGGCATTCTCCCCTTGGATTTTAAGTTTCCTTTTTCCTCTAAGCTGCACTTTTGAGTCCTCCCTATTTTTATTCTCTTTGAGAGTTCTGCAAATCTACATGCTCCAAGGGTGTGCAGTGTGCACTTAAGTCTTATCAACCTTGACCTGAAGTTCCAAGAAAAATCTTACTTACTTTTCACCTTTCTCTTACTGAAAAGTTATAGAGTATAGCAATCTATACTTCTTTTTTTTTGGCATTGGGCAAAAACAACCCATACAGCCATGATCTATACTGAAGCTTTTACTTTTTTTTTCAAGGAATGTCCTCTATCCTTTAATTTTATTACACGAATTACCCACTTAGGACCAGTCTTATTAAAATTGGAATTGTTTGGAACTCGAACCACCGGCTTCGTGATTTATAGGCCACAAGCTACTGAGGTCGATTCCAATGCTGATAGTTTATCTCGCAGCCTCTGCTGGATAATCAAGTAGGACCTTGGTTGTCCCAGTAGACTCTATGTTTGTCACTCAAGCAGGTCTACTCCAGCCCCACCCAGACAATTAGTCCAATACATAGTCTCCCAGACAGACTTCTTGTCTACTCCCTCTTTGTAGACTCTCAGTCAGAATCTACTCCCTTTTATATTACCACAAGCTGGCTACTAGTCTGCTTCTTATCTAAATATCTATCTAATCCACAACAGACTACTTGTCTACTCCATGCTTCTAGTCCCCTAGACAGACTACTTGTCTTCTCCCTGATAATAGACTTTGTAGTGTCGTCAGTGAGACTTTCCTAGTCTACTCCCTGACAAAATATTGTTAAAATATATTCAGTGCTCCTTTCAGACTACTGGTCTACTCCCAGTCATAGACTTTCTTTCATATTGATAGAAATCATCTTTTGTGGTGTGCACCGAAGATACTGGGGTAGTGAAAGGTTGCTGCAGCTAGGAGGATCTTCTATTACCCTTGAAAAGAGATGGGTACCTACACACCATTATTTAGGACTGCATATCTGTTCCCATTGCATCACTAGTGGCTCCCAACCTGCCGTATGCCAGCCTAGGTGGCCCATGGTGTGTCATATTATTAGAGCTCACCATTATTATTATTATTATTTAAAAAAAATATTAGATAAGAAAACATAATTATGTACAATACAAATAATTATTATAACAATGAAAAAAAAGGAAACAATATATGTAAGTATACAACAAAAAGGAAAAATAATAGAAAAATATCATATGTCCTAACTTAAGGGTTATATAGATTCCTCATTTCTCCAACAATTCAGTGAATTCAGGCACGAACTAGGAAAAACCCACCCATGGGAGCCTAGTTATGATTATGACCGGCCTAGTTATGATTATATGTAGTGTTGTCTTTAGCAAAGCGTTCAGCACTGAGCAGTGAGCACCCACTGTAATAATGTTTGAGAACTACTGCCCTAGACAACCATCAAGCCACTCTGTATGGTTGAGATTGGAGTAGATAATAGTGCACCGAGTTGATAAAGGAAGAGGCTCACTGATAATTTACACTTGAGTCATTTCTACTCGTAGATTTGAGCATTTATTTCTGTTGCTTTCCTTGATGTGAGTTCCCTCCTCAATGAACTCTCCCAAATCTGAATGGGGTTCCTCCGAGTTATGTTTCTTTCGAAAATCGATTCTCACTTGAAAGGTGGTCTTTTTAAAATACCTATCTCTTTTACTCTTTATTTTTCAAGTTTTTCCAAACAGTTTCTTTTTGCGCATAAAATGCATTACAGAAATAATAATTCCTTTTTTGATGTATATGTATGTACTGAACAGATTTTGTTGTTGTTAATGATATTCAACATGCCCGTCTAAAAAGAGGTTGGATTGAAGGCATCCACAAAGATGTTGGTTGGATTCGCCGAACATTCAAATAGGCCGGACTGTTAAATCTATTTGTTGTATAAGAAGATTTTATACAACTCCAATGGGGACGTCAGTAATGGACAAAGGCAAAGTGTCTGGTTAACATTGATCAAAGCCATCGATAGTAAAATGTACAAGCTTGTTTTAATGATAAACATCCAACACATCTTTTATTTCTAGACCAGAGGCTTATTGTTTCTATTATCTGTTGTGTTTGAGCTGAGGTGTCGGACTGATAAGCATTGTCAATCTCTCTTGACTTGGGTCTTGGACGAAGAAAGCAGGATAAAGTAATATTAATTGTGTAATATGCTCTCAAACTCATCAAATTTTAACTAGAGCTAGGAATATTTTTCTTTTTTTGTTTCGTGACTAACAGGAGCTACCGAGCTACTGTAGACGCTGTGTTTTGTGTTGTAACTTCTAACTTGCCCCATCCCGTAGTATGCCTCCTCTTTGATGGGCGAGAAATTAATAACAAAGTACTTCCCATTTACGTGCTGGGTCAACACGAGCGCAGCGGATAAAAAAAATAAAAAAATAAGTGTGAGCAGACACATTGAAAACTATGCCATTTACTAGAAACTAAGCTCTGTATGCTCCGGATAAGTATGCGCATACGCCTATCTTGAGGAGTCAATCTAAAAGCTTCAATTCGAAATAATTTGACCAGTAGAAGTAACATCCAATATCCTATGAATGCTTCATGTTCAGAACTAGTAAGATATCTCCAAGACAATTGGATCTGAGATGATATTGAAGCCCATGGTAGGAATGTAGGGTAGGGCAGAACCCATGTGTGAGCCTAGCCCCTTGCACGAAGCATCGTAGGGAATCGAATTACTCAACAGTTAAGTTCATCTAGTTCAATTTTGGTACTAAATGAAAAAAATAAGATATTTTTGTTTTTCTTAACTAATAACACCTCTTCAACAGCTCTAAATCATTTGAGACAGGGTTGTACCCTCCATTCACTCGATACTTAGACTACCGATATTATCCTCACCCAGTCTGAGTTGAGCCGAGAATCCAAGTTCTTTAACCACGACGCTCTTGCTTAACTTCAGTTACAAAACAAAAAATAATGTTTTCAACGTGCCATCAACGCTGGCTGATTTTAATGTATTTTCCTAGCGTGTAGATGTAGATGGTATTTTATAAATAAAAAAAACAGCGCAGGACGTAGCGCACTAGGCTTACACTCGCAGTGACCTGGGTTCGATTACCAGCGCAGTCAGAATATTGCAGCTCTGTTGTAAGATTATTATGGGGTCAAATCATACCCCGTGAGGAAAAATGAGTTGCTGCTTTGATATGTACATTACAAATAAAGGGAATCCGTCTCAAATCTACCTAATCGTAAAAAAAATTACATCAATTTTGAGATGTAATACTAATATAAATCTACTGAAATTTATATAATAATATTATGATTAGATGTAACAATTTACATAGATTCCCAACCGACAACCAATGCACCAAAGACACCAAATGTATACCCAATACTTCCACCCAAAGGGTTGGGTGGAAGAGATTGCCATAGGCAATAACCCCGCCCTTTAGTTAGGACATATGTTTTTATATATTTTCTTTTCTTTTTCATTTTTATTATATATATTGTTTCCATTTTTTTAATTTTTGTTGTATATATTGTTTTTGTTGTATATATAGTGTCCATTTTTTTTTTTTTTTTTCATCTCTATATATAAAACAGAAAAAAGGACTACCTACCTACCTATGTTTGTTTGTCTAGCCAAAACGGTAAGAGGTAGCGAAAAATGTCTCAGAATTGACCCCCCCAACCATTAACGCTTTGTCCAGAAAAATTATAAAAAATTCAAAAAGGCATTGCTGTCCAGCAGTACGGCCATGCCTTAGTAAATTTGAAATTTAGTCCCGTTGCAAAGCACGGGCAAACGGCTAGTTGTTAAAATAATTATTTGTATGTACATAATGTCCATTTATTTCTAATAAAGCGTTGTATATAATAATAATGCATTGAATTTTGATTTCAGATCCGAGCCCATCGTCCAGTCCAGTAGCATCATCTCGTCGCCATGACTACCACCTCCACCTCCCAGAACTCCTCCCTCCTGAGTTCCATCTGCACACTGGACGAGAACTTCTTCATCAGCAACCTCCTGGAGGACTCCACAGACAGCTTCTGCAGCAACTGCAGTGAGGGCGGCCAGGCCACCTCCCAGTGTCAGGACTGCAAGGAGATCCTGTGCGACTCTTGTGTGAGGGCCCACCTCCGCGTCAGACTTACCAAGGTGAGTCATTACTCCACCCGTGCGCTGGTGTGAGTGTGTGTGACATACCTACTCGTTAATTGTTTTTCAAAATATTTTTTTTTTATTTTTTTTTTTATTTTCATCCCTTTAAAAATAAAGATAGAAAATCTAAAATGAATAAGTTATCATATTTTTGTTATCACGATGTGATTTCACAACTCAAACTCGCTTAGAATAGGAGGACGTGATGTGTGGCAGGTAGTTTACCTCCGAGAAATTTTCTAACATTGGAAATCGAAAGTATTTTGTTTGTTTTTGTATTTCTATCTTTGGTTTCAACTGAAGTAAAGTGATTGAAATTGAAGTAGTAAAGTGACTGAAGATTGAAACAATTGAAATATTTGAAAGTTATCATATTTGTGTTTATCACTTTGGTGATATCACAACTACTCAAACTCGCTCTACTAAATCTACGCTGAAACCGGGACTTGAACCACCGACCTCCAGGTTACAAGTCCGCCGCCTTATCGATCAAGCTACTGAGGTCGATTCAAATGAAATATTTGACTCCCATCGCAGGATCATCAGATCGTCCGCTTCGCCTCCTCGGCCGAGACGCCCCGCCCCCACTCGGACAACATGCCCATCCCCCCTCTCCCCGTCACCCCCCGCGTCTCCTGCTCCTCCTCCTCCCCCGACTCCCTCAGCTCCGCTAGCTCCGCCTACTTCCCCCATCCCCCCGCCTACCTGTGCGAGCGGCACCCGGGGGAGGCGGTGCGGCTCTACTGCGACACCTGCCACGCCCCCATCTGCAGCGAGTGCGTGCCGCGGCACCGCGACCACGCCTTCCTCTACATTCAGGACGCCGTGGAGGAGTCCAAGGCCGCCTCCATCCGCCTCCTCAACCAGGCGCGGGGAGACCTGCAGGTCAGACTTATTTTCTTTTTTCCCAAATCACCTTATTATTGCGTTAATCACAATTATTCAAAGTCTACCTAATATAAGTTATCATAAGTGTGTTGATCACTTTCGTGATATCGCAACTACTCAAACTCGCTTTACTAAATCTACGCTGAAACCGGGACTTGAACCACCGACCTCCAGGTCACAAGTCCGCCGCCTTATCGATCAAGCTACTGAGGTCGGTTTATTTATTTATTTAGTAACAGGATAACCTATACAAAGGTATTTTTCCTAAGCTAAAGCTTCTAAAAATTCTTTTTTCTCAAATTACCATATATCTGTTTTAATCACAATTATTATTATTCAAAGTCTACCTAATATCTTTTAACTTAGGACTTGAACCACTGACCTCCAGATTACAAGTCCGCCGCTTTATCGATCAAGCAGAACAAATAGCCTTCCTAGAACTTGATTTGTTTTTGCATTGTTCAGTCGAACCGGGATATAAGAGGACTCAAGGTACCAGAATTTTTTTCTCCAGGTCATTTTCTCTTATAATGAGGTTAATTTAACCTGGAAATTGTTCTCTTATATCTAGGTTTCTCTATTAAAGAGGTCATTTTCTGCTATAAAAAAGTAAATTTCACCTAGAACGCAGATACGTTATGACGTTGGTACTTATTTCCTCCACGATTTGACTAGACCTAAGTTTTATTTTAAATTAGAATAAGATAGGGAAATTGGGAAAAATGGGTAGTTCCCGTTAATTAATTTAAAAAAATAAATAAATAAAAAAATGTTAATCCTGAAACATATTTCACAGTTTGTTCGCGAGAACGTGGAGCAGAGACAGAGACTGCTGGACGCCATCAACTTGAGAGCCTACTCCGTGGGCAAGGATGTCAAGGCTATGTTCTACCGGTTCAAGGTGGCCATGGAACAGCGGGAGAGCGAGCTTCTCGCAGGTAACAATCATTATTATTATTATTATTTAACACTTTATTGGTCAACTACATACATTCAACAAAATCGGACATGATAAAAAAAAAAAAAAAAATATGTAGTGAACCCAGAGGCGAGGTTAAAGCCTGTGGCTTTCTCTTCCACCGAACCCCATAGGATATAAAAAAAAAAAAATGAAAAAAAAAAATATATATAATAATAAATACTTGTAAAAAAGTAGAAGGAAACAAAAGTTAACAAAAAAAAAGAGAAAAGAAAATTTAAAGGTATGTACAATGAAAAGTATAGAAAATGTTTTCCTAACAATATTACTCGTAGGGCAGAATTATAAAACAAGATTTAATTTAAGATAAGACTGTCCCTAAAGTCGAGGTAGAAACTCCGATTTGAGGGAAGGTCTGGCTTAACTTGAATTTAATCCTCTTTTAAAATTTTGCGCCTTAGTCTAATTGTCCCCAAGTTTTGTCGACTTGTGATTCAGACCAGGTTTTACCCTCTACTCGCCGGGACCCGCACTCACTCGCCTTATAAAGAACATACTAGATCCACTCACTTTTTTTGGCAACTTCGTGCCTGCTTCGAGCGAGTACATAAAATTTGTTCATTTTTTTAAGATATCGACCACATCCGTGTCTCGAAAGGCAACCTCCTGCTGCAGCAGATAGGCATCCTCAACACAGCCGTGGCTCGCTTCTCCCAGACGTGTGACTGGCTGGCCGAGGCCATAGATCTGGGCCCCAGCGCGGAGCTGCTCACCTTCAAGGAGAAGGCCTACTGCGAGCTGCGGCACCTGAGTGTGCTGCGGGACAGTCAGGTGCCGCATGAGGATGATATCCTCGTGTTCACCCCCCCCGAGCCCAGCCTCCTGCTGGCCCTGGCCGGCATGGGGGACGTCACCACCTCCCCCTACGGTTCCAACATCAGCGCGGCCGTGGGGGAGGGCATCGCCCGGGCAGTCAGGGGCCAGAGCCTGAAGGAGGAGTTCAGCCTGCCCCCCACCCCTGACCAGCTGTGCGCCCTCCTCAGCAGTGTCAACTTCAACAAGCCCGCCCCGCCACCCCCCGCCCTGCCCAAGCTCAACCTCCCCCCTGCCCCCCTCGCCCCCATGCGACCCTACAACAACCGCGTCAACACAGTGCGCAACCACACCCCCCCTCAGAACGTGCCCTCGGGCGAGCTGCTGCATGTGTTCGGTAGTGAGGGGTCGGGGGAGGGGCAGGTGTGCCGCCCCTGGGGGGTCTGCATCAACCAGGACGGCCACATCTTGATCGCAGATCGGAGCAACAACCGCATTCAGATCTTCTCGAAGCGAGGAGAGTTCCTGCGTAGCTTCGGGTCCCATGGCAGCGAGAATGGACAGTTCGACCGACCGGCAGGCATAGCTGTGGATCGCACAAACCGGATCATCGTCGCTGACAAAGACAATCATCGAATTCAGATTTTCGCCTACGATGGGCGATTCTTGTTGAAGTTCGGAAGCAAAGGGATGAAGATTGGACAGTTCAACTACCCGTGGGACATTGACGTGAACTCGGACTGTCAGATTGTTGTGTCCGACACAAGGAACCATCGCATTCAACTGTTCACTAGTGAAGGTGAGATCACTTATTCAGTTATTCCATCTCTTTATTGTTGTTTGATTAAGTCGAAAAAATGAAATCAATTTTAAGATTGATAACTGTAGTGTATACTGTATACATTAACTCTATATCAAACACTTTGAATCTACAAATAATATTGAATATGTACTTGAAGTGTAATACGACATGAAACAATCTTTCATATTTTTTATATTCTCTAAATTTTATTCTTAAAAAATATGGAAGGAGCCATCCATATTCTAGCCATACTTTTGGCAGAATATGTACAAATGTATACTTTACCGTAAGAGCCATCCATATTCTAGCCATACATACAAGGGTTGGGTGGAAGAGATTGCCATAGGTAATAACCCCGCCCTTTAGTTAGGACATAATCATGTATATATTTTTTTTTTTTCTTGTTTATATTATTAATATTGTCAATTTTATATTTAATTTTTACCATTATTTGTCTGTATATATGTTCTACTAATAAAGAGTTTCTAAATAAATAAACTTTTGGCAGAATATGTACAAAAGTATACTTTTTCCGTGAAAGATATTATATTTAAAAATTCTTTTTCAAATTTCTTCACAAATGTCTCTCCTCCCCCCAGGCGTGTTCCTGAAGAAGTACGGGTTCGAGAACTCTGTGTCCATGTGGAAGCACTTCGACCACCCGCGCGGCGTGTGTTTCGGTGTGCGGGGCTCTGTAGTCATCACCGACTTCAACAACCATCGCATCTTCGTGGTGGACGCCGACTTCAAGAGTTCCCGTTTCATCGGGGGCGAAGGTAAATCAAAGGAGAATGCCTGAACTACCCTAGATCTAGGGCGGAATTAATAGACGTTTTTGTAATACCTCTGTGGCGCTAAGTCACGGATTGCGTACTGTGTAAGATAGGGAAAACCGACACTTTCCAACGACTTAAGTTATTGATGTTGTCTATTAATTCCGCCCCTAGTGTTTCAATAATAACATTTTAATTTTCCTGATAATAATGAAACAAGTATCTAGAATGTAGAAAAAACGGTACATACTACCAGGCGCGGCCGGTGGGAAAATATTTTGGGGCTGCTGCCACATAAACCCGACTGTTTTAGTCGCTCTTTCAGTATCTGAAGGGTTTGTGATTGTTTTCCATGGCAATCATAATAATTAATCATTCATTATTCTAGAAATGTGAGATGATTTTCATTGTATACGAGCTAGAACTTGAGAAAATGTTCTCTTTTTTGCCTTGGGTACTGCAGTACCGCAGCTCCTTAGCACCGGCCGTGCCTGCATACTCCATATTAAACAGGTTTGAAGGGAGTAGGTTAAGAGGTTTTTGAGATACAAGTGATTTGGTATAAAATCTCAAAATTGCCAGGTGTAAACAATGTGAACCATAATTACGAGGAGCTTTTGTGTCCATAATTGGCAGTGTAATACTACAGGTACTTTTTCTATGTTCCAAACTTTATGTATTTGTACTCGTAAGTTTAAACAAGTAGGAATTCATGGGCTAGCTGTGTGCATTTTTTTTTTTTTTTTTTTTTTTTTTTTTTTTTTTTTTTTCTGATGAATTTCTTATGCTTCAAACTCCAAAAAATTATTGTTATTAAAAGATTGCCACTAAAAGTAAATTCACCTTTTAAATTTCATCAACTTTTTCGTTATCTTTTGATTGTATTGTAAATTTGTATGTATCCATCCCTAATGAAGCTTTGTATAATTTGAACTGATATATTGATGTCGTGTCTATTACAGGCAGCGCGAAGGCCCAGTTCGTGCGACCACAGGGCATCTTTGTCGACCGAGAAGGCAACATTTACGTGGCGGATTCTCGCAACAACCGGGTGCAGATATTCGACCAGGAGGGGGCTTTCCTGGAGCAGTGGGGGGTGACGGGCAAGGAGCCGGGACAGCTGGACCGGCCTAGCGGCATCTGTCTGGACGGCGACGGCAACATTATCGTGGTGGACTTTGGCAACAACCGGGTGCAGATCTTCCGCAACCGGGTGCTCCTCAACAACTGAATCCTTCCGTTACTCTTGGATACGATGCATCAAAACTACTTGGTTTGCTGTGTGACGACACTCAGCCGGGTGCTCCTCAACAACTGAATCCTGCTGTTACTCTTGGATACGATGCATCCAAACTATTTGGTTTGTTGTGTGACGAGTTGATGACTTGTTACTCTTGGATACGATGCATCCAAACTATTTGGTTTGTTGTGTGACGACACTCAGTATGTTACTCTTGGATACGATGCATCCAAACTATTTGGTTTGTTGTGTGACGAGTTGACGACACTCAGTTTGGTTTTCTTTTGACACAAGCTCCTCGTGAGTTCCAGTTGTTTCGCATTTGTGCACTGCTCTAGTCGAAAACTGAAACCGCAACACCTCTTCCTCTGTTAGGAAAATAGTAAACGCTCAAGAGAAAGTACAATTTTTACGAAAACCTCTTTAGGAAAAAAATATCGAGGTTTTAGTTACTGTAGTTTAATATTAAAATAACAATTATAATTGTCATTCATAAATGAAGTAAAACAATAGCCAGGCGATTTCTTGAAAATTTGAAGAATTCTGCTAATACTTGTTTTAATTGTAGAAGACTGAACTTTAGACTGACGTGTTTGTTTTAGTTTTAATTAGACGTTAGGTTTGAAAAAATATGAAATGTTTTCTTTTTCGTAAAGTAAAAATATTTAATTTAATTTTAACTATTATTGGTAGGTACACCAAGAAGAACAGCTTGTTCACATTAAAATGTGATATAATCTATCATTGACTACCTATCAAAGTCATTTTTATTCTCCAATCATAAAATTTTGAAGGCAATAAATTTAATTAAGTCAATAAGAAGACGCAAATGAAATGAAAATTGTGTACCTCAGAGTCAGAATTCAATGTTGTC
Organism: Bactericera cockerelli; assembly: GCA_024516035.1. Classification (NCBI taxonomy): domain Eukaryota; kingdom Metazoa; phylum Arthropoda; class Insecta; order Hemiptera; family Triozidae; genus Bactericera; species Bactericera cockerelli. The sequence goes on from CM044955.1 coordinate 42,100,873, forward strand.
TCACGTACCAATATCGCCATGTGAATCCCAAATATGTAATTGTTTCTTTTACTTGTGTTATATGTTTGTGTTTCAAAATGCACAAAAATCAATATTTATATTAGTTGTATTATAATTTTATTTTATTACCTATTGACATGATATTTTCATTATATCAAAATGAAGTATAGTTTTGATCTTGTAAAAGATTTGATAGGATGGAACTCACTATCTACCCACATTGCAATGACATATAAAAAGTAATCTAAAGGAATTGTGGTTTTTGACTATCATCTCACTACCACAATCATGTAAACAACTGACCGTGGGTAATCTAACAGTGGATAATCAAATGTATGACAGAATAACTCGAGATTTGTTCTCATTTTTATTATCAAATAATAATGTTTTTCTTAATAAAATAATTGACTGACATGTTTTCTCTATGAATAATTCATATTATTTTTAAATAATAATTTTTCAAAATGTCTAGTTAATTGATTTTAGTGTTTTAATAATAAATAAATAAAAATTAATACGTAGATATTAATTATGTAACTTTAAAGTTCAAAATTTTTGTAACAAATAAGAATTCTATCAGACTGAATTTTACGGACTGATTTTCTACTGCTTTTTGTACAACTACCTCAGTTAATTTTTTAGACTTAAGTTGAGGGTTTCATATGTAATATGTATTATTGGAGTAAGTATAGGTAGGTAATGCAATGTAAATAACAACCCGTTATTCATCCAATTGTATGCAATTTATCTGTAAGATTTTAATTTTATCACACTAGGTTCATAGTGGGAACTTAAAAGCTCATTTTTTATGTTATGTTGCTATGAAAATCAATTAAATAATTGATACCGCAGTAAATTAGGTAAATATTACCTAGAGCATACAAAGATTAGTGTGAAACTACGTATTTCTTTAGATTTTTTCTATGATTGAGATATTATTGCAATCCTTTGAAGGATTCGAAAATATAGGCATTTCAAAATGGTTCATGATCAATGCCGGACCCTTTATTAATGCACTGTCATTATTAGTTGAATGTGTTCTTTTCTAATGTATGTCCAAGTAATTCTCTTGAAATTATTGGGCATTTTGTCAATTCGTGTACCATGAGTATCTTCTGAAAGTGTGTTTCATTTTGTTCATGAAGGAACAGATTTTGATAATTAATAATGCTTTTCATGTTTCATTAAGTAACTGGGTTGGATCTGCCTGTGAGATCAAATCAGTAGTAATGTACGCAATTACGCATACATAAAATCTCACGTTATTTTTTGGAATGCACAAAAAAATGTACCATAGTTTATGAATTTATCCTTTCTGTAATTGAATGTGTTCATTTTATTTTAACGTATTATAAGCATCATAAGTTAGGGTCAAAATACTTTTTCATTAATTGAATATTATGAGAACTATTTTTATTGAAATAAGAATAAGTTCTTAGTAATGGTTTTTGTTCTAAAATTTGGTTTAATTTTTAATTGAGTTTATCGTATTGTATGTAAAATTAAAAATGCTTTTTTAAAAGAACTGATTTCTTCGAAACTATTGTGTTCAAATTAATATGTTGTATACCTTGAGGTTTCTATAGTGTCAATTAAATAATGACTTTAAAGTTGATAATTAACGTGGGCAATATTATTGGTAAATATTTGAGCCTCAACTCCTCGTGGGTTTAGTCATTCGAAGATATTTTTATTGATTCTTTACCTCAGTGAAAGGACTAAAATATTTGATTTACATACTTCCAATACAATAGGTATAAATTATTATAGATTGTCGTAGCTGTCGTGAATTCTTGTATGTTCCTTCAGTTATTCTCACTGTCTCTAAGAAAGAGTAAATAAAAGGCTCTTCAATACTGTTGACATGATGAATCTGTCAGCGATTACAACGAGTGAACTCTATACTGAGTGTTTGACCAAGGAATTTCTTTTCTAAATATTAAATAAATTAATGAACTGATAGATTTGTAAAATAGATTTGCCTAAATATTAAAATTATTTTTCAAATAAAATGAAATTTTATGGACTGATTTTTCTGAATTGAAAAGAAATTCACAATAGAGTACAACTACCAATTATGTGTTCATTTTTCAAGAATAGTAAGATTATTTAATTTTTACATTTTTATTTAATGTAGTTTAATCATCTTATTAGCTAATTTGTTTGCGTTTGATGCTTTTTATATTTTATTAAACCATTGAGTAATTACTATGGAGCGGCATGATTTTATTATTGAATATGTTTCTACCGTTGACATAGTATTATTTCATTTTAATCATATTCTCAAATAACTCGTAATTTTAATGTAAACTAAGAAGTATGCACTAGTTTTTCTCATAATTACACGTATTCATTGGTTTATGTTTTTCAATAATTAAGTTTTCAAAATTTTCCTTATTTCTTATTTGATAAGTATACCCGAATGGTTTGATTGTTTTCATAGAAAGAGATACTTCCAATACTTTTTTGTTTGCATTTATATCTCCTTCTTTTTTATGAATGGAAGTTACAATTGAAGATGTCTTAATATTCATGATCTAAGGGCGGAATTAATAGACAACATCAATAACTTAAGTCGTTGGTAAGTGTCGGTTTTCCCTATCTTACACAGTACGCAATTCGTGACTTAGCGCCACAGAGGTATTACAAAAACGTCTATTAATTCCGCCCTTAATATCTATAATTTTAGATTTTACTCTGGGGGTCATTGAATACAGTACAGATACTCGTATTCTACTCTCTCTTTTTCTTCCCGTTCTTCATTTCTTTATGTCTTTCCTGTATCGTATGCCTCTTCTCTTTTCCTGCTAATTCCTGTGTTGTCCTTTATTCTATGTTTTTTCTTCTCTGTTGCTATTCACTCTTTTATTTCTCCAATTTAATTGAATTACAGACTGATACTCAATACAATTTAAAAATATTTACGTATAAAATATCATACCTACAAATAAAAATAGGTACTAACTCAAAGTTACAAAAATGAACTGATATCCAAAGTTCAAAGGAAATAAAACATGGGCTTGAAAAGTTGATTGTTTTAAACTAGAACTGAATATACTCAAATGTGAAATTTGTTTTACCTTTTGCTATCCTGCTAATGTGTATTTTTCCTATTGTTCCAGTTTTTGGAAAATAGGTTGAAAAAAAAAAAAATACATCTGTAAAATGGAAAATTTGTTTATACTATCTTTTTTCCCTAAGGGTCACATATCCTTTTTAAGGTTTGGTTTGAAAATATTGGAGTTATTCTTTTGCGTGTGTACTAAAAGCTGGTTGCTGATTTTAAATTTGAAGATTATTGTATATTTCCACTACAAATAATCCATTTGGTTGACATCTGATGCTTTTATGTACAAAGACTTTTATGCTTAGATTACACACAAGAATAATTCCTTCATCATTTTGCAATAGTTTAGGTATTTTTATTTTCTTTTGTCTTAGACATATAATTTTATCTCTTCTAAATTAATTTTATTTATTTCTTACTTTATTAATTATTTATCTTTCATTTTTTTCTTTTACAATTTTAAATTGTCAATAATTCAATAATATTATTAGTGTGTCCATCTCATTTGAAGCAATTTCTTCTCACTACTTGTAATGGACATATTTCATCATTCATGTGTAATATAAAAAAGAAAATTATACTTTTGAAGTATTAGCATGATATAATAAAATACTTAATATTTCCATACCTAATATTTGTAATGTATGGTCAATGTGTAGATTAAATTTATCTGCACCGGAGTGAATCCCTTTCTTACCAAATGAAAAAATTAAAACCAGAAATGCAAATATTTCAGTTAGCATTTTATTACAATCTTATGTATGTCTGCAAAGTAAGACTGAGAATTCTAACATATCTTTAAGACGACTAACTACAACCATGCATAGTTGCATACTGATGTCTATTCTATGCCTTATAGGCAAAATAAAATGACTCGTCATGAACTATTTAATATTGTTTCACATGAGATTTATACTATTTCTACCTTTATTACAATATTTATCCAATATTAATTTTATTACATTAATGTAGTCACATGCAATGTTCAAATCAATTTAATTGGTACTTTTTTGTTTTGTCTCTTGCCCCACTTTGCTATTTTTTGTATTTATATAAACAGGTCCTAGATTGAAAGATTTTGACAGGATCAAAATAATGCATCAAGATTGCTAGTAGAAATGGTTTGAAAAAATGTGCTCACCAGTCAATATTTTTATTTATTTCAGAACCACTTCTCAGTTTAAAAAAAAAAATACAATTACGCACCACTCTCATAATATAACTAATTAATATCTTCTGAATCTCAGGATTAAATTATTAGATATTCATATTTGTAAACTATAGAATTTACTGTCTGCCCGTAGATTTTGAAATGATTTATTATTATTTGAAGATCTACCTTCTTTAAATTATTTATTGAGGAATCTTCTCTTTCGATATTTAAAGATAGATATTGTATGAAAGACTTGATTTCAATTTGTCCAGAATATTTGACATAGTGAAATTGAGACTAGAATATTAGAATGTTGAGACAGTCACATACGAAGTGGGTAAGGATTTTCCCTCTATCTGAGAAATGCCAAAAAAGATGTCCAAATATTTTTATCAGCCCGATTTGTAACATGTATGTGCTTACTAAAAATGAATTTTAAAATAAATTTTCCCTTTTTTCTTAATAATATATTTTGGTGTTTTTATTAATTTAGAGTTTTTTTTCTCCTGCACATTGTTAAATGATTATTGAGAAAAACACAAGTCTAGCTTGCTCATAGCTGTGGAACTATTAATAGGAAGTAATAGAGCCTCCAATCAGCCTGGTTAGCTGGAAGATTTATATCTTCTAGTGTAAATCCTTATTTTCAGACGATCGATGGTTAGTCTCGCAGACCAGCCGGTTCTGTGAGCTAGGGCAAGTCGAGATTTACTTCGAGTTAACTTTACGACATTTGCTTTTGAGTATTATTTATTTAGAAATATAATACAAATATTTATTTAGGAATATAATGAATAGGGTGGGCCGAAAAAAGCGAATTTTTGAATCGAGAATTTTAATAGCAAAAAAAAGTTGCAGCATGGTCAGACGTTTTCAAAAATATAACTTTTGTCGAAATTGGATGTTATCTTCCACTGCCGCAAAGCGGTTGAAGTTTGGCGGAAAAGTCGAAAAATGGCATTTTGGACCCCACTTTAAGAAATTTATAAAAATAGTAGATGAACATCTAAGAAGCTCAAATTTGTTTCAAATTACTCAATATGTGTTCTAATTTTATTTTTAGACTAAAAATAATGAGCTTTTTGAACTCTGTTCTGTATACAGGGTGATCCAAAATCATGAAATACCACTTTTTTATGTGATTTATATGGGGTATATTATGTTTATATTTATTGATTTATTTGAATTAATTCTTCGATATTGGGAAACAAAATCATCAAATATTAAATATATGATAGTGATGGATAGTTTGGATGATATTTGCACTCTTCAGATATACAGGGTGGCCAAAGTTTTCATAAATTATGATGACTTTTTTATGTACTTAGTTCATGGTTTTTTTTTTTACATTACAACCATGTACCTAAATATTATGCTAAGCAGTTTTTGGGGGACATTAAACATAAATAAGGATTATAAAAAGGAAAATACGACAGTCTCTTATCCAAGATGTTCCGTATGGAGCCCAGGTGATTGATGGAAAGTCTTGGGTGGAAGGAAATTTTCACCCAATAAAGTGCACCTTGGGAAATATGTTGTATAGGGAACGTATTCCCTTATCGTTGTTGTAATTTTACCTTATAGTTTGACAATTCTATTTCCTGCATTATTATTAAAATAACTGTATAAGGTCTAGCTACCATGTGTATCAGGTGGCTACACCACGCGAAGAAGCTCTCCCGAACCCTCCCAACAACGAATTTTTTTATATCGCGTCTTTTGATATCTTTCCGACCTAGTTCTTTGGGTCTCTCTGCTATTTAAGAGTTTTAATGGTTTATGTGTAATGGCGAATGGATTTCTGACGTTATACATATACATTACACCTATTTGAATTGGGAAAAAAAGTAATGAATCGGTAAAAATAACCAAATAGGTTCTTAAAATATATCATAATATGTATATTATGCTGGTCTTTCATGCCATTTGTGGTTTCAGAAAAAAATAAAGTAGGTAAGTCCTTCAGATTAGAAAATTGCAAATCTCTTTGGTATTGGTAAAAAATTAACAACGACAACTGGTATCTCTAAGGCAAAAATGTACCTTAAACAATGGCTTTTCTCTCGCTGAATAGCGAGGGAATGTTATATCTACTTTGGGTACTGTGCGCAGTGGAAAATCATTGGAGGAGATTCTATTTATTGTCTAAAGAAATGTAAGCAAATTAAATGAACTTCTACTGATGAGCAAACAACATTAAAAAAAGTTACTATACTTATGTTAATAACTTTCATGATATCACAACTACTCAAAATCGAGTTACTAAATCTACGCTGCATCCAGGACTTGAACCACCGACTTCCAGGTTAGAGGTTAGAAGTGCGCCGCCTTATCGATCAACTATATCATTATATTATGTATTGAGATAATTTGTTGATCTACTATTGTTTATGCTGCCACTCTAATGTTACTACGAGATATTTCCCAAGGTGCACTTTATTGGGTGAAAATTTCCTTCCACCCAAGACTTTCCATCAATCACCTGGGCTCCATACGGAATATCTTGGATAAGAGACCGTCTTATTATCCTTTTTATAATCCTTATTTATGTTTAATGTCCCCCAAAAACTGCTTAGCATAATATTTACATGGTTGTAATGTAAAAAAAAACCATGAACTAAGTACATAAAAAAGTCATCATAATTTATGAAAATTTTGGACACCCTGTATATCTGAAGAGTGCAAATATCATCCAAACTGTCCATCACTATCATATATTTAATATTTGATGATTTTGTTTCCCAATATCGAAGAATTAATTCAAATAAATCAATAAATATAAACATAATATACCCCATATAAATCACATAAAAAAGTGGTATTTCATGATTTTGGATCACCCTGTATACAGAACAGAGTTCAAAAAGCTCATTATTTTTAGTCTAAAAATAAAATTAGAACACATATTGAGTAATTTGAAACAAATTTGAGCTTCTTAGATGTTCATCTACTATTTTTATAAATTTCTTAAAGTGGGGTCCAAAATGCCATTTTTCGACTTTTCCGCCAAACTTCAACCGCTTTGCGGCAGTGGAAGATAACATCCAATTTCGACAAAAGTTATATTTTTGGAAACGTCTGACCATGCTGCAACTTTTTTTTGCTATTAAAATTCTCGATTCAAAAATTCGCTTTTTTCGGCCCACCCTAATAATGAAGATAAATTTATTTGATTTTTGATCAACTCTACTTTTGAGACCACAAACAGAACCTAGTACACCATGACCTGATGGAAAGTACTGGTGCAAATTACGTACTAGTCATATTAGAACTCGTCCCACCATCCGCTGAACAAAATTAAGCGACTCACTTTAATCTCATCCTGCATGAATAAGGCCCAGATATCAGTACAACGTGATTCACCATATTCATCACAAATAGACTCGAAACCAACACATTTGCCAATCCAAATCATCCACAATTCTACTTAACTTCAGTGTTTCTTATGGAACTATGTGCGATTGCATGTGGTATCCCAGCATTGTTTATTGATCAAACTCGAAAAACATGACCCCACCTCTCTACCTCTATACTCATTTTCTACTTTGCTAAAAATTATTGTTTGTAACTAGGGACCTTTTTGTCTTATGCATAGGTACTGCTTCCAGACTTGACACTAGTGCTACTTGATGAAAATAATTAAAATTGAAATTTTTATAGTGTAAAAAAACAGAAAAAGTAGTGCTGCCTAACGCAGGATGCCTCTGCCTAATCTGAAACTATTGAGACCTCCCCTGGGCGTAAAGGTAAGATTTGTGAGAATTTTAGTTTGCTCTCATTAAGTTTACATTAGCCAGCGTCGATGGCATGTTGAATACACCGGTTCCCTTCAGAACACCGAAGTTAAGCGACATCCAGCGAGGTTAAGACTTGGATGGGTGACCATTCAAATTCTAATTCTCGTGACGCTGGCTTTTCCCGGCCCCACTCAGGCTGGGTGAGGTCAATGTGAGTAGCAGGTTTGTGAGTTTCCTGCGAATGGAGGGTAAAACCCCCGTCGTGATATGACCATGGCAGTTAAAAGCGACGTTAAACCCCACTTAAAAAAAAAAGTTTACATTGGTTCGAGGTCAGAACTTGTATGGTTTTTCGCCCTTTGCTAGTATTTCTTGAAAATGTCATCCCCTTCCTTATCCGAATTCGCTTTGCCCCAGGAGGAATAATTACCTAATTAATCAAAACTGAATATTTAGCTCTTCAGGTATACCAATTTACGTTCTAGCCCACGACTGGATAGGTTATAAAATATACTTATACATGCTTAGAAAGTATGGTTGTCATTGAAACATTTTGCCAAAAAAATCAATACTTAATTAGACTTGTAAATACAGTCGAACCTGGATATAAGAGAACTTAAGGGACCGGAAATTTTTCGCCTGTCCAAGTTTCTGTCATCAGGAAGTTATTTGCCCTTTTAGAGAGGTGAATTTGACCTGGAAATCGTTCTCTTATAATTATACAGGTTCGACTGTATTTTATGCCCTACCGTTACTGGTGGATAAAAAGAAAGCGGAGACAGAAGAGATTTGTCGAAATTGTTTTTGACTTTTGTGGAAGTTGAACCCATGACCTCGAATAAAATTAGCACTCCACCCTACCGTACTAATAATCAAAAGCTTTCAAATTGGAATGAGAACACAGTGTTTCTTTTTGTCTCTAACAATTAGGTCACTGTCATTCGAGATGTAGTTTTTACACTCGGTTCGCTGAGAACTCATACCCCTTAAACAAAAAGGTGTCTCTGATCTACTAACTCCGATATAGTAGTCTCGGAGATTGATACGAGAGAGTAAAAACAGCGTGCTCGGAAACATCTTTCTCTGGGAGTACTACGAGAGAGTAAAAAAAGCGTGCTCGGAAACATCTTTCTCTGGGAGTACTGCGGGAATGGATAGAAACTCTCCCGGAGAATGTTTAACCAACTTACTCGGAACCTATCCCGGATCTATGCCCGAGCTAACTCGGGACAAGATCCAAGCTAACTCCAAGCTAACGTCCCGAGTACATGGTCTCGGAACGGTCTCCGAACGAGATCCAATACCCTGTGGCAACACCGCAATGCGCCTGGCTCCATATCTTAAGAGCGTGCACGCATTTTGTTTTTAATTTTTAATTTTATGCGACGTTAAACATAAATTAAAAAAAAATCTCCTGTAGGTAAGGAGCGATTTTACAATCATTTCCAAGTTTAACTTGGGCTCGACTCCGCACTTTTTTCACGAAAACGCGTTTTACAATGCATTTTTCGCGGTTTGTTTACATCCCAAGTCAGCTCGAAAAAGGTGCGAAGATGAACTTGGCGAAAGTACCTCTGCGAGGTGATTTCGATCGAAAATCAGCGGCTTTTGTTGATGATTTTAGGTTATTTTCTTGAAAAGTGGTGTTTTGTCATAACTTGAGCCGGTAAAATGAGCCAAAAAATTAATGGCGGCATAATTTCAAATAATTTCATTTATAAAAATGAAAAAAAAGTTCCTCAAACTTTTTCAAATCTTATCCTTTCTTTTAAATACATATATTTTCTAGATTTTAATAACTGTACATGCTTTTACATTTTTTCTGTGTAATCAAAATAATATTATAGTATATAATATACATCCTGATACATTGTGTGTGCTATATAATATATGATTCAGCTATCAAAAGGTGAAGTCTGATGAATTTTGCTTGTGAGTTCATTGTACCTACAGGAAGACCTACTCATCAATGGTGAAGATGTACCTATCTATGTGACTCATTATATTTAGCTGTGATAACCAGCAGCTGTAACCACTATCTTCCCAAATCAACCTGAACCTCTCAACAATCCTTCAAGATCTAAATAATCACTGACCAACCTGATTAAATAATATTATGTTCCTTGGAATACCTTTATCAAGAAACTTGTGTTATTAACTAGATTTATAACTGTTAATCAACCTCAGTAGCTTGATTGATAAGGTGGTGGCAGACTTGTAACCGTGGAAGTTGGTGGTTCAAGTCCTGGTTTCAGCGTAGATTTAGTAAAGCAAGTTTGAGTAGTTGTGACATCATGAAAGTGTTAAACACAAATATGATTACAACCTGATAAATATCAGGTTGTAAAGCATAAAATATAGATCATAACATAAAGAAGCTAGAAAAAGAAGACTTTTGTTTGCCTTCTCCTGTGAACCAAATTATTAATACATTAATATCAGTATTGATCATTTTCTTGGGTAAAGAAATCAATTTCAATGAGGGTTAAATTGCCTTGCAGTTCAACAAGATAATACAGCAATTGTGTTGGGATGTCATCTCTGTGATACTGTTTTAAGCAATAAATTATGTGTAACAGATAAAAACTTAAATTTATAAACAATGGGACCAAGGTTAATTTACATCTTTATTTATACAATGAACATAATAATAAAAGTTATAAAATAAATATAGACAAAGCTTGATCAAGGGATAATGCCTTCAGCATTCTCTTCTAAATTGGGAAATAGGCAAAGATATTAAATTTTCATAATATGTGCTGTTGTTGTTGTTGTAACCAGTATGGCTATGGTCTGTACAGATGATTTGAATTCAAGTTGCTGGCCCAAACCTGAACCAAATATTCAGTTGTGTGATCAATCATTATGAGTACCTACTTGGCCTTTTCTCTGTAAGCTATTAAACCATTGATTAAATGACCATGATTTTTAATCAGTATTTTCTGTTTTTTGTAAGCATACATACATGTTAAATTTGTTTACATGCATACAAGTCATACACACAAAGAAAACAATATTACTGTGTATGCAAAAATAAATAAATAATAATATTCTTAACATGAGTATTTTAGAACAATGTTTTGAAGCTCTCTCTTGAAAAATGTATAAACACAAATAAATAAAAGCAAATAAATTCTTTTTAAAAATTGTCCTCTCATCTCTTTTCTTTTTTTTATAAGAAAATGCTTGGTATACATAGTATCCGATGTATTCTTGTCTGTACCCATGGCTGTAGAGTACGGGAAGGGGACGTTGTATATAGATGCCAAAATATGGTTCAGGAGTTGTCCTGGTTGTTCTGTGGTAAAGTCAAGTTATCCTTCCATCTGGGATTTTACCACATAGTATGTCTTAACACATTGTGTACGGGGTATAAAAATGAAAATTAGCTCTAGGGATGGAGCCTCTAGGGATTCATTTTAGTATGACAGCCATGTCATACAAATATGAATGACACCGTCTATTCTGTGGTGTGACAGTCATACAAATATGTATGACGCCGTACACAATGTGTTAAACTTACTGGAATGAAGGTCTTGATTGGGCAGTATAAATAATGCAATATTGTAATTATTTTAATGTAAATTTTCATTAAAGTAGGATTTATTTAGAGCATGAAATAAATATTGTCAACTTATGGGTGATGTGTATTGTCTGTGGCTTTCTTTGCTTCAGAATCATATATTTTTTCCATCTAATTTCTAGATGTCTTGGTAGTCACCATGACTTAGTGGAGAAGTGCATTGGTTTTTATTATTTGACCTGTTTGTAGGTATTTCCATTAACTTCTTACAATTAAAATTAAGACCTAATAAGATTTATTGTGACCAGTTGATTTTATTTGGTTTTGACTTCCTGATTTGAGATAAAGAGCCTGGATGGGGATTTTACCCTTCATTTGGTGGGAATTGAACAGCTACCCACATTTACCTCACCCAGTCTGGGTTGGGACAGGTATGACAGCTTTGCATCTTGATGGAACAAAATTTTCTGTTAAAAATGTGATGAGATCCATGAGTTAGCTGATTACATAAGTTTCAATCATTAGCACATAATACTAATTAGCACAACAATACAGTGCATTGTTAGTCAAGTGGTTAACATTCCAGTCTGGTAATCTAGGTATCAGAAGGATCTGTTGGTTAAAATCTCAGGAATATTGCAACTGGGATTAGTGAGGAAATAAATGAGGAGAATGAAAGAAAAAATTGATAGAATATTCAAATCATTGTCTTTTGTCTTTGGGGTTCAACATTCCTTTTAACTGATAGTGAAGGTTCACTGATTCTAGGAGTTCACCAACAAGCTAACCACAATAATTTTGCCTCTGGGTTGTGCCTGAGTTAAATTACAATAAGATTCAAAGAACAGTCAAACTATGATTTCATATCAAAGTTGAAAGTTTTTTACAGTAGGTAAGTATAAAATAAATTAAATTTCACAGAAATTAAATTTTCCGCGCTTGAAATTTCAAATAAAATGATCTGTGATAAATCTGTTTTGAGCGAAATATTCTCGACTCCAAAAATATTCTCGACTCAAAACAAAACCGAAAAAAATCTGAAAATGGTGCGAAGTGAGTGCGAGGATCGTTGCTTTCAAACTTGTAAAACGCTCGTATTCCGAAAACGGCAATTTTCGTCAAGTTCATCTTCGAGCTGACTTGGCGAAAAAGGTCTCCAAGTTAAACTTGGGCAAACTATTGTAAAATTGGGCCTAAATGTTGTAATCTTTTTAAAAGTCGTAAGTTGTTTTATCATATCATAATAGGTGTAATGTGTAATCTTTTTATAGTTTCTTCTTTTGCAAAAGTGTTTGGTTTTCACAGACATACCCTTGTGTTAGTATCTATTGATTGCAATCAATAGATACTACTACTAAAATATAAATTATGATCTATGGAGGAAATCCACATGATATTTTCCACCTGTTTACATGTATTGTGCATCCAATCCAACATAGGAGCGATTTTACAATCATTTCCAAGTTCAACTTGGGCTCGACTCCGCACTTTTTTCACGAAAACGCGTTTTACAATGCATTTTTTCGCGGTTTGTTTACATCCCAAGTCAGCTCGAAAAAGGTGCGAAGATGAACTTGGCGAAAGTACCTCTGCGAGGTGATTTCGATCGAAAATCAGCGGCTTTTGTTGATGATTTTAGGTTATTTTCTTGAAAAGTGGTGTTTTGTCATAACTTGAGCCGGTAAAATGAGCCAAAAAATTAATGGCGGCATAATTTCAAATAATTTCATTTATAAAAATGAAAAAAAAGTTCCTCAAACTTTTTCAAATCTTATCCTTTCTTTTATATACATATATTTTCTAGATTATAATAACTGTACATGCTTTTACATTTTTTCTGTGTAATCAAAATAATATTATAGTATATAATATACACCCTGATACATTGTGGGTGCTATATAATATATGATTCAACTATCAAAAGGTGAAGTCTGATGAATTTTGCTTGTGAGTTCATTGTACCTACAGGAAGACCTACTCATCAATGGTGAAGATGTACCTATCTATGTGACTCATCTTATTTAGCTGTGATAACCAGCAGCTGTAACCACTATCTTCCCAAATCAACCTGAACCTCTCAACAATCCTTCAAGATCTTAATAATCACTGACCAACCTGATTAAATAATATTATGTTCCTTGGAATTCCTTTATCAAGAAACTTCTGTTATTAACTAGATTTATAACTGTTAATCAACCTCAGTAGCTTTATCGATAAGGTGGTGGCAGACTTGTAACCGTGGAAGTTGGTGGTTCAAGTCCTGGTTTCAGCGTTGATTTAGTAAAGCAAGTTTGAGTAGTTGTGACATCATGAAAGTGTTAAACACAAATATGATTACAACCTGATAAATATCAGGTTGTAAAGCATAAAATATAGATCATAACATAAAGAAGCTAGAAAAAGAAGACTTTTGTTTGCCTTCTCCTGTGAACCAAATTATTAATACATTAATATCAGTATTGATCATTTTCTTGGGTAAAGAAATCAATTTCAATGAGGGTTAAATTGCCTTGCAGTTCAACAAGATAATACAGCAATTGTGTTGGGATGTCATCTCTGTGATACTGTTTTAAGCAATAAATTATGTGTAACAAATAAAAACTTAAATTTATAAACAATAGGACCAAGGTTTATTTACATCTTTATTTATACAATGAACATAATAATAAAAGTTATAAAATAAATATAGACAAAGCTTGATCAAGGGATAATGCCTTCAGCATTCTCTTCTTAATTGGGAAATAGGCAAAGATATTAAATTTTCATAATATGTGCTGTTGTTGTTGTTGTAACCAGTATGGCTATGGTCTGTACAGATGATTTGAATTCAAGTTGCTGGCCCAAACCTGAACCCAATATTCTGTTGTGTGATCAATCATTATGAGTACCTACTTGGCTTTTTCTCTGTAAGCTATTAAACCAGTGATTAAATGACCATGATTTTTAATCAGTATTTTCTATTTTTTGTAAGCATACATACATGTTAAATTTGTTTACATGCATACAAGTCATACACACAAAGAAAACAATATTACTGTGTATGCAAAAATAAATAAATAATAATATTCTTAACATGAGTATTTTAGAACAATGTTTTGAAGCTCTCTCTTGAGAAATGTATAAAAACAAATAAATAAAAGCAAATAAATTCTTTTTAAAAATTGTCCTCTCATCTCTTTTCTTTTTTTCTTATAAGAAAATGGTTGGTATACATAGTAACCGATGTATTCTTGTCTGTACCCATGGCTGTAGAGTACGGGAAGGGGATGTTGTATATAGATGCCAAAATATGGTTCAGGAGTTGTCCTGGTTGTTCTGTGGTAAAGTCAAGTTATCCTTCCATCTGGGATTTTACCACATAGTATGTCTTAACACATTGTGTACGGGGGATAAAAATGCAAATTAGCTCTAGGGATGGAGCCTCTAATGCAATATTGTAATTATTTTAATGTAAATTTTCATTAAAGTAGGATTTATTTAGAGCATGAAATAAATATTGTCAACTTAAGGGTGATGTGTATTGTCTGTGGCTTTCTTTGCTTCAGAATCATATATTTTTTCCATCTAATTTCTAGATGTCTTGGTAGTCACCATGACTTAGTGGAGAAGTGCATTGGTTTTTATTATTTGACCTGGTTGTAGGTATTTCCATTAACTTCTTACAATTAAAATTAAGACCTATTAAGATTTATTGTGACCAGTTGATTTTATTTGGTTTTGACTTCCTGATTTGAGATAAAGAGCCTGGATGGGGATTTTACCCTTCATTTGGTGGGAATTGAACAGCTACCCACATTTACCTCACCCAGTCTGGGTTGGGACAGGTATGACAGCTTTGCATCTTGATGGAACAAAATTTTCTGTTAAAAATGTGATGAGATCCATGAGTTAGCTGATTACATAAGTTTCAATCATTAGCACATAATACTAATTAGCACAACAATACAGTGCATTGTTAGTCAAGTGGTTAACATTCCAGTCTGGTAATCTAGGTATCAGAAGGATCTGTTGGTTAAAATCTCAGGAATATTGCAACTGGGATTAGTGAGGAAATAAATGAGGAGAATGAAAGAAAAAATTGATAGAATATTCAAATCATTGTCTTTTGTCTTTGGGGTTCAACATTCCTTTTAACTGATAGTGAAGGTTCACTGATTCTAGGAGTTCACCAACAAGCTAACCACAATAATTTTGCCTCTGGGTTGTGCCTGAGTTAAATTACAATAAGATTCAAAGAACAGTCAAACTATGATTTCATATCAAAGTTGAAAGTTTTTTACAGTAGGTAAGTATAAAATAAATTAAATTTCACAGAAATTAAATTTTCCGCGCTTGAAATTTCAAATAAAATGATCTGTGATAAATCTGTTTTGAGCGAAATATTCTCGACTCCAAAAATATTCTCGACTCAAAACAAAACCGAAAAAAATCTGAAAATGGTGCGAAGTGAGTGCGAGGATCGTTGCTTTCAAACTTGTAAAACGCTCGTATTCCGAAAACGGCAATTTTCGTCAAGTTCATCTTCGAGCTGACTTGGCGAAAAAGGTCTCCAAGTTAAACTTGGGCAAACTATTGTAAAATTGGGCCTAAATGTTGTAATCTTTTTAAAAGTCGTAAGTTGTTTTATCATATCATAATAGGTGTAATGTGTAATCTTTTTATAGTTTCTTCTTTTGCAAAAGTGTTTGGTTTTCACAGACATACCCTTGTGTTAGTATCTATTGATTGCAATCAATAGATACTACTACTAAAATAATTATGATCTATGGAGGAAATCCACATGATATTTTCCACCTGTTTACATGTATTGTGCATCCAATCCAACATAGCTTCAACCTGAAGAAACCTATTGAAGCTGCCTCCCTCCTCAAACATATTGAACCTGACATGGGATAAGTGAAAGTGACTACAAATTGATGATTTACACAAAATAATTATATCTAACAATTTCTGATAAAAGTCCAACAAGTTGACTCTTCTAAAGTTCCTACATCATAGTTTTAGGGTGTAACTAAAAAGAAATTTTTCTCTACTTTAAAAAGTTTACTGTTCTAAAGTGTACCAATTTCCATGCATTAATCATAAGTGAGTTTTACACTCCAATTAGTGGGGTAAGCAATATCTAAACAATATCTTACATTTTACATTTTTTTATAGTCAAACCAGGATATGTATGTGGAAATGCTGGAGATTAACCTGTTCCAGATATTCCACTTAATCAGAATCACACTCTTAACAGGTGTCTGACTGGGGGATTTTAAACAGGGAAAAGACCAGTGTTTTGCTAGACAACTATGCACAGAGAACTGACTAGCTAAAGGCTTTTTAATAGGTTCACATTATTGAAGATTTGACTATACTGTTCCATAATCAATAGATCCTGTGTTCAATTCACAGTTTTTTTTTCTTTCAAACAGCAATTCTGTTCCCTTTAAAAATGAGGCTTTCCTAGCCCTTATCAGGCTAAGTGAGGTTAATGTGGGTAGCTGGGACTATTCCCAGTAAATTCAGTATACAACCCCCATTTTTATTTTAAATAAATAAATCTGTTCTCCGAAAATGTGAGGCTGGTATATCTAGCCCTACTCAGGCTGAGTGAGGTGAATGTGGGTATCTGGTACTGTTCCCATTAAATTCAGAATGAAATTCCCATCCTCACTATCTCAAATCAGGACAGGGGTTTTTCATGAACCAGTTATAACATATAAAAAAATATTGTAAGTTTAGAAGAAGTATTAAGTGTTGCAAATTTAGACAGTTTTTTTACTTGTAATAAGTACATTTTTTACTATAATGTGTTCATTAATTTTAATTTTTAAAACAGTAGCTTGTATTATTCAAGATTTGACTACTCCCCGTAATCTAAAGATTTTGGTTCATTTTTGTTGTTGTGAAACAGATAATTCTCCTTCTTTAGAAAATATGAGGCTGACATGTGTATACACAGCCTTTATCAGGCTGGGTGAGGTTAATGTGGCTACCTGGTACTATTCCCAGTAAATTCAGAATAAAATGGCCCAACCCAGGCTCGGTGAGCTTAATGTGGGTAACAGGTTTGTGAGTTTCCTGCAAATGAGGGTAAAACCTCGGTCATGATATGACTATGCAATTGAGGTTAAACCCACTTTAATCAAACAAAAAAAAAATCTGGAAGACTGTTCTTTTTTTTATGAATGCCATATTATAGTCAAAATTCTCTCTGGGTTCTATTTCCTAATTTCATCTCTAATAATCTCAACTTCTGTTCTGGTAGTCTTTGTCTTCGGGCAGCCTGCTGCTGGGCAGGAAGATGGCATTTCAGCACATCTCTCTCTTAATTACCTATATGTATAATAGATTTAGATTAATTAAGTCCACTTGGCTTAATTTATCTGCTGATTCTATGTATTATATTCTGTTTGTTTCATGTTTTTGTTTGTTACATATTTTTGCTTTTAATTCTTTTACCATGAAAATGGAAAAATATAAAACTGAAAAACACAAATTGTCTTCTTATTTATTAATGTTAGCATTTCATCAACAGCTTTTCATCATTGTAGAACCAAATTGCCTTGAAATAGTATATTTTTCATCAAATCCAAATTAATTTTAAAAATTTCCTGTGAAATCACAATTTTCAATTTTTTCCGGGCAATGGCGGTGGTATGAAATTCAATATGGAGCCCCTTAATTATTAAGTAGGTATTCAATTTCCAAAACCTTGTAAAAATAAGCTTAATAAAATGCTCAGGGGGAGGAAATAGTAAGCTTATAAAAGTGTTTCTAAAATGTTAAGCCTTGTCAAAATAAGCTTTATAAAATGTTTGAATCTTGTCAAAATAAGTGTTTTTAAAATCTTTTTAAACACTTTCTGTGCCGTCTGGGTAGTCTGCTGTGACTAAAGATAGAGATACTTTTAAGATGTGAACTTATGTGATACTTTTATTTTCATGTCAATTTTTTTTCTAATGTTTCTAAATTGATTGCATAAATATATTGATACCTTAGATTCCTTGGGTCAAATAAGCATGGATTATCTCTATCAACTAGGGGTCAGAAATGGACCCTAACTGAGTTAGAACTGACTTAAACTCGAAAAATTAATATTAAAAATTGAATTCGTATCCTATGTCCTATACATATGTCCTAACTAAAGGGCGGGGTTATTGGTTATTGCCTATGGCAATCTCTTTATTCCAATTGTTTCTAGTCTCTTATTGGGATTTTTCATTCTTTAAGGTGTATTCTTCTTTTATTTTTGTTTTGTTCTTAATTATTTTATTTTAAATTTCACAATAATAAAAATGTTCTATTATAAAAATGTATCGTATTATTTTTAGGTGGTTTTACAGCTAAAATTCCCAGGGTATTTAAAACGGTCTGTGGTCTAGAAGAGACAGTCCCCGAGAATGTTCTCGGAGACGGTTCCGAGAAGGCTCGGAGACAGTCCCCGAGAATGTTCTCGGAGACGGTTCCGAGAAGGCTCGGAGACGGTCCCCGAGAATGATCTCGGAGACAGTTCCCGAGACCGATCTTGGAGCAATCTCGAGCACCAGCAATCGACGCTACGGTGCGGACGTAGACTGTCCCGGAGCAGTCTCCGAATGGTCTCCTAGGTGTCTCCGATATCATTTTTTGGGATCCGAGACAGGACGATACAATCTCGTTCCTAGATCTCGGAGATGGTTCCGAGACTGTTTTTTGTTTAAGGGGATAAGCAAACTACCCACATTGACCTCACCCAGCTTGGGTTGGGCTGGGAATTCCGAGCATCACGAGGGCAAGTGTTCAAATATGAATGGTCATCCATCCAATTCCTTACCTTATATTGGTGTATTCAACGTGGCCTTTTTTTAGGATATAACAAAATTTATTAATAAAAAATCTATCTACTTTTCTATCCTTTATTAAGTCTAGAGGTACATGTCAACATGAGGTATGAACAAAATGGATATACACAACAAATCAAGAATCTAATCTAATTTATTAATCAAGAATCTATCTACTTTTCTATTCTTTATTAAGTCTAGAGGTACATATCAAAATGAGGTATGAACAAAAAGGACATACACAACAAATCTAATCTTCATTTTACTTTAATTTCAGCAAAAATCCAAAATTCTACTGAAGAAGGGAAAGGACGACTCTGAAGAAAAATTGGACGTGTACCTGAAGAAGAGCTCGATATGCAGACCCCCTGATCAGTTGGACTTGACTGACAAGGTAACTAACAAGTTGTTGTTGTAGCCAGCTTGGCTACAGCTGGAGGTTTGAGTGATGGTCTCCAGTCAACTTTCTTTCAAAGTTGGCTCGTCCTGAACCACATATTTCTATGTGCGATCAACCAT
This sequence comes from Bactericera cockerelli, assembly GCA_024516035.1. Taxonomy (NCBI): domain Eukaryota; kingdom Metazoa; phylum Arthropoda; class Insecta; order Hemiptera; family Triozidae; genus Bactericera; species Bactericera cockerelli. Next base: position 42,120,680 of record CM044955.1, read on the forward strand.
CATGAGGACATAGACTTTTCTTTATAAGCCATTAAACCCTTAGGAAACTGCAAGCTAGCCTGGCTTGTAAGGGTTGGCTAGTCAGTTCTCTATGTATAGTCCTCTAGCGAGATCTCTAACTAACAAGTGCTAGAAAATACTTTCTTCTGCATATCTAGAGACCAAGAACTAAAGCTTGTATAAAATTTCAGCTTAAATCTGATGTATGGGCAATAGGGGATTCAGTTGATACGAGTAGTTAGTCAATTATTTAAAAGGTTCAGTTTTTATAAGGTCTTGGGGTATTGTTTCTTTTTCTACTGATGTACTACTGTAAACTTATAGTAATTTTTTCCAAAAACCGAACCCAAGAACAAGGATCACGGATTATAAACACATAGTGATATGTATCTACACCCCCAAGTCCCAGCTATCGAGAAAGGCCCTACCAACTATGAGATCGGGAGAATGGGATTTGGCGAACCCACTAAAAACAACCCCTCGTTGAACCAAGGTAGAAAATCTGGGAACTATAATAGTGCATCCAGATAGTCTACCTTGTGACAATTCTTTACCTAATACTTTCCATGTTCTATCATCCCCTCCTAGGAGCTAGAAGAAGAGGTGGTGAAGACCCTCGCCTCCGTCAACCCCCAGCTGCCCGACAGCCTGGTGGAGTTCAACTTCCGCCACAACGAGTACGAGCTGCTCGCGGAGGTGTCCCACCTGATAGAGGTGATCAGTGTGGAGGGGCACCTCCTGCACAAGGACTCGCCCGAGGCGAGGAAGCAACTCAACCTGGACGATGAGGAAGAAGGTGAGATGGAGTGAGAGAAGAAATGAGATGATGCCGACCTCCGTGGCTCAGTGGTTAAGAGCATTGGTTACTGACCCGGAGGTTGCGGGTTCGAATCCCGGCCGCGGCGGAAATTTCTGACCGAAATTTTCCGTTTCCAGAATGGCATGGATGTAAAGGTAAAGTGCCCTGAAGTAATGCGAAAGCGGTTCCGGGGCACACTTGCCTTTAAAAAAAAAAAAAATGAAATGAAGAAATGGGAGAAGATAAAAAAAATGAAGAAGAAAAATGGGGTTCGGTGGACTCGAGGTTCACTACATATTCTATTTTGTTTTGTTTTTTTAACATGTCCTATTTTGTTGAATGTATGTATGTAGTTGACCAATATAGTGTAAAATAATAATAATAATAATGATAAGAGTGGAAGGAGTAAGTAAAACGAAGTCCCTTCATGAGAGGAGTAGCAGTACATGTGAAGAAATGAGTATGTGAGTGAGTGAGTTTTTTTACATACGTCATGATTACTTCCCTGCTCACTTAGGCTGAATTAAGAGAATAGGTACCAATAGTACTTATGAAGTTACGGACATAGCTTCTCACTTCCTTTTGAGATAGATTAATCGCTTGCAATGTCCAGGTCCTCGTTCCAGAACTCTCTGACTCTCAAAATCCTCAAATGTACCTTTCAACCATCATACAACGCACTTTGATTGGTTAATTTTGAACGAAAAAAGTCAATCTCATAATCCCCAAAACTCCCTTTCAACCATCACACAACGCACTCTGATTGGTTAATTTTTTTGACCGTTGAAATTAAAATTTGGAAGATTTGAGAGTGGTTTCTGGAACGAGGGTCAGATCCCTTTCGTCATGGATGGGTTTCATCTGCCTTTTTCTTGAGTTGAAAACTTGCACTTTTCAAAATCTCCTTGACGGTGACCTTTCTCTTTCTTGCCTTCCAGAGATCAGCAAAGAGGAGGATCGTCGTTCCAGCGACACTCTAGACGTCAAAACCAAGGAGAAGAAAAAGAAGAAAAGCATCGAGAAAAGTGTCGACATCAGTGAGGAAACGGACGAGACAGTAGAGGAAGAACAGAAGGAGGAGGAGGAGGAGGGCGAGGAGGATGGGAGTGGAGGGGAGGAGGAGGAGGAGGATGGGAAGGAAGAGGACAAGGAATGCGTGGAGGAGGAAGAGGAGGTGGAGCAGGTCGAAGAGGAGGAGGACAAGGGGAAGAAGGGGAAAATGAAGAAGTTGATGAACCAGTTCAACTTCTGTGAGCGAGGATCGCTGACGTATAACAATCCATATAGAGTAAGTACTCGCGGTTATTTCAGATCCAAAGTCGAAATCTATCCACCAGTTTATTTACGATAAACTGGTGTAAATACTCGTACCTGCCTAAGCACAATATGATGACTTTTACGGCGTCAGAGATAGGAGTTACTTATAATTTACCAATCTCTTTTGGTTTCGGACCTTACATGTTGTTGCATGATACAGTCATAACAGTGCAAAATCAATTTTAATGTAGGTGAGTGATATATGAAGATGGGGTAGACACGTGGTAAAGGGATTGAAATATCAATGTTGTGTAGGGTTTTATGATAATCGATAAAATACAAAACTATTCAGTCATTATTATTATCGAACGTAACTTAGAAAAAATTCATTCATATGAGAATTTTATCACAGAGCGTGCATGAATCGTTGTATCGTTCTTGTGCATGTAAAATATATGAAGGGTAGTATAAAAGAAAACTCCCAAGTTCCACACGCCGGTGTAGCACTACTAAGTAAGGTATCGTACTGTTGATTCTGTCGATTGGTTCACCAGGAAGTGACCACGCAAACGATACCTCCCCCACGCGCCACCTACAACGATTACGTAACCCAGTGGATCATCTACGACGCTTACTGCGCGGACTACGAGAAGCAAATGCAGGAGCGGGAGAAAGACAAGCAGGCCAAAGTGACCGTGCTGAAAAACCCACTCATCGACTCCAAGAAGAAGCAGCCCAAAGGATTTCTGGAGCCTTCGGTGAGCAAGATGCTGCAAGCAGCCAAGGTTGTGGAGCGAATGTGCAACCAGAATACTTTCGATGATATTGCTCAAGGTAAGTGGGGATTGAGGAGTGAAAAACTCTCAAGTATCAACTCCGCTGAAAGTTGCTTAACTTCATCTATGAGAGATAATTATTCAGCCAGCGTCGATTGCACATTGAATACTAGTCACTGAAGATAAGCAACGTCCAAGACTATTATAGACTGGTTGGAGTTCCACTAGGGAAGCACCAATTATCACACCGACATCTATTTAGAATTTACGTCTATTGTGACAGATTAATTCTAATGCTGATGTATGTCCTGATTTAAAGTAGTCAAGAATCATACCAGCTACACATATTAACCTCACCCAGCCAGGGGAGGGCAGGTAATCCTAGCCTCTCGTGTTTGGATGCAATCGAAAAGTCTGCCCCAACCGTGAGTCGAACTCGGGAACTCTGGACTACGGGCAGTAGTCACAACCATTACGCCGCGGAGGCTGGCACCCAACGAGGCTTGGAGGGTGGGTGATAATTTAAGTTCGAACTCTCGTGATGCTGGCTATTCCCGGCCGCACTCAGGCTGAGTGAGGTTAATTTGAGCAGCTGGTTTGTAAGGTTCCAGCGAATGCAGGGTAAAAACTCCGTCATAATATGACCATGCAGTTGAAAGCGATGTCTCAACGCAAAAAAAAACTTGTTCAGATTTCAGGTACTACGAAGATGTGTCGGATGAATTCCGTGACGGAGAGGGCACGCTGCTTCCTCTGTGGAAGTTCTCCTATGAGAACACCAAGAAGTACCAGGTCACCTACCTGCAGTGGCATCCCCACTACTACGATCTATTCGGCATATCCTTCGGTTCGTGTAAGTATTAGAAGAGTTGCATTATATGAGATTCTAAGCTCTTAGTGTGAGTAGAAGGCAATTCCATTATTGGCTACATTATAGGCACATAATAATAAATAGGTCCTAATTTTCATATTTCTTCAATCCTTTATTGTATATTATTTATCATAAGTTAGAACTTGGAACCCATACTGTCTATATTTCTATGTGTCTACTTGTATGCTGTAGGTATTATTTAATAAATAAAGATGCCGAATATTTACAAAATTACAATTACAATGAACTGAAATGTTGTCATGATAAAATGTATCAGGACAATGAATATAGGTATCCTGATTTCCGCTAACAGTCTAAACTAAATAACATTCATTATAGATGGTATTTTTTACAAAGTAAAAATTGTCTTAATTTTACCTAAACGTATTGTATTCATAGTCATACCTCATGATGAAAAATCACACCTTCATTATTTTGTCCCAGCCCAAGATCTCATATCTTACAACTTAAATCAAATTTGTCACAAACTGAACACCATTAAAATGACTGTAAACTAACTGCTATCGTTTCTCCGTGACCCAACCGTTTTACTTTCTGAACCTCAACGTTCTCAACTTCCAATTTCAGTTGATTTCCTGAAGAAATGCGCAGAGGGCTACCTCTGTCTGTTCTCACTGAAGAACCCTTCCTACCCCGAGTACATCAACCACGTGAAATCCGGAGTGATGTGCTTCGACTTTCATCACACCCACAGTTCCTTCATGGCTGTGGGTCTGTACGATGGTTCTGTCAGAGTGTTCAACACGGCCCTGTCTATCAAGCAGCCTCAGTACAGGAGCGATAGCATTGTCAACAAACATGAGGGTGTTGTTTGGGAGGTAGGTTATTCCGGTTTTTGTAAACAGGTTTTACAGATGTTTGAATTTTGAAATAATTAATATTAAATAACAAACATAGGTTCTTCAGAAAGTTCAAATGTTATCATATTATGCGATACTATCACGATATGCTATCACAGTTATTATTCAAACTAGATTTACTGAATTTATTTAGGACTCGAACCACCGACCTCTGGTTACGAATTCGCCGCCCTATCAATCGAGCTACTGAGGTCGGTAGGTATTTCAAATAGTAAATTAGGTACCTATCTAAATCATACATTACAGTTGAGTAGTCGAATTCGCGATTTCACAAATGTTTGCGCAAATCAAAATATTTCAGTAACTACCAAAATCAAGCAACAAAAAAGTTTCATCATTTGATTTCCGGTACTCAAATTGGTACGATTTACTCGGGCGATACTAAAACCCGGACCCGACAGAAAAGATTGACTCGATTGAAAAACATTGACCCGCCATAAGGAATACATGGGTCCGGGTTTTTCGTATAAAATTTCTTTCGAAAAACGTTGACTCGAATGTTATGTATATGATGGTACTCTGTTATTTCTATATATTTGTATTGTTTACATCTTCACTTCCCCTACTTAACCCTTGTAGCCAAGAGTTGTATCATTGTAAATTGATAGAAAACATTGACCGGATGGGAGCGATCTCATATCTCTCCCCCTGATAATGGTAAATCTCTGAAATTTTCTCAGGTAAGCTTATCTACCTGAGGTAAGGGTTGGGTGGAAGAGATTGCCATAGGCAATAACCCCGCCCTTTAGTTAGGACTTATGTTTTTAAATATTTTCTATTCTTTTTCATTTTCATTGTATATATTGTTTCCATTTTTTTTCATTGTTAAATTAATTATTTGTATGTACATAATGTCCATTTATACCTAATAAAGCATTGTATAATAATAATAATAATAATAATCTACATTACTGCTATATTCATACGAAAAATGAGAACGCTAAAGCTTACGACGCGGCGGGATCTGAACAGAAAACATTGACTGGCCATTAAATGAAGCGCACGTGTAGCTCAGTTGTCAAGCACTCACTTGTCGTGCAGAAGGTCCTGGGTTCGAACCCCCGCGCCGACAAAAAGTTGTATTAAAAATTTGGTTAAAGTTGACCAGGTTGACCCAGCACCTAAATGGGAAGTATTGTGTCACTTCTCGTACATCAGAGGGGAGGCATATTACGGGATGGGCAGGCTAACCCACAGACCACAAGCGTCAACGGTAGTTCCTGTTTCATGGCTAAGAAATAAAAAAGCCTGTGATAAAACTCATTTTTTAAAGATAAAAGAATAAAACAGAATTCGGTCGGTCGTATGATATTCTCGTACAGAAAACTGTGAACAGAGGGGAACGCCCCTTATCTCTGCTCCTGGTATAAGTGAAGTGCTGAAGTTTCCCAGGTATACTTTCCTACATTACTGCTATATTCAATTAAAATGCTACGGAAAAAAAACAAAACGCTATAAGCTGCTGCTTTATCAGTGCTGCTATATTCAAACAAAAAATCATAACGCTATAAGCTACGCACTGACCTAAAGAGAAACCAATGATTGACCCTTGTAGGGTCCCTAACTGCGGCCCTGAATATTCTAATGTGCTCAGATCAAGGGAATCATAAGGGATTACCACAAAGATAATACCCAGAAAGTTTCATCTTGGTCGGCCGTGTGGTATGCTCGTACAGAAAACTTTGACCAGATGGGAGGGACCTCAAAAATCTGCCCCTGTTGTTTGTGAAGATCTGATTTTTTTTACATAAACTTATATACAGTGCTGCTATATTCATGCAAAAAATCATAACGCTATAAGCTACGGCATGACCTACAGAGAAGCCATTGACTGGCCCTTGTAAGGCCCATAGCTGCGGCCCTGAATGTTGTAATGTGCTCAGATCAAGGGAATCATAAGGGATTACAACAAAGATAATACCGACAAAGTTTCATCTCGGTCGGCCGTATTGTATGCTCGTACAGAAAACATTGACCAGATGGGAGGGACCTCAAAAATCTGCCCCTGTTGTTTGTGAAGATCTGAATTTTTTTACACAAACTTATATACAGTGCTGCTATATTCATGCAAAAAATCATAACGCTATAAGCTACGGCGTGACCTACAGAGAAGCCATTGACTGGCCCTTGTAAGGCCCTTAGCTGCGGCCCTGAATGTTGTAATGTGCTCAGATCAAGGAATCATAAGGGATTACAACAAAGATAATACCCACAAAGTTTCATCTCGGTCGCCGTATAGTATGCTCTGACAGAAAACATTGACCAGATGGGAGGGACCTCAAAAATCTGCCCCTGTTGTTTGTGAAGATCTGAATTTTTTTACACAAACTTATATACAGTGCTGCTATATTCATGCAAAAAATTAAAACGCTATAAGCTACGGCGTGACCTACAGAGAAGCCATTGACTGGCCCTTGTAAGGCCCATTAGCTGCGGCCCTGAATGTTGTAATGTGCTCAGATCAAGGGAATCATAAGGATTACAACAAAGATAATACCCACAAGTTTCATCTCGGTCGGCCGTATAGTATGCTCTGACAGAAAACATTGACCAGATGGGAGGGACCTCAAAAATCTGCCCCTGTTGTTTGTGAAGATCTGAATTTTTTACACAAACTTATATACAGTGCTGCTATATTCATGCAAAAAATCAAACGCTATAAGCTACGGCGTGACCTACAGAGAAGCCATTGACTGGCCCTTGTAAGGCCCATAGCTGCGGCCCTGAATGTTGTAATGGCTCAGATCAAGGGAATCATAAGGGATTACAACAAAGATAATACCCACAAAGTTTCATCTCGGTCGGCCGTATAGTATGCTCTGACAGAAAACATTGACCAGATGGGAGGGACCTCAAAAATCTGCCCCTGTTGTTTGTGAAGATCTGAATTTTTTTACACAAACTTATATACAGTGCTGCTATATTCATGCAAAAAATTAAAACGCTATAAGCTACGGCGTGACCTACAGAGAAGCCATTGACTGGCCCTTGTAAGGCCCATAGCTGCGGCCCTGAATGTTGTAATTGCTCAGATCAAGGGAATCATAAGGGATTACAACAAAGATAATACCCACAAAGTTTCATCTCGGTCGGCCGTATAGTATGCTCTGACAGAAAACATTGACCAGATGGGAGGGACCTCAAAAATCTGCCCCTGTTGTTTGTGAAGATCTGAATTTTTTTACACAAACTTATATACAGTGCTGCTATATTCATGCAAAAAATCATAACGCTATAAGCTACGGCGTGACCTACAGAGAAGCCATTGACTGGCCCTTGTAAGGCCCTTAGCTGCGGCCCTGAATGTTGTAATGTGCTCAGATCAAGGGAATCATAAGGGATTACAACAAAGATAATACCCACAAAGTTTCATCTCGGTCGGCCGTATAGTATGCTCTGACAGAAAACATTGACCAGATGGGAGGGACCTCAAAAATCTGCCCCTGTTGTTTGTGAAGATCTGAATTTTTTTACACAAACTTATATACAGTGCTGCTATATTCATGCAAAAAATAAAACGCTATAAGCTACGGCGTGACCTACAGAGAAGCCATTGACTGGCCCTTGTAAGGCCCTTAGCTGCGGCCCTGAATGTTGTAATGTGCTCAGATGAAGGGAATCATAAGGGATTACAACAAAGATAATACCCACAAAGTTTGATCTCGGTCGGCCGTATAGTATGCTCTGACAGAAAACATTGACCAGATGGGAGGGACCTCAAAAATCTGCCCCTGTTGTTTGTGAAGATCTGAATTTTTTTACACAAACTTATATACAGTGCTGCTATATTCATGCAAAAAATTAAAACGCTATAAGCTACGGCGTGACCTACAGAGAAGCCATTGACTGGCCCTTGTAAGGCCCTTAGCTGCGGCCCTGAATGTCGTAATGTGCTCAGATGAAGGGAATCATAAGGGATTACAACAAAGATAATAGCCACAAAGTTTCATCTCGGTCGGCCGTATAGTATGCTCTGACAGAAAACATTGACCAGATGGGAGGGACCTCAAAAATCTGCCCCTGTTGTTTGTGAAGATCTGAATTTTTTTACACAAACTTATATACAGTGCTGCTATATTCATGCAAAAAATCATAACGCTATAAGCTACGGCGTGACCTACAGAGAAGCCATTGACTGGCCCTTGTAAGGCCCATAGCTGCGGCCCTGAATGTTGTAATATGCTCAGATCAAGGGAATCATAAGGGATTACAACAAAGATAATACCCACAAAGTTTCATCTCGGTCGGCCGTATAGTATGCTCTGACAGAAAACATTGACCAGATGGGAGGGACCTCAAAAATCTGCCCCTGTTGTTTGTGAAGATCTGAATTTTTTTACACAAACTTATATAAAGTGCTGCTATATTCATGCAAAAAATTAAAACGCTATAAGCTACGGCGTGACCTACAGAGAAGCCATTGACTGGCCCTTGTAAGGCCCATAGCTGCGGCCCTGAATGTTGTAATGTGCTCAGATCAAGGGAATCATAAGGGATTACAACAAAGATAATACCCACAAAGTTTCATCTCGGTCGGCCGTATAGTATGCTCTGACAGAAAACATTGACCAGTAGGGAGGGACCTCAAAAAATCGGCCCCTGTTGTTTGTGAAGATCTGAATTTTTTTACACAAACTTATATACAGTGCTGCTATATTCATGCAAAAAATTAAAACGCTATAAGCTACGGCGTGACCTACAGAGAAGCCATTGACTGGCCCTTGTAAGGCCCTTAGCTGCGGCCCTGAATGTTGTAATGTGCTCAGATGAAGGGAATCATAAGGGATTACAACAAAGATAATACCCACAAAGTTTCATCTCGGTCGGCCGTATAGTATGCTCTGACAGAAAACATTGACCAGATGGGAGGGACCTCAAAAATCTGCCCCTGTGGTTTGTGAAGATGTGAATTTTTTTACACAAACTTATATACAGTGCTGCTATATTCATGCAAAAAATCATAACGCTATAAGCTACGGCGTGACCTACAGAGAAGCCATTGACTGGCCCTTGTAAGGCCCACAGCTGCGGCCCTGAATGTTGTAATGTGCTCAGATCAAGGGAATCATAAGGGATTACAACAAAGATAACCGATTTCCGTTTTTTTTGCTGTCAGGATACCTTGTTCTGTAGTCATTTACTACTTGCCAGCCTCTGTGGCGTAACGGTTATGACTACTTCCCGTAGTCCAGAGATCCCTTAGTTCGATCCCCGGTTTGGGCAGAATTTTCGCATAGAAAATCCTGTTCCCTCCGAACACGAGAGGTTGGCATTTCCAGCCCTACCCAGGGTGAGTGAGGTTAATGTGGGTAGCTGGTACGATTCCCAGCGATAAAGGGTATAACCCCCGTCCTCACTATCTCAAATCAGGACATAAAAACCAAGTAGAATCAATGGACATGAAAGGAGCCTAGACATTGGATCTGGGCGTCCATATAGGTATCTTTGCCTGTCGCACAGGCACGGAATTATTATTACTTTAATAATGAACTGTTTTTGATTTTCATTTTTAGTAAGTATGTTATTAATACTCATTCATTAATTTTACTCCCCTTTCTGCTGTACCATTAACAACTTTGAGATGTTTCAAGAAGTTTTTTCCTACAAGGTAATCTTTATTCGTTGACCAGGATGTTGGCGGGTACTTTAAGAATGATGTACTTTGATCTAATCTTTTGAAGAAAGTTTTTGTTTCTCGTGAAACCAAAAAATCTAGATTTTTTTTTCACTAAAGTTGCAAGTTCGGTTACTTTGCATTCATATTTTTTATTTGTATCCTTCTCATAATCAATAACCATCTTTGTTTCGTATTAGATGGTACCTCTTCATGCTGGACCTACAGCTTCTTGGCCTAACTACCACAGATGGTTAACAATCTTTTTAATAGCAGCCATATCCTTATCTACGAGTATGTTTTGGAAGCTGATGATTTTTTTTTTCTTTTACAAGTTAAGTCTCCCTTTGGTGATTTAATTACCTTGGGAGCTTTATACCAATCTTCAACATACGAGTATACTGCCACGATAAAAAGACATTTATTTTTGTGTTAGAAATAACGTTAGCACATATTCTTTTGTACAATTTTTTAAAAAGATGCTATTAAGGAATACAGAAATTAATATAAAAAATTAATTATAGTTTAAAAAATAACACTTTCATTAGCGGTTGAAAAACGAACTCAAGAAAGAATTATCAACTAGAACGGATACTGGATTGATGATAAGAAAAGAGAAGGTAATTTAAAGAAAGCCAAGTGTTTCACAGCCTTGTTATTTGGTAGCCATGAAACAGGAGCTACCGTAGTCGTTTTGTGGTCTGTGTTGAAGCCTGTCCATCCCGTAGTATGCCTCCCTTCTGATGGGCCAGAAGTGACACAATACTTCCCATTTAGGTGTTGGGTCACACGAGTGCACCGAAAGGTATCCCTTACAAACAACTGTAACCAAATTTTTATTACAAATTTTAGTCGGCGTGGGAGTTCGAACCCAGGACCTTCCGCATGGCAAGCGAGTGCTTAACCACAAAAATTATAAAGGGGGTGAAATTATTGGATGAGTAATTGAGTTAATACGTAATAACATTATATTACTAATAATGCAGATCAAAAACAGTTCATTATTCAAATAGTAAAAGACTACAGAAAAAGGCATCTTGAAAGGAAGAACGGATATTGGTATATTAGTAAATATAACATTATTCAATATTATTTTGTTCTTATTATTGATTAAAAATATAAAAGAACTGTATTTTGTGTTGTATAAAATAATTCAACTTACCTGCTTCCTTTAATTATCTTGGATATTTTTTTTTCTAGACATATTTTACAGTTTTGCTAGCGACATACAGAGGGGTAGAGCAAAAATCTGCCTTTGTTATTGATTTGCCAAAGAACTGTTGGTTTCAGAGGAAATTTGATAAGAATAAATTTGTTAGATAGTTTTGTTACAATTCTATCACTTTTTGAATTTTTATTCTAAGTTGATCTATTACAGAGAAAATTAACAAAAAGTGCGGAAAAACGTATATTGCCCCTTGAATTAGCTTATCTAAACTTTAAGCTCCCGGCGGCACGTGTTAACAATTTCCGATCGAGCTAAAACTTTATAGGTATCATTTTTTTATGAATTGGAACCATTTGAGGGGGGGAGCTCAGAAAAATACTCGGATTTTTTTCTCACCTCTATAGCTAAGGGCCACCCTAAGCAGCACTGTATATAAGATCTTCACAAACAACAGGGGCAGATTTTTGAGGTCCCTCCCATCTGGTCAATGTTTTCTGTCAGAGCATACTATACGGCCGACCGAGATGAAACTTTGTGGGTATTATCTTAGTTATAATCCCTTATGATTCCCTTGATCTGAGCACATTACAACATTCAGGGCCGCAGCTATGGGCCTTACAAGGGCCAGTCAATGGCTTCTCTGTAGGTCACGCCGTAGCTTATAGCGTTATGATTTTTTCCATGAATATAGCAGCACTGTATATAAGTTTGTGTAAAAAAATTCAGATCTTCACAAACAACAGGGGCAGATTTTTGAGGTCCCTCCCATCTGGTCAATGTTTTCTGTCAGAGCATACTATACAGCCGACCGAGATGAAACTCTTTGGTTATTATCTTTGTTGTAATCCCTTATGATTCCCTTGATTTGAGCACATTACAACATTCAGGGCCGCAGCTGTGGGCCTTACAAGGTACAGTCAATGACTTCTCTGTAGGTCACGCCGTAGCTTATAGCGTTTTAATTTTTTGCATGAATATAGCAGCACTGTATTTAAGTTTGTGTAAAAAAATTCAGATCTTCACAAACAACAGGGGCAGATTTTTGAGGTCCCTCCCATCTGGTCAATGTTTTCTGTACGAGCATACCATACGGCCGACCGAGATGAAACTTTGTGGGTATTATCTCTGTTGTAATCCCTTATGATTCCCTTGATCTGAGCACATTACAACATTCAGGGCCGCAGCTATGGGCCTTACAAGGGCCAGTCGATGGTTTCTCTGTAGGTCACGCCGTAGCTTATAGCGTTTTAATTTTTTGCATGAATATAGCAGCACTGTATATAAGTTTGTGTAAAAAAATTCAGATCTTCACAAACAACAGGGGCAGATTTTTGAGGTCCCTCCCATCTGGTCAATGCTTTCTGTCAGAGCATACCATACGGCCGACCGAGATGAAACTTTGTGGGTATTATCTCTGTTGTAATCCCTTATGATTCCCTTGATCTGAGCACATTACAACATTCAGGGCCGCAGCTATGGGCCTTACAAGGGCCAGTCGATGGTTTCTCTGTAGGTCACGCCGTAGCTTATAGCGTTTTAATTTTTTGCATGAATATAGCAGCACTGTATATAAGTTTGTGTAAAAAAATTCAGATCTTCACAAACAACAGGGGCAGATTTTTGAGGTCCCTCCCATCTGGTCAATGCTTTCTGTCAGAGCATACCATACGGCCGACCGAGATGAAACTTTGTGGGTATTATCTTTGTTGTAATCCCTTATGATTCTCTTCATCTGAGCACATTACAACATTCAGGGCCGCAGCTAAGGGCCTTACAAGGGCCAGTCAATGGCTTCTCTGTAGGTCACGCCGTAGCTTATAGCGTTATGATTTTTTGCATGAATATAGCAGCACTGTATATAAGTTTGTGTAAAAAAATTCAGATCTTCACTAACAACAGGGCAGATTTTTGAGGTCCCTCCCATCTGGTCAATGTTTTCTGTCAGAGCATACTATACGGCCGACCGAGATGAAACTTTGTGGGTATTATCTTAGTTATAATCCCTTATGATTCCCTTGATCTGAGCACATTACAACATTCAGGGCCGCAGCTATGGGCCTTACAAGGGCCAGTCAATGGCTTCTCTGTAGGTCACGCCGTAGCTTATAGCGTTATGATTTTTTGCATGAATATAGCAGCACTGTATATAAGTTTGTGTAAAAAAATTCAGATCTTCACAAACAACAGGGGCAGATTTTTGAGGTCCCTCCCATCTGGTCAATGTTTTCTGTACGAGCATACTATACGGCCGTCCGAGATGAAACTTTGTGGGTATTATCTTTGTTGTAATCCCTTATCATTTCCTTCATCTGAGCACATTACAACATTCAGGGCCGCAGCTATGGGCCTTACAAGGGCCAGTCAATGGCTTCTCTGTAGGTCACGCCGTAGCTTATAGCGTTTTAATTTTTTGCATGAATATAGCAGCACTGTATATAAGTTTGTGTAAAAAAATTCAGATCTTCACAAACAACAGGGGCAGATTTTTGAGGTCCCTCCCATCTGGTCAATGTTTTCTGTCAAAGCATACTATACGGCCGTCCGAGATGAAACTTTGTGGGTATTATCTTTGTTGTAATCCCTTATCATTTCCTTCATCTGAGCACATTACAACATTCAGGGCCGCAGCTATGGGCCTTACAAGGGCCAGTCAATGGCTTCTCTGTAGGTCACGCCGTAGCTTATAGCGTTTTAATTTTTTGCATGAATATAGCAGCACTGTATATAAGTTTGTGTAAAAAAATTCAGATCTTCACAAACAACAGGGGCAGATTTTTGAGGTCCCTCCCATCTGGTCAATGTTTTCTGTACGAGCATACCATACGGCCGACCGAGATGAAACTTTGTGGGTATTATCTTTGTTGTAATCCCTTATGATTCCCTTCGTCTGAGCACATTACAACATTCAGGGCCGCAGCTAAGGGCCTTACAAGGGCCAGTCAATGGCTTCTCTGTAGGTCACGCCGTAGCTTATAGCGTTATGATTTTTTGCATGAATATAGCAGCACTGTATATAAGTTTGTGTAAAAAAATTCAGATCTTCACAAACAACAGGGGCAGATTTTTGAGGTCCCTCCCATCTGGTCAATGTTTTCTGTCAGAGCATACTATACGGCCGTCCGAGATGAAACTTTGTGGGTATTATCTTTGTTGTAATCCCTTATCATTTCCTTCATCTGAGCACATTACAACATTCAGGGCCGCAGCTATGGGCCTTACAAGGGCCAGTCAATGGCTTCTCTGTAGGTCACGCCGTAGCTTATAGAGTTATGGTTTTTTTGCATGAATATAGCAGCACTGTATATAAGTTTGTGTAAAAAAATTCAGATCTTCACAAACAACAGGGGCAGATTTTTGAGGTCCCTCCCATCTGGTCAATGTTTTCTGTCAGAGCATACTATTCAGCCGACCGAGATGAAACTCTTTGGTTATTATCTGTGTTGTAATCCCTAATGATTCCCTTGATCTGAGCACATTACAACATTCAGGGCCGCAGCTATGGGCCTTACAAGGTACAGTCAATGACTTCTCTGTAGGTCACGCCGTAGCTTATAGCGTTTTAATTTTTTGCATGAATATAGCAGCACTGTATTTAAGTTTGTGTAAAAAAATTCAGATCTTCACAAACAACAGGGGCAGATTTTTGAGGTCCCTCCCATCTGGTCAATGTTTTCTGTCAGAGCATACTATACAGCCGACCGAGATGAAACTCTTTGGTTATTATCTTTGTTGTAATCCCTAATGATTCCTTTGATCTGAGCACATTACAACATTCAGGGCCGCAGCTGTGGGCCTTACAAGGTACAGTCAATGACTTCTCTGTAGGTCACGCCGTAGCTTATAGCGTTTTAATTTTTTGCATGAATATAGCAGCACTGTATTTAAGTTTGTGTAAAAAAATTCAGATCTTCACAAACAACAGGGGCAGATTTTTGAGGTCCCTCCCATCTGGTCAATGTTTTCTGTAGAGCATACATACGCCGCCGAGATGAACTTTTGGTATTATCTTGTTGTAATCCCTATGATTCCTTGATCTGAGCACATTACAACATTCAGGGCCGCAGCTTGGGCCTTACAAGGTACAGTCATGACTTCTCTGTAGGTCACGCCGTAGCTTATAGCGTTTTAATTTTTTGCATGAATATAGCAGCACTGTATTAAGTTTGTGTAAAAAAATTCAGATCTTCACAAACAACAGGGGCAGATTTTTGAGGTCCCTCCCATCTGGTCAATGTTTTCTGTACGAGCATACCATACGGCCGTCCGAGATGAAACTTTGTGGGTATTATCTCTGTTGTAATCCCTTATGATTCCCTTGATCTGAGCACATTACAACATTCAGGGCCGCAGCTATGGCCTTACAAGGGCCAGTCGATGGCTTCTCTGTAGGTCACGCCGTAGCTTATAGTGTTTTAATTTTTTGCATGAATATAGCAGCACTGTATATAAGTTTGTGTAAAAAAAATTCAGATCTTCACAAACAACAGGGGCAGATTTTTGAGGTCCCTCCCATCTGGTCAATGTTTTCTGTCAGAGCATACTATACGGCCGACCGAGATGAAACTTTGTGGGTATTATCTTTGTTGTAATCCCTTATGATTCCCTTCGTCTGAGCACATTACAACATTCAGGGCGCAGCTAAGGCCTTACAAGCTATGGGCCTTACAAGGGCCAGTCGATGGCTTCTCTGTAGGTCACGCCGTAGCTTATAGAGTTATGTTTTTTGCATGAATATAGCAGCACTGTATATAAGTTTGTGTAAAAAAATTCAGATCTTCACAAACAACAGGGGCAGATTTTTGAGGTCCCTCCCATCTGGTCAATGTTTTCTGTCAGAGCATACCATACGGCCGACCGAGATGAAACTTTGTGGGTATTATCTCTGTTGTAATCCCTTATATTTCCTTGATCTGAGCACATTACAACATTCAGGGCCGCAGCTATGGGCCTTACAAGGGCCAGTCGATGGTTCTCTGTAGGTCACGCCGTAGCTTATAGCGTTATGATTTTTTGCATGAATATAGCAGCACTGTATATAAGTTTGTGTAAAAAAATTCAGATCTTCACAAACAACAGGGGCAGATTTTTGAGGTCCCTCCCATCTGGTCAATGTTTTCTGTCAGAGCATACCATACGGCCGACCGAGATGAAACTTTGTGGGTATTATCTCTGTTGTAATCCCTTATGATTCCCTTGATCTGAGCACATTACAACATTCAGGGCCGCAGCTATGGGCCTTACAAGGGCCAGTCGATGGTTTCTCTGTAGGTCACGCCGTAGCTTATAGCGTTTTAATTTTTTGCATGAATATAGCAGCACTGTATATAAGTTTGTGTAAAAAAATTCAGATCTTCACAAACAACAGGGGCAGATTTTTGAGGTCCCTCCCATCTGGTCAATGCTTTCTGTCAGAGCATACCATACGGCCGACCGAGATGAAACTTTGTGGGTATTATCTTTGTTGTAATCCCTTATGATTCTCTTCATCTGAGCACATTACAACATTCAGGGCCGCAGCTAAGGGCCTTACAAGGGCCAGTCAATGGCTTCTCTGTAGGTCACGCCGTAGCTTATAGCGTTATGATTTTTTGCATGAATATAGCAGCACTGTATATAAGTTTGTGTAAAAAAATTCAGATCTTCACTAACAACAGGGGCAGATTTTTGAGGTCCCTCCGATCTGGTCAATGTTTTCTGTCAGAGCATACTATACGGCCGACCGAGATGAAACTTTGTGGGTATTATCTTAGTTATAATCCCTTATGATTCCCTTGATCTGAGCACATTACAACATTCAGGGCCGCAGCTATGGGCCTTACAAGGGCCAGTCAATGGCTTCTCTGTAGGTCACGCCGTAGCTTATAGCGTTATGATTTTTTGCATGAATATAGCAGCACTGTATATAAGTTTGTGTAAAAAAATTCAGATCTTCACAAACAACAGGGGCAGATTTTTGAGGTCCCTCCCATCTGGTCAATGTTTTCTGTACGAGCATACCATACGGCCGTCCGAGATGAAACTTTGTGGGTATTATCTCTGTTGTAATCCCTTATGATTCCCTTGATCTGAGCACATACAACATTCAGGGCCGCAGCTATGGGCCTTACAAGGGCCAGTCGATGGCTTCTCTGTAGGTCACGCCGTAGCTTATAGCGTTTAATTTTTTGCATGAATATAGCAGCACTGTATATAAGTTTGTGTAAAAAAATTCAGATCTTCACAAACAACAGGGGCAGATTTTTGAGGTCCCTCCCATCTGGTCAATGTTTTCTGTCAGAGCATACTATACGGCCGACCGAGATGAAACTTTGTGGGTATTATCTTTGTTGTAATCCCTTATGATTCCCTTCGTCTGAGCACATTACAACATTCAGGGCCGCAGCTAAGGGCCTTACAAGGGCCAGTCAATGGCTTCTCTGTAGGTCACGCCGTAGCTTATAGCGTTATGATTTTTTGCATGAATATAGCAGCACTGTATATAAGTTGTGTAAAAAAATTCAGATCTTCACAAACAACAGGGCAGATTTTTGAGGTCCCTCCATCTGGTCAATGTTTTCTGTCAGAGCATACTATACGGCCGTCCGAGATGAAACTTTGTGGGTATTATCTTTGTTGTAATCCCTTATCATTTCCTTCATCTGAGCACATTACAACATTCAGGGCCGCAGCTATGGGCCTTACAAGGGCCAGTCAATGGCTTCTCTGTAGGTCACGCCGTAGCTTATAGCGTTTTAATTTTTTGCATGAATATAGCAGCACTGTATATAAGTTTGTGTAAAAAAATTCAGATCTTCACAAACAACAGGGGCAGATTTTTGAGGTCCCTCCCATCTGGTCAATGTTTTCTGTCAAAGCATACTATACGGCCGTCCGAGATGAAACTTTGTGGGTATTATCTTTGTTGTAATCCCTTATCATTTCCTTCATCTGAGCACATTACAACATTCAGGGCCGCAGCTATGGGCCTTACAAGGGCCAGTCAATGGCTTCTCTGTAGGTCACGCCGTAGCTTATAGCGTTTGATTTTTTGCATGAATATAGCAGCACTGTATATAAGTTTGTGTAAAAAAATTCAGATCTTCACAAACAACAGGGGCAGATTTTTGAGGTCCCTCCCATCTGGTCAATGTTTTCTGTCAGAGCATACTATACGGCCGACCGAGATGAAACTTTGTGGGTATTATCTTTGTTGTAATCCCTTATGATTCCCTTGTCTGAGCACATTACAACATTCAGGGCCGCAGCTAAGGGCCTTACAAGGGCCAGTCATGGCTTCTCTGTAGGTCACGCCGTAGCTTATAGCGTTTATAATTTTTTGCATGAATATAGCAGCACTGTATATAAGTTTGTGTAAAAAAATTCAGATCTTCACAAACAACAGGGGCAGATTTTTGAGGTCCCTCCCATCTGGTCAATGTTTTCTGTCAGAGCATACTATACGGCCGTCCGAGATGAAACTTTGTGGGTATTATCTTTGTTGTAATCCCTTATCATTTCTTCATCTGAGCACATTACAACATTCAGGGCCGCAGCTATGGGCCTTACAAGGGCCAGTCAATGGCTTCTCTGTAGGTCACGCCGTAGCTTATAGAGTTATGTTTTTTTGCATGAATATAGCAGCACTGTATATAAGTTTGTGTAAAAAAATTCAGATCTTCACAACAACAGGGCAGATTTTTGAGGTCCCTCCATCTGGTCAATGTTTTCTGTCAGAGCATACTATTCAGCCGACCGAGATGAAACTCTTTGGTATTATCTGTTGTAATCCCTATGATTCCCTTGATCTGAGCACATTACAACATTCAGGGCCGCAGCTATGGGCCTTACAAGGTACAGTCAATGACTTCTCTGTAGGTCACGCCGTAGCTTATAGCTATGATTTTTTGCATGAATATAGCAGCACTGTATATAAGTTTGTGTAAAAAAATTCGATCTTCACAAACAACAGGCAGATTTTGAGGTCCCTCCCATCTGGTCAATGTTTTCTGTACGAGCATACCATACGGCCGTCCGAGATGAAACTTTGTGGTATTATCTCTGTTGTAATCCCTTATGATTCCCTTGATCTGAGCACATTACAACATTCAGGCCGCACTATGGGCCTTACAAGGGCCAGTCGATGCTCTCTGTAGTCACGCCGTAGCTTATAGCGTTTTAATTTTTTGCATGAATATAGCAGCACTGTATATAAGTTTGTGTAAAAAATTCAGATCTTCACAAACAACAGGGCAGATTTTGAGGTCCCTCCCATCTGTCAATTTTTCTGTCAGAGCATACTATACGCCGACCGAGATGAACTTTGTGGTATTATCTTTGTTGTAATCCCTTATGATTCCCTTCGTCTGAGCACATTACAACATTCAGGCCGCACTAAGGCCTTACAGGGCCAGTCAATGCTTCTCTGTAGTCACGCCGTACTTATAGCGTTATGATTTTTTGCATGAATATAGCAGCACTGTATATAAGATTGTGTAAAAAATTCAGATCTTCACAACAACAGGCAGATTTTTGAGTCCCTTCCATCTGGTCAATTTTTCTGTCAAGCATACTATACGGCCGTCCGAATGAAACTTTGTGGTATATCTTTGTTGTAATCCCTTATCATTTCCTTCATCTGACACATTACAACATTCAGGCCGCACTATGGCCTTACAAGGGCCATCAATGGCTTCTCTGTAGGTCACGCCGTAGCTATAGCGTTTAATTTTTGCATGAATATAGCAGCACTGTATATAAGTTTGTGTAAAAAATTCAGATCTCACAAACAACAGGGGCAGATTTTTGAGGTCCCTCCCATCTGGTCAATGTTTTCTGTCAGAGCATACTATACGGCCGTCCGAGATGAAACTTTGTGGGTATTATCTTTGTTGTAATCCCTTATCATTTCCTTCATCTGAGCACATTACAACATTCAGGGCCGCAGCTATGGGCCTTACAAGGGCCAGTCAATGGCTTCTCTGTAGGTCACGCCGTAGCTTATAGAGTTATGTTTTTTTGCATGAATATAGCAGCACTGTATATAAGTTTGTGTAAAAAAATTCAGATCTTCACAAACAACAGGGGCAGATTTTTGAGGTCCCTCCCATCTGGTCAATGTTTTCTGTCAGAGCATACTATTCAGCCGACCGAGATGAAACTCTTTGGTTATTATCTGTGTTGTAATCCCTAATGATTCCCTTGATCTGAGCACATTACAACATTCAGGGCCGCAGCTATGGGCCTTACAAGGTACAGTCAATGGACTTCTCTGTAGGTCACGCCGTAGCTTATAGCGTTATTATTTTTTGCATGAATATAGCAGCACTGTATTTAAGTTTGTGTAAAAAAATTCAGATCTTCACAAACAACAGGGGCAGATTTTTGAGGTCCCTCCCATCTGGTCAATGTTTTCTGTCAGAGCATACTATACAGCCGACCGAGATGAAACTCTTTGGTTATTATCTTGTTGTAATCCCTAATGATTCCTTTGATCTGAGCACATTACAACATTCAGGGCCGCAGCTATGGGCCTTACAAGGTACAGTCAATGACTTCTCTGTAGGTCACGCCGTAGCTTATAGCGTTTTAATTTTTTGCATGAATATAGCAGCACTGTATTTAAGTTTGTGTAAAAAAATTCAGATCTTCACAAACAACAGGGGCAGATTTTTGAGGTCCCTCCCATCTGGTCAATGTTTTCTGTCAGAGCATACTATACAGCCGACCGAGATGAAACTCTTTGGTTATTATCTTTGTTGTAATCCCTAATGATTCCTTTGATCTGAGCACATTACAACATTCAGGGCCGCAGCTGTGGGCCTTACAAGGTACAGTCAATGACTTCTCTGTAGGTCACGCCGTAGCTTATAGCTGTTTTAATTTTTTGCATGAATATAGCAGCACTGTATTTAAGTTTGTGTAAAAAAATTCAGATCTTCACAAACAACAGGGGCAGATTTTTGAGGTCCCTCCCATCTGGTCAATGTTTTCTGTACGAGCATACCATACGGCCGTCCGAGATGAAACTTTGTGGGTATTATCTCTGTTGTAATCCCTTATGATTCCCTTGATCTGAGCACATTACAACATTCAGGGCCGCAGCTATGGGCCTTACAAGGGCCAGTCGATGGCTTCTCTGTAGGTCACGCCGTAGCTTATAGTTTTAATTTTTTTGCATGAATATAGCAGCACTGTATATAAGTTTGTGTAAAAAAATTCAGATCTTCACAAACAACAGGGGCAGATTTTTGAGGTCCCTCCCATCTGGTCAATGTTTTCTGTCAGAGCATACTATACGGCCGACCGAGATGAAACTTTGTGGGTATTATCTTTGTTGTAATCCCTTATGATTCCCTTCGTCTGAGCACATTACAACATTCAGGCCGCAGCTAGGCCTTACAAGCTATGGGCCTTACAAGGCAGTCGATGGCTTCTCTGTAGGTCACGCCGTAGCTTATAGAGTTATGGTTTTTTTGCATGAATATAGCAGCACTGTATAAGTTTGTGTAAAAAAATTCAGATCTTCACAAACAACAGGGGCAGATTTTTGAGGTCCCTCCCATCTGGTCAATGTTTTCTGTCGAGCATACTATTCAGCCGACCGAGATGAAACTCTTGGTTATTATCTTGTTGTAATCCCTTATGATTCCCTTGATCTGAGCACATTACAACATTCAGGGCCGCAGCTATGGGCCTTACAAGGTACAGTCAATGACTTTCTCTGTAGGTCACGCCGTAGCTTATAGCGTTTTAATTTTTTGCATGAATATAGCAGCACTGTATTTAAGTTTGTGTAAAAAAATTCAGATCTTCACAAACAACAGGGGCAGATTTTTGAGGTCCCTCCCATCTGGTCAATGTTTTCTGTACGAGCATACCATACGGCCGACCGAGATGAAACTTTGTGGGTATTATCTCTGTTGTAATCCCTTATGATTCCCTTGATCTGAGCACATTACAACATTCAGGGCCGCAGCTATGGGCCTTACAAGGGCCAGTCATGGTTCTCTCTGTAGGTCACGCCGTAGCTTATAGCGTTTTAATTTTTTGCATGAATATAGCAGCACTGTATATAAGTTTGTGTAAAAAAATTCAGATCTTCACAAACAACAGGGGCAGATTTTTGAGGTCCCTCCCATCTGGTCAATGTTTTCTGTCAGAGCATACCATACGGCCGACCGAGATGAAACTTTGTGGGTATTATCTTTGTTGTAATCCCTTATGATTTCCTTCATCTGAGCACATTACAACATTCAGGGCCGCAGCTAAGGGCCTTACAAGGGCCAGTCAGTGGCCTCTCTGTAGGTCACGCCGTAGCTTATAGCGTTATGAT
Source organism: Bactericera cockerelli (assembly GCA_024516035.1). Lineage (NCBI taxonomy): Eukaryota > Metazoa > Arthropoda > Insecta > Hemiptera > Triozidae > Bactericera > Bactericera cockerelli. The sequence goes on from CM044955.1 coordinate 42,143,357, forward strand.
TTTTAGCATGAATATAGCAGCACTGTATATAAGTTTGTGTAAAAAAATTCAGATCTTCACAAACAACAGGGGCAGATTTGAGGTCCTCCCATCTGGTCAATGTTTTCTGTCAGAGCATACTATACGGCCGACCGAGATGAAACTTTGTGGTATTATCTTTGTTGTAATCCCTTATGATTCCCTTCATCTGAGCACATACAACATTCAGGGCCGCAGCTATGGGCCTTACAAGGGCCATCAATGGCTTCTCTGTAGTCACGCCGTAGCTTATAGCGTTATGATTTTTGCATGAATATACACACTGTATATAAGTTTTGTAAAACAATTCAGATTTCACAAACAACAGGCAGATTTTTGAGGTCCCTCCCATCTGTCAATGTTTTCTGTCAGAGCAATACTATACAGCCGACCGAGATGAAACTCTTGGTTTATCTTGTTGTAATCCTTATGATTCCTGATCTGAGCACATTACAACATTCAGGGCCGCAGCTGTGGCCTTACAGGTACAGTCAATGACTTCTCTGTAGGTCACGCCGTAGCTTATAGCGTTTTAATTTTTTGCATGAATATAGCAGCACTGTATTTAAGTTGTGTGTAAAAAAATTCAGATCTTCACAAACAACAGGGGCAGATTTTTGAGGTCCCTCCCATCTGGTCAATGTTTTCTGTACGAGCATACTATACGGCCGACCCAGATGAAACTTTGTGGGTATTATCTTTGTTGTAATACCTTATGATTCCCTTCTTCTGAGCACATTACAACATTCATGGCCGCAGTAATGGGTCATACAGAATAGTGGAAAGAATCTTAATAAAAATCTTATTTTTTGTACATACTTGCGATCGGGATGATATTTAAAAATCATCTTTATTGAGTACTAGCGGGCTGTCGCCCGCTTTGCGGGCCGAGGCATGGCCGTGAAAGCAAAAAATCCTTTTTCGTCAATGGCAGGTGTTGTAGTGGGAGTTTCGAAAAATCCCGTCTTATTGCACATCTAGACTATAAGACAAAGCTACCTACCAAATTTCAGCTTCCTAGGACTTACGGTTTGGGCTGTAGAGCGATGATCAGTCAGTGGTCAGTGGTCAGTGGTCAGTGGTCAGTGAGTGTCTTTGACATTTATATATAGAGATTCATAAAACTTATAGGCTATATACATCATGAATAAATCATAAATTTTAAAAAAAAAACTGTATTTTAGCCATGTAATTCCGTTGAACACATGCTGACCAGGGTTAATCACGTAAGGTTGTAAAAGAGGGGTGTTGTTGAATGAAATCTCATGATAATAGGAATTCCCCTCCGGGTCCGAGTTTTTCGATCTGGTCAACGTTTTTCGTGGTCAAGCGATTAGGCAGACCCGATTTACTCTACTGCCACTACCTACCCACAAACCCCTACCTTACATTACGAAGACCACTTTTATTGAGTTGTGTCCTAAGAGAATATTTACGTACAAACTGGTTCCCCTTTAACCTCCTGAGACCTGAATGTGCTTTAAAAGTACATAAGACAATTTCACTTCACACTACTATCTTCTCTCAAAAACCGTCGGGAATTTTTGAAAATTCCATGCACTTTAAAAGTACGCCAGGTCATGATCAGTACTTTCTGGAATACATGCCGAGGACTCAAGCAGTATCTGTCTTATGTACTTTTAAAAGTACATCCAGGTCTAAATCAGTATTTTCGGGAAAACATGCCCAGGTCTCAGGAGGTTAAAATAAAGTAACCCCTACACAGAAGGTCCACATCGCAGGTGGTATGGGGCAAGGACATGAGTGATGGGGAGATGAACTTCTTCTCAGTCTCTGCTGACGGAAGAATATTCAACTGGATCCTGCTGCAGAATCAGCTGCAGAAGAATCTGGTGCTGAATCTGTACCTGGCCATAGACCCTGTACCTGCCCCTGATGGAAATTTGATTCAGCTGAAAGGTAAAGATTGTTCATCGCTTTTGTCAATCGTTTTCATCATCATAGAGTGTCGTCATCGTTAACCCGTTAATGATCAGGCAAAGGAAAAACAAACTCGGTACTATTTCAGTACTGTGTGTATTTTTATAGGTACTTGTAGACGACTATGTTTGATTTGGATTCGCACAGTCTAATCTGTCTAATCTGATTGGATTCCGATATATTGTACGGGTTTCTTTTTCATTTATGAGTATTGTTTTTGGAGTTTAAAATAAAGGCACTTATTCTAAAGTGCCTTTATTTATAAAATAAAGAAAAGTCCAAGTCTTCATGATGGTTGATCGCATATAGAAATATTTGTGGTTCAGCACGAGCCAACTCTGAAATAAAGTTGGCTGGAGACCATAAATCACCCTTTCACTTCCGTGTTCCAGCGTGTGGCACGGCCATCGCATTCCACACATCCCTTTCACTTCCGTGTTCCAGCGTGTGGCACGGCCATCGCGTTCCACCCGGACCGTCGCGACATCTTCCTGGTGGGCACGGAGGAGGGCAAGATCTACCAGTGCAGCACCGTGTACCCCAGCGTGTACCTGTGCGAGTACCACGCCCACTTCATGCCGGTGCACGCGCTCAGCTTCAACCACTACAACTCCAGCATCTTCCTGTCCTGCAGTGCGGACTGGAGGGTCAAGATCTGGGAGGACAGGCGCTTGTGAGTGTGGTCTCCTTTTTTACGTGTTTCATATTTTTTTTTTTAACTCAAATTAATATATTTATTTTTAAAACATTAGTAAAAGTAATAAAACATGTAACAATATTTTAAAAGGGTACTCCTGCTCCATCTTCGATTAAGCCATACGAGTTTACTTCATATACTTACTTTCATAAACAGCTTTTACAGACCACTAGGGCCTTTAACTTCTTGAACTATCATTCTCCATTCTAATCTGTATATTGCCATATCTTGCCTTTGAAGTGTATCTTCTTCAGAATGTATAAGGCTGATCTTACACTCTCCATGTAATGCGACGTCTTCCAACTGATCGAGGACCTTGGATTTCTATGGTTATTGGTTAAACATGAGTGTTTCATATTGAATAAAATAATAAAAAGGTGCCTAATATAGGCAGGAATTATCTTATTTTATCCAGGCTAATTCATAGCATGACAAGAAAATCCGTTTAGTTTTATTAATATACGACCCATTTAGAATCACTTGGATATAAGGCAGGAGACATTGAATCTGGGCGTCTGGGAATTCACAGGATCGAAAAAAATACTATTACAAAGAAGTTATTTTTCCTTACAAAGTTTCCTTATACAGAGTCTCTTATACCCAGGTATCCTTTATATCCAGTTCCCTTATACCCAGGTTTACCGGGAAATTATTCTCTTGTACCCAGTTTTCTCTTATATCCACGTTCGACTGTTTTCCTTCCACCACGGGGAAATAGCTAGTTGTAGGCACCTATATCACGGACACGGAACACAAATTTATTGTAATTTAAAAACGGACACTTTCCTTATTCCAGGGAGCCCTACATAATTATATCACGGACACGGAAAACAAATTTATTGAAATTTAAAACGGACACTTTTCTTATTCCAGGGAGCCTCTGTTTGTGTTTGACCTCGGATGCTCTGTGGGCGGGGTCAAGTGGGCGCCATATTCGTCCAGCGTGTTCGCCGCCGTCACGCGTGACAGCAAGGTCTGGGTGTATGACGTGAACGTGAACAAGTACCACCCTGTCTGCTGTCAGCAAGTCACATCTGGCAAGAAGTTTCAGCTGACGCGACTCTCCTTCAATTTCAAGTTACCTGTGCTGATCGTGGGAGATGATAAGTGAGTCTACATTCAGATTTTTTTTTTTTTTTTTTTTTTTTTTTTTAGAGTTGCTCCAAAGAACATCATTACACTATATTTAATTCAAACTATAGTAACGATTAATAGGACTTCTCACAATCAAGATCAGTAGCTGTTCTTTATATCTTAAAAGTTATCATATTTGTGTTAACCACGATGTGATGTCACAATCAAACTCACCTTACTAAATTTATGCTTAACTTGGGACTCGAACCACCGACCTCCATGTTAAAAGTCCGCCGCCTTATCGATTGAGCTACTGAGGTCGGTTTGTATCTGTTTCGATAGCTCAGTGGTCAAGGCTTGTCTTTGGTAATCCAGAGGTCGTGGGTTTGAAACTCAGCCGGGTCATGACATGATTCTTCCATATTGTGATTATGACCACATAAGTTCAAAGAGCCCCGTTCAAATCCATAGTCAAAGATATTTTCACTTCGTTCTTGCAGATTACAAAGGTTCACTAATAATATCCTTTTGTTTGCATTTCAGAGGATTCCTGACGACTTTGAAACTGTCACCCAACTGCCGCATCAAACCCAAACCGCCTAAGAAGCAGCAACATCTAGATCCATTCATCCTGGAAGTTCAAAAACTGGACAAACTTCTGTCCCTCGTGAGGGAACCTTCAGCCATTACCAAGGTGGATGAAGACTCCAGTGTATCTTCCTAGAGCTAAATACCTTTTCTACTTCTTGCTTTCGTCCCTCATTGTACCAGGAGGCTGCTTTCTCTCATTGTACTTAAGTAGAGGCTGCTTTCCTTTGCTTGTTATTTTCTATTTTATAAAAGACTTAAATACTCGTATACATATTACTACAGTTCAAAAAAATTGAACTAGGATATTGATTTCAACAAATAAAAAGTTTTATTCGTTTCTTATTTATCTTTTATTAAGAGATAACGTTAGAATATACATAGTTCGTTGGGTTATATTACCTACATAATGTGTAAAAGAATTATAACAAAATTTAGATGGTATTCATACTTCACACCAAAGGCAGAATAATTCCTATAGTCATTACTCCTATGGATTAAAATACAATATGCTCGAGACCAGCTTTCAGCAGAACCCAAGATTATCGTAGGTACATGGCGATTGAACCTAAAATTCTGTGCGGATCATTTTTATACAACCAATGTATGTATTATCAAAGTCATTTTTGTATAATGAAATAAATAAAAAAAGGTTGTTTAATAATGTTCATATAAATATAAACTAATTTGATATTACATATAACATTGTACACGGAAGCCCACCATTTATAATTTCTCAATAACATCACATCTCTTACTTCTGGTCAATGATCTTCTAAAAGAGACATAATGTAGCTACAGGTATGAAGAAGTTGTCCTCTGTCGAATGAGAATCGGCCACACACACACCACTCATAGTTTTTTCAATCAAAAGATACCTTATTGTAAATATGGCGAAATCTTAACTTTCCTCCACACCATATCTTGTTGCTGTCACTTACATACGAGCATACATAATAATATGTACGAGAATTAACATCCGAGCTCCCTCCCTGCTCCCCGACAGGCCGGCACTTACCTTCAGTACCGAGAGCATCTATTCCCTGCCCCAATAACTGAGAGCCCTCAGACTTTACAATAAGATTTAATTTAGGGTTTAAAGATGCTGAACGACTCTGTTGATGAGGTCAAAAGAGTTAAAAAAGGAAGGAAGAAAAAAGATTGAGTTAATTTTGGCACATTTTAGATCCTATTGAAAACTAATTTTCCAGACATTCATGCATACATAGGTTATAATTCAAACTAAACATTTGCAACATTGAGTTCAACGTTAAGAGCGAAATCGAATTAAACCACAGAATAACCCTAATCCTCTAAGAAATGTTGACTCGTAAATTTACTGTGAAACTTTCACCGGATTCATACAACTAACTCCTTGTAAATTATCCTACAGTATATCCCTTTAATTAACTCTATAAATTTGGTTGTCAGCATATTGTTTGACACATTCATGAGCTTGCGAGGATCCAAAAGGACTAACAATTACTTTTCAGGGCGACAAAGTCGCCACAAAGATACGAGAGCTGTAGTTAAATGCGTTACAAAGTCGCTTATCGTCAAGTTTAGTGTGAAGAAACTTCTCGTTGCATCAAACACAACCTAGTGCAACACTTGGGCCACATTCAAGAGTTTAACAGGATCATCAATTTGTTTGTTGGAAAAGAACAGCTGCAAGAAGTGCCTGATATTGTTCGGCGCACTCACATAGTAATCGATGAACTTAATCCTCGACAAAGGTCTGATGAAGCTCGAGTAGAACTTGTTGAACGTGGTGTTGTAGTGGGACACCATGAACGTGTTGTTCTGCAAGCTGTACGGGTAGAGGTTCACGTAGATCCGGTTCACATGGCTGAACTGAACGCGGTAGAGATTCCCGTTGTTGATTCGCTCCCAAATGAACCCTTCTTCATCTGTCACAGGACTGGTGGCACTGCGAGTTAGCCAGTCGCTCTTCTCTAGGTCCTCTCTGTAGACCCCTATGTCGATGTGGTAGTTCCAGGGCAGAATGTCCCCCATGTGGAAAGCACCCAGGAGGGAGGTATCCAGAAGCCAGTACCTCAGCTTCTTGTTCTCTAGCTCACTCAGCACCCGAACCCCTGGAACATTGAGGAGTGGGTGACTGGCTATGTAATACATGTTTCAGTTGGGCATTAAGTTATTTTTGGTAACAAAGGGAGCGTATTTGACACCAAATAGACACATTGAAATTAATCCTCATTATCTTATTTCACCTGTTCCTGTGTAGTTACCCAGAAAAACTGCTGGATTAAAATAATTATAACTCATGAGGTTTATTTCGGTAGTTACCTATCTATATTTTAATTTTTTAATCTACTGCTAGCGTATCCAGTTAGTGACTAGTGTTATCTGAAACCCGCTTATAACAATAATTAAATTGCTTCAACTACTAGACAGCTGACAATTAAGAATACAAAATATAAACTCTCTAAACTTGCATTCTTACGTCTGTAAGATGAAAATCATGGTCCGTTCTGTTTGTGGGTCTGAACGAGTCGTGAAAATCTCGCGATCTAACAGCATCTTTGCCGTTGGCTAAACCGAAAACAACCTAATTAATTCTTTTGGGGTTAAGTTAAATTGTTATTATTGTGTGCTTTGCCAAGATAAGTAAGTTAATACTTCGGCATAACAACATTAAAATCGTAATTCCCAAACCCAATAATAATAATAATAATAAGTATATTTATTTGTTTTCATGTACATTTGAATTCCCATTATATCTCCATGAAGTACTGATGTACTTTTCGGGATTTTTTTTTTTTTTTTACCTGTTTATAATAGCTCACCTGTTTGCCTCAACGCATTCAGACAGCAGGGCGGGGTCCACTTGCCCTCGTAAATGTACTGCGGCAAGTTGTTCACCACCGTACCGAAACACCTCGGCGTGTTCTTCCGACAGCCATACCAATCCGTCGAGTTATCCACCTGGATGACCTTCTTAAAGCCCAACTTCTTGCACATGTCCTTCCACCGATCCTTGGTGAGCTGCTCGTACTTCCACGAGTTCTGAACGTTGGTGAAAAGCTTGCGACCTGCGCGGATCAGACTATCGGGGATGTCGAGTAGCTTCACCTGGAGTCAGAGGATGGGGAAGATATTATTGAGGAAGACGGAAAACTAGAGAAAAAATCGATTAATAAGGAAAGAGTCGTAAATTATATTTAAACCTATTGGTTAGGGAGGTTTGTATCACTGAGTATGAGTACTCCGATATACATATACCTGTATTTATACTTGGTAAAATTTTAATGATGGCTGGCTACGCGAAGATTGACTGGGCCTTTTGATTTCGTTTGCACCTCTTAAATCACGATAACATCGCACCTGTTTAAACTTACGGCTTTTGAACCACATTGACTTCCCTTGAGTTCAGTTCCAAGACTAACTTTTCTACCGTTATTAGCATAAATTAGAGGAAAAAATCAAACTATCAAAAGAAAATTGGAACTAAAATTCTTACCTTATATTTCAAGAAAGACGCTTGGATATAGAAAGTCGAAGGAAATGGCTGCATGAAAGCATCCGTCAAGCTGTGCAGCAGTTTTTTCTTCACCAAAATGATTTGTCGCTCGTTGCCCACATAGTCACAGATGTTGCTGCTCTGATTACTGAATTGCAAAGTCCACTGCTTCACATTGATGTTCACGTTCAGACATCGCTTAGCATGCCCGACCACAACGCTGACTATCTGGGTGGACTTAAGCTGCAGCTGCTGAATCATCTTGATGAACACCTGGACACTCGTGAAGCGCATGCTGTCGCTCACAAACATGATGTACTTTGTCTTGATGTGGCTCAGCACATTCCGCTGATCATAATTGTTATCCAAACTAGGCATGAGTTTCACAATCTTAATGGTTGCATTCAGCTTGAGCACAGGATAGATGAACTTGTCAGTCAGGATAATGACCTGGGAGTTTGGCAACATATTTCGCAGGGACGCGACACTAGCGGTTAAGTCATTGTCGTAGTTCTCATACTGACGGAACACAAACGTTATGTCCTTTTTTATGATCTTATACATGAGATTCTTGGAAATGATCAGCTCGTTCTCGTCATGAGCCGTCGTACTGACGTTGTTTGTAACGTGGAAGTCTTGGAAGCTCTGCGACTTGTTCGCTGACTGAGTCGACCATAGGAGGTAGAGGATCAGTAAGTTGATGGAAGTCAGCGTCAAGGTTGTGCACTTGTTCAAGGTCACGCGCAGACGCATGTTGACTCACCTAAAGGTATTTCTGACTTGTGATTATTTCCTTATACTCAACCATCATAGCTGTTGGTGGCATTTTCAGCTCTAAGTTTCAATGAACTGTATTGTAAGATGATTTCATCGTCAAACAGTTTCTTGCTGTTCCTCATAGTATATTAAAATCGAGTGTTAAATGCAAAGCGTTTCTCTTTCTATTTAAGTAAACTCCATGGCAACTTCTCGATTCACATAATTATTCTCTTGAAACACGTTTAGCTCTCTCCCATGTCTGGTGGTTTCTCGATTTCTTTTTACATATTTTCATGGATTAATCAGTTTATCCTTTAGAAGACTACCGTATCACGTTGCAATAAAATTGTGAATTGACTGATTTGAGGTTGATCAATACAACATGATTGAAAGCATGTGGAGCTGAAAGAGATTTAGAAGAAAACGAATGAGGTTTTGTGATGAAGGTTTTAAAGGAGACATGTGTTGAATTTTCGAGGATTGCTTACCACCTACATTACAGTCATAAAATAATAAAGGGTTCTCAAATGGAATTCTATAAAATCGTGTATTAATCTTGTATTGTGAAAATTGTACCTATGTTTTGTGATTAAAATCATTATCCGTCCAAATTCACAATGTACCTTTATGTTCATTATTATTTATTCAAATTTTGCTGTTTTCAAAAAATGTGCGTCATAACTTCATAAGTTAGAAAAAGTTCTGCTGATTGCATCTGCCGCTCACTGTCAACTAGTCACCATGCTAAGGAACATAGGTACAATAATGTTGTATTGCTACCTAATTTTGTGTGATCTGGGTACCAGTAAAAATATAATAGATAGGTCAAAACGGTTTACCGATGTATTTTGTTGATCGAACTTACAATACAGACTAATAATTTCTTTAAAATTAAGATACCGGGTGGAACAAGACCCTAGATATTCGTCACAACTTTAGAAGAAATACCTAGTTAGACCTACCTTGTATGATAGTTGCTTCAGAACTTTCCAGCAGACAACTTAGTAAGATATTCTCCAATTGAACTTTCAAAAGAAATCACAGAATTATTCACGCGAAATACAAAAGGTCTGGAAAACTTGAGTCAGCTGTTCCAGTAACTTTCTCCTACTTCGCATACTCCTCCAGAAATCAATATCATTCTTAGTTCTACCTTTTATCGCTAGGGTGAATTTTTCCGTAATCAGACAACCGGCAGCCGGTATCTTCTAAAAAAATGGTCACATGTTTCTTGGAGTTATTCATAAGGCTGAATTGTGTAGGATTATTTTCAGATACAGCAGCTCTTATTACAGACGAGTCCAAATACTAATTCAAGGAAAAATCAATCAAGATGATAAAAATAGCTACTTTTTTCCATTAGGTCATTTACACGAACTTTTTTTTAACGTTAAATATTTTTTAAGGTTTTTGGAGTTAAGTTGAGAAATAATATCTGATTCAAAATTTAAGCCCTATGTGAGTCTGTAAGCAGTTTTATAGACAAGGTTTTAAGATATATATAGGTATTTAAAGAAAAGGCATCATTCACAACTCATATCGACTCTTGTCTGAAACAATTAAGCCCCAAGTTTTGCTCGGGCATTATCACATTCTTTTCATTTTCATCAACGAATTATCTTCAAAATATTCTTCACAATGATGACTAGAGCATATGGAACCAGATAACGAAGGAAGAGAGACGACACAACGACAGACGGAGATAGAGAACGTGATAACATTTTGACCTTTGTGAAATATTCCTGTTATCAGGAGTGATAATGATGATAGTCGAATTATAGGGGACTTCGCTATGGGGAGGAAGGGGGATTATGTGCCGTTTATAGGGGACTTTCCCATAGGAAAGGGTGTCTGGGGATTTTTCCTGGATTATTTTACTATGAGGGACTTGCATAGTACATTTATGTAACTATGTATAGTGTATATTTATATCTAGCTCATGCTGTATACTTACCTATGTATAATATGCACTTTATTCGTTGAAGTTGATAACAGACTGAAATTTAATTAATTTGCTGGAGGGAGCTTTGAGTGTCAGTAATTAGAATAGCTTTGACATTTTATTTCATGAAAATTTCATTTCATTTTCATGATAGTGAAAATGATTTCAAATTTTTGTGTCCTCAATTTGGAATATGGTGAGAATTGTCTATCCTATCTTCTATGCAATCAACAAAAGAAACAGTGGTAACTGCTCCATTAAAATTCAAGTTGTTTCGAGAAAAATAAAATCCGAATTAAAAGAAGTAGGAATGTACCTATAGTTTGAACGACTCACAGAGAGGTATTTTTCAAATCTGGGGGGACAAAATTATTTTTTGGTGAAAATAGCCTCCAAAAATGCTAAAAAGTTCTTTTAATCCTATAGGGGTTAAAAAAAACTTTTTAGCATTCCTCTGAGCAAATTACCCTTCTAGCAGGCTGCTACCTACTTGGGACAGCATTGGAGCGGCCGAATATTTGCGTATTTTTATCACTATTCTTTTGTTGGTGTTGATGATGATGATGATGAAGGAAAAGAAAAAAAGAAACAACAATTTTATACAAAACGCAAAAATGCAATTTTATTTTATGTATAGGTACCATATTTTATATACAAGCTATCATTCGTCGTCGTCTTCTTCTTCTGAGTGGAAATCATGGAGTGGTAAATGATCAGACGCAGACAACATCTCTATTATCTCTCTTGAGAAGGGCTGAGAGTATTTGTTGCGGTGAGGTCGCATCCCTGTCATCAGAGGGTCCGAGTTGAGCAGAATGTACCCTTTGAAGCAATGTACGCTTTCTTTATTTTTGTTGCTCGTTTTGGAGTGGAAGTCAAGTCTTTGAGCAGTAAAGATACATCTCGTTCGGGGGAAAAAAATGTAGGTGGGTTTTAATTTAAGCATCATTTCAGTCGGTAGTAGGTAGTAGGCACCAAGTATCATTATTTGGTTAAAACAAACGAAAGAAGAAGATTTTTAAACTTAAACATGGTATGCAAGCCCCTAATTACATATTTAGGTTCCTCTCAGAAATGTCAGCGAACAACTTCTTCGGACGTCCGGGTCCTTCTGATTATGGACTTATATATCTCGTCTACGACTTGCGTTTCCGTATCGGGTCTTCATATCTGATTTCAAACGTCTTATGTCTCTTTTGAATTAAGTTAATAAATTCATCTTCTAAGAATGGTCCGAGATTCAGCAAAAACTCTTCCATTTGATCAAGCTTCTCATCCATGTGACCCCTCCAGAATCAATACCTTATTGAAAGAGGTGTCTTCTACTGATGAGTTGACACTCAGATGCATCTAAGATTTAAAAAATAATATATAACATTATACGATTACATCTCTAAACTAAAGAATAGTAAAACTCAAAATTTTCTAATCCAGAGGTTGCTTTAGTTTTTGGCACTTTTAAAAAAAAATCGCACCGATTCGCACCCAATTTTTTAGTTACGTTAAAACCAAGAAAATTACCCATTCAGTGATACCCATATCAAAGCCAGACAAAGCCGGGAACTACTACTTTTACACCTTTGAAATTTCAATTTTGAAAAAAATTGCCTCGAAAAAGGGCCATTATTAAATTAATCGTAGAACATCAAGTATTTGATCTATGAACTTAAACTATTATGAAATAAGATCATATTTACCTACTTCAACAGCCTTCATCGTTATTGTGACGAAAAAAATATTTAAAGCAAAGAAACCAAGGTATCAAGATTGACGTCTCACTCCTCAACTAGGGAACTACTACAAGCAATAAACATATGGACAACTTGAGAGTGACCGTGTATTAAAAGTATGAAAGCTAGATAATTAAACTTGCTATATTAAAATGCACTAGGGTCTTGGCTACCTGTGCATATCAGTTAAATCATCCCACGGTCGATTTCAGAAAAAACCTTTATGTCCCCCCAGATTTGAAAAATACCTCTCTGTGCGACTGTACATTAGAGGCACAATTTTTAAAATTGTTTAATATGACCTCAGCATCACTTTCAAATGGTATGGACAAGTAGACAGGTAGACACATAGGTTTCATGCATACCACTAAGTTATACCTACATTAATCTCACGTAACCCGAGTATGTACCTAGATACAATCAAACTTGGATTTGTGGAATTCCTATGTGAAACTAAAGTGCTGGTCCTCAAGTGAAACTTTGGCCAGGAAGGCCAAATTCCTCAAGTGAAATTTTGGTACCTGTTTATGTGGAATTGAATATTTCTAGAAGTTTACTCTGTTCACCAACCTATGACCTTTAACAGTTTTCTAATTTCCGGGTTGAGACTCAAAATTTCTGTGAATTTCATTTTTATTTTTCTTTTCTCATCGTCCAGTGTCGACCTACATTACTTAGCATTAGCCCGTTCCAGAAACACTTTCCATACCCTCCAAATGTCCGATCATCCGTTTCAACCATCACACAACGCACTTTAATTGATTATTGCTGTCTAAATGACCAATCAGAGGGTTTGTGTGACAGTTAAAAGGGAGATTTGGTGACTAGAAAGTGTTTCTGGGCTACAGATAAACCAATAAATAATAATAATAATAACACTCTTTAGTGGAAGGTAACCACCAGGCGAGGTTAATACTCAAAGCATTTTCTACCACCTAACTCTCAGAGTCATATTATTATGTGGTTACAAACTCAAATTAATGAGGAAAAATTCATGCACTGGGTGGGATTCGAACCAACGGATCCCTATGCTACCTGGATTACCAGATAGATGAATAGAGTCACGATACAAAATCCATTTAAATTAATCTGATTACTGAATCAAAACCACGAAAATAGTTCTTTGAGAACTAAAATTAATTAATTACCAACCCGACCGGCTAAAATTGACGTACCTTTGTGTACCTGCATGAGCAATTGAGCATGGACCTAAGTGTAAAGTGTAATATTTTCTAATCGCGGCTCTTGAAATTATTTGTCAATCGCTATAAATTCCCCTGGTGTCTGGAGCATAGAATTTTTTTCTCTCTCTATTACATCGAATATTATGAATGAGTAGCATGACTGTTGATTTTATAGAAAAGGAGATGTCATGGGAAACTTACTATGAGTCAAATGCTTATTATAGGTCCCTGGGTGAGTCATCTGGAATGTGGCGATGAGGTTGTTTCATTGATGTAAAATTAAATGTAAATCAATAGTTAGGTGCTAGTATAAAAGTGCAATGAGTAAACAAAATTCGAGTCTTAAGTTAGTGAGGGGTCACAACTTTTAACAATGAAAATGGGACACAATTTCGAAACATGTTAATTATTTAATTAGGTACGTTTCGACTAATTTATTTGGAATCAATTTTTCTTCTTGATTTATTTGGATTCTGGTTGGATTGGGCATAGAAGAGTATTTTATATTGTAAATGAAATGCGTTCTTGACAGGTCTAAGGGTTCTAATTAAAATATTACGTTCTAATCTACTTATTATGAACCTGATTAAAAATGACATTTTTCTACCAAAAAATGCACCCAGCAATAACGTAAAAATAATCACCCTTTCGGAATATTTCATGAGGCGAGATGTAACATAGTTTTTTTTAACATAAAAAAGAAAGTTCTAGTTCCAGTCTCATTATCATGAATTGTTTTTCTCAAAGTCTCTGTCGAGACCAGGGCCTGAACCCACGCACCCCGGAACAGGAGTCATACGATACGTCTCCTTCCAGGATCTTCGCCCTAGGGTCACGAATAAGACACGATTAGATTATTATTCCATTGCTGGAATTATTTTTATTAAAGGGGCTCGAAGCAGACACCCTAATAATTTTATTTCTTTCAACCCGTGACGTCATTTTAACTTGAATCTGACAAGTTATTCACCACAGGGTGATGCAGAAAGCCATCTGCTCTATTCGAGTCTTGTTCCAGAGATATTATTCCGAACATGATCGAGGGGTCGGGGCGTTTGTTTCCTGGAGTAGTGAAGAAGTTCTCCACTTCTTACTATCAAGCACATAATATCTCTTTCAGTATTAGTCTGAAACGAGATCTTATTCCAGTCTAATAAAACATCTACCGAATTATCATTTAAAACAGAAGCCACAGTGTGTCCATGTAAAAAATCTGGTGGTTCTAGTCGCCACATTCAAAAAGTTCAAGTGGACAAAAATTTCACCGGGTTCGACGCCACAACATATCGATCACTCAACCTAAATAATATTACCTCCAATATTAAGATAGTATTATCATCGGTAGAATTATCAAAACCATTTATGTTTTTACATGGTTTTTCATCACTGTTTTTTTCATTTTTTCATTTATCAATCACATATCAATCACTGAAGTAATTAGGCACGAAGGATCTTTTGAAAAATTATAGTAGGTAGGTACATAATTTGAAAATGGAATCGGACTACTCAAATGTCAGTAAGTCTCGGTCTACTTTGGCTTAAATACCAGCAAGTAAAGTTCAATTTTATTGAACTTCACTAAAGAAAAGTGCCACTTAATTTTCAGGCTTTCCTACTTTCCCTGGATATGATAGTATGCTTTATTAGGTAAGACAAAGTAAAATATATACAGTACAATACAATGAAATTATAAAGAAAAAATAAATAGATTGAACAACAAGAACAAAAAATAGAATACAGCTAATGTCCTAACTAAAGGGCGGGGTTATTGCCTGGGGCAATCTCTTACTCCCAACCCCGACATCAGAAAGCAGCGGGTCTATCAATTTCAGTAAGGCTGGTTTAAGTAACTATGCAGGATTTTATGATGAAGGTAAATACAAATTGTGATTTTGTGATGAACTCAGATAATAACTGTAGAATAAAATATTTTATAAATTTTATGACATAACATTTAAAGATAGTAAATGGCGTTCTTTTTTTCGTCTGCTGATAATGCTGGCATTATACTTGCTGTATTACCTCGCTGTATGATGAGACTTACCTATTCTTTGTATTAGGTTTGTTTTGGCCCCCATGTCACCGGTTTTCTCAATTATTTTCTTTCCTATTTCATCAATCCATTTTCTTCCTTCGGCACACCATACACCCATCGTCTTCATAGCAAGCACAATCCACTGGATTCCTCGGAGTTTTATATGTGTATAATAACTATTTTAGATAATAACCAATTTTGACCTTAACTTTACAGTTTTCCAAACTAAACCAGGTGAACTCTGATCACTTTCTTGACTCGATATTCATCAGTACCATATCGCCGGCGGCGGCCCAACATTTTCTTTTGTGTCTCACTTTGTAAAACTCGTTCAATAATGGGAGCGTTGAACAAAACCAACTTTTCGGCTCTATTGTTCTGACCAAGTTTGATCCATGTCACGCGAGCTACGCATAGGTTGTATCTGGATAGTATGAAATAATTATTGATCATTTCCGACATATATTATTATGTACGACATATCTACATCTTTTTTTTTTCAATCATCTAATAAAGTTCGCGTTTGTTGAACTTTTCAAAGAATAATATAAAAATGCCAATATTATAGCAACACCACAGTAGATACTTACTTTTGTATTGATGATAAAGGCCGGAAGGGCTGACCGGGGCTTAAAATAAGTATGACCACAGGATGGGCTATAGGGCACTTCCTGTACTTAGAACTTTACAAAATTGAAAAATTCCGTCGCGTTCAAAAGTTACGAGGGGGTGGCCACCTTTTCTGAAACATACTGTGTAGCCCGAATTGAGGGATAGTCTAGCACTCTAGCTTATCTTAACTTTAATCCTGCTTTATAATTCGTTCCTAAATGTCTGTTGATATTATTACAAAGAGTCGAACCGAGACCCGCCCATGGTAGCTTCTCGTTACCCCCTGTGTGTCGGCGGGTTTCCATTCTCCGGCCATTGAGAGAGTAGTGAATAATGTGTTTTCACACTAGAGTTCTGAGTTGTGAGAGGAGTAGGAAGAGTTGGAGTTTGAAGCAACAGCTTGGAGAGAAAATATTTACTTTGCTCTCTCTACGATTTCAGTGAGTTGAGTGTGTTCACTATTTCCTCGTGAACTTTCAGCTAGAGCACACGTCCGTTCCGTCTTTGTATCTGTCCAAATATTTCCGAAACAGGTCCTTTTCTGCCGCACGAATTAATTTAGTTTTATTAATTTCAAGATTTTTTTCTTCGATTTTTTGTATTTAAATTAATTGATTTTTGTGAGTGTTTCGTGTTGGCTCGTAACCATGGTTGAGGACCAAGACGTGAAGAAAACCGACGACAAGCCGAAGCAGGAGTCCACAGAGAGCAAGGAGAATGGCGAGAAGACGCCTGAGGAGCCGCCCGTCAAGGAAATGCGCTCAATTGTCCTCACGGGGTTCGGGGGGCTCAAGACGGTGAAGATTCAGAAGAAGCCGGAACCAGAGGTTGCCGAAGGAGAGGTCCTGATCCGGGTGAAAGCTTGGTAAGTCCGCTCAGCCCTTCCATATGGTGTCACTTTTGCCCACCTTTTCTAGCTTTCATCAGGTACCATATGGTTTTTTAATGCGAAATTTCAATGTCTATATTTTTTTCAGATCTACATAGGTAGGTATTTTTGAATGTCTGTGTGAATTTTGATCCGTTGGTTCTAATCCCACCGAGTGCATGAATTTTTTTTCATGAATTTGAGTTTTTAACACATAATAGGTAAGAGTCTGAGGGTTGTTAGGTGGTAGAAAATGCTTCAAGCATTAACTTCGCCTAGTGGTTACCTTCCACTAAAGAGTGTTATTATTATTATTCTTGTACCTGACTGAGAAAAATATAAAGGTTGTTTGTCACAAACAACTTTTGCGGTGATGGCGAAAATGAAGCTGGTTATAAAATTATAATTTGTCCTCGTATAGGTAATAATGTAATATCTTAGATATACGAAGGTATGTACAATTGTACATAATGTCAGCTCTTTTTAAATTGCGGTCTCTTCAATTTTTATAACTTTTATTTATACTCTAGTGATTCATTGTTTTCGGAAGTTATATACAATTTAATTGTCTCTTTTACAATTTATGTATTCTAACATTTTGAACACAACATGCACCCATGTTCGACGTTGCTTCAGGGCTTCAAAGTGAACCGGTGATAAACCCCATATAGTTAAAATAATAATCTGGGTTTGATCTGATTACTACTCAATACGTCGTCTCCACAAAGGTTTTATTTGTGGTCGACGCGCCACGTGCCCACCTGCCCACTGAAAATGCTTTGGGTTCAGAAAATAGATCTCTCCTTAGAGCAAATCTAGATACCAAGAGAAATCTTCGTGCAAGATTTTTACTAACAAGATCGTCATAATCTCAATACTGAAATCAATGACTGAATCAGTCAATCAGAGAGAGGACATAAACGTGTCTTGAAAATAAAAGGAGGAAATGCATTTTTTACTTTTATTGCACTCTAATGCACCGTGCTACTTTTTATCGATATAAATAAAACATTTTCCACCCTCATATTCAACAAATAGCTTGCGTTCCTGTCCCATTGATAACATTACCTGAGGGCTTATGAAAGGTTCAAATAGATAAAGCGATACAGAGATAGAAAAGGTTCAGGACTCAGGAGGGTGGGTGGTTGTGATTATCTAATTTATCTGTGATGTTTATAGTAGGGTATATAATCAGAATGGAATAGCTAATACCTAATAATTAATAATGGATTACACTATTTGAAAATATATTTATATTTTTTTTGTCAACATTCATAGAGAGTTCTATATAACAATCGAAGTCCTTGCCCAAAAATTTATATGTATAATTTTACTTCGTTTTCTTTGTGACTTCATTTTTCTGTAGAGCTAAATGTGTAGGTAAATTATCTAGTAAATATAGGGTCTTTATTTAATTAATGTCATTAGGTTTCTAGAATTCAACCTTTGCTCACCTCTACAAAGTTGCTTTCGAGAAGGTTCTAAAACATGACGACAATTCAAGTAAAATTGAGAGAAAAAAATCTGTTTGAACCCAGTCTCAATCTGGATTACTACATCAGCTCGGTTTCTTTTTCACTTTTCTTGAGAATCATCTTTATTTTTCCAATCTCTTCTTTTTTCTCTCCAAGAAGATTCCATGTCAATAACTTTTACATAAAGATACTACTGAAATCATTGTAATGAAAAAAAAACAACGATTCCTGTTACAACTTTTGTTTTCCGTAAATTTATCACCTTTACTCCCAAAGCTCTGTACTGCGTTCTATGAATTTTCAGACGCCACGCGGCGCCCTCATTTCCCTGCAAATGAGATTTGTCCCCTAATAATATAGTCAGGCACCGTCATTTTTACTTTTTTTTTTTCTTTTTTTTTTAAGATGAGTGTTTCACAACCGTTTTTATTTCGTAGCCGTGAACTGGAGCTACTGTAGACGCTTGTGGTCTATGTTGTAGTCTGCCCATCCCGTTGCATGCCTCGCCTCTGATGGGCGAGAAGTGACACAATATTTCCAAATTAGGTGCTGGGTCAACACGAGCGCACCGGAAAGTATCCCTTTCAAAAAATTATAACCAAATTAAGAATACAATTATTTGTCGGCACGGGGATCGAACCCGGGACCTTCCGCGTGGCAAGCGAGTGCTTAACCACTGAGCTAATCGCGCGCTCAATTAATTTGTTTTTTATTTAAAACGGCGCGCCGTGGGCGATATTTGGGGACTCAACAAGTTGCTTTCGTCTCTTTCTTGCCGTCGGAAACGATTCGGCATCACGCCCAAAGGGTGTGGTAGATAGTAAAAGGGGGTGAGGGAAAGGATGGAGAGAGAGAGCGGCTAGGGAGAGTGGTAGATAGTTAGGGGGAAGGGGGGGAAGGGAGTAGAAAAGGGTGAGAGGAAAGAGAGGTTAGGGAAGAGGAGGAAGGGTGTGGATAGTAGAAAGGGGGGGGCCAGATGAAGGAGGGTACTGTTGATAGTAGAGTGAGGAGAAAGGAGGTTGACGCTAGAGAGCAAGAGGGAAAAAGAGAGAGGCTGGAGAAGAAAGTAGATGGGAGGGAGAAGAAAGAGGTTAAGAAGTGAGAGGGAGGGGAAGAGGGAGAGAGACGAAGGAGCGTCCTGATTGTGGAAACTGAGGGCATGTTGGAAAATAATTGGGGAGGAAGGAGTGGCCAGGAATGGAGTACGAGGTAGTGGAAGTGATGAGAGAAAAAATTAGAAGCAAAGAGATAGAAAATCACAGATTTTTAGGGTTAAAGATCATGGTGTGATGTTTATTTTATGTAATAAGATTGGAATAGGTTGTAATAAGACTAGGTATTAAGTAATTATTTTCAATAGCAACCAAAATGATGAAGGATTCATCACTCTCGTAAAAACACAGATAGCCACAACAACGTCGAAGGATGGTGTGAAAGAACAAGTAGGTACTAAAACAAGTACTCGATGGAAAGGCAATTTTGAAAATGAAGTTGTATCTCCACAGGAAGTTCAGAATCATGGATAGAAGCTGCGCAAAACCGATAACGATAAGAGCAAGGGACGTGTTAATAACGGGACCACCAAGAGAAAATACTACGGGAGAGAATACGGTGGACAATCAAGTCCACCAATAAGCGATATAAGTGTTTAAGTAAAAAGTTAGTGGTCAGGCGCATGGTCTCTTAACCCAGAACCGCTAGTACGAATTTAATAAATTTATGGGACCATCTACAGAACGTCCATTAACGTCTCGTATAATGTGTGCAAAATTTCATCAAAATCCGTTGAGTTGTTTCCGAGTTTTGCGCGTTATAAGGAATATTTTTAACAGACCGACGGACCGACAGACCGACGGATCGACAGACCAAAAGATGGACTCAAAACCAAAGTTGCTCAGGAGGTTATGAAACGTCCAGAAATGTGAAAAAAAAAATTGAAATCGGAGCAAAAAAATATTTTTTTTTTACAAAAACAAACACAATACTTCCGATTTCTAATATTAGAAATTTTTCGGAAGTAAAAAAAAATTATTGAAAAAAACTAAATGCAATGGAAAATATAATAATTTAGAAAAACGAATTCAATGGGTTGGGTGAAAGAGATTGCCATAGGCAGTAACCCCGAACCTTTAGTTAGGACATCTGTATATATTTTATCGATGTTGTTTATATTTTTCTTGTTTATCTTGACGTCCAAACAATCTTTTTTTAGTTTAGGTATATTGTTCTCAAATTTGAACTTTATTTTTATCATTATTTGTTTGTAATTTGTCCTATTAATAAATTATTATAATAATGGGGCATGTAAGAGAAACAGAGTCAGTGGAAAAATTACTTAGGTGAGATAGAATTGAAGAGTGAAAAAGTGTACATAGGAGTGGTCAGTTCAAAGTTGAGGAGGGAGGAGAAGGAATGAAGAGAGAGGAGGAGAGAGGAGAGAGGAGAGATCAGACAAGGGGTGAAGAGGAGGAGAGAGAAGAGAGAGAGAGAGAGAGAGAGAGAGAGAGAGGAGAGAGAGAGGAGAGAGAGAGAGGAGAGAGAGAGAGAGAGAGAGGAGAGAGAGAGAGAGAGAGATGGAGAAGAGAGGAGAAGAGAGATGGTGTGAGGAGTGTCCAGACGAATGGTAAATCGTTCGTGACACTGATGTACAAGGCAGGGGATAAGATACGAGGAGAGATATGGAAGCAATAGGAGAGAGAGAAGGAGAATAGTAGGGTGGTCAGAGGAAGGAGAGATGGGAGAAGGAGGTTGCGATTGCTGAAATAAAGGGAGAGAGAGAAGAGAGGGGTAGAGAAAGGAGCAGGGTGGGATAGAATCGATAGGAATTTGTCTGAGGCGCAACAGACCTTACGCGCCTTTTTATTGTGCGTCTCCCACGCATTTACCTCCTCCCATCTCTCTTGCTCTTTCTCTCCCTCTCTCTCTCTTCCTCTTTCTCTCTCTCTCCCTCTCTCATTCGCAATTCCTCCGTCCGTCCTCTCTCTTTTCTTTCCTTCTTCCCGTCTACCACCCTCACTTTGTCTCTTCCCTCAACCTCTCTCTTCTCTACCAACATTAATTTCTCTTTTCTCCGCTCTCGTTAACTTTCTCCTCCATCTATTCTCCCCTGTATCCTTCTCCTCCTTTACTTTCCCTTTTTTCTCTCCTACTGTTTACCCTTCATTTTAAACTATCTCTCCTCTCATTTTCTTCTTCCTCTTTATTCATTCACCGTCCCCCAGTCTCTCCCCTCGTCTCTTTGTAATGTACTCCCTATGGGATGTATATGAACATTTGGCTAAGTGTAAAATGAAGATTATTCCCCAAGCCCTGCTTACTACAATATGCTACTCACTATGTACACACTCATACATAGTTTACATTTATATACATATACATAGAGTCTGTAGGTACATAATACCTACACTCGACACTCGTACTTTCTGCTGAGCATTTTTCAGGCTATTTTGTTCCGTTTATCCTGAAATAGCTTCAAGGGGCAAAATGAAGCTGGAAATTTTCTCTCAGTCGCTAGACGAACTTTCTACTTCCATACAGCTTTCATGAAATGGCAGACATACATAGGTATGTATAATATATCAAGCAGGAGCTTATTTTGTGCTGAGATGAACTGAGCTTACGTATTGTTAAGCTTTTCTTGGAAGGACATACATTATGATTGGCTTAGTGAAGGGCTCTTCTCTGTATGTTGTATTGTAAGATTATTTTTTACTTCTGGTAGTTCATTTATTATTGTTGGTACTTGATGATTGAACATATAACCCCATTAATTAGTAAAGGTGGCACTCTGTGAATCCAGAAATTCAGGAGGTCGCGGGTTCGAAACCCAACCGGGACATGACATGTTATCCTCCCATCTGGGATTTTTACCACATAAAAATATGTCTTGGGCTTACTGCTGGAATAATGGGACTTGAAAAATCCTAATCGAACAGTATAAATACGAGTAAGGCGATATTATTATTATTATCTCACAGACACGCAAACTATTATTACTGATCAAAAGAAAAACCTCGTCTGACTAGGAAAATAGGTTTATAAATCTACCTGCAGTTTGTCTGCGTCGTTCAGTCAGATTCACTCGATTATGTAAAGTGTTTTCTGTTCACTGATTCACTTTCTCTAATTTCCTCTATACCTACCACCAGGTCCATCAGAGGTGTCTTGCAATATTTTCCTCCTGTATATTAGATTAGAACAATCTCAGTTTCTCGAAGGCAACGAACTAGTAAACCGGAGGTCTGTGTTTCAAGTCCCGGTTTCAGCGTAGATTTAGTAAAGCGAGTTTGAGTAGTTGTGATATCACGATAGTGATTAACATAAATATGGTAACTTTTTAAAAAAAAAAAAACTTTGTTTACATAGGTACCACACCAAACAGGCCACTCAATGTTGAGTGGAAAATTACTAATTGATGGCGCATTCAATTGATAAATCAATATCTAACTTTTTTCTAACCGGACACTACATTCAGTAATATTATCTATTTAGGTATTAGGTATAGTTACACTAATCCTTCTTACCATCATAATATCTAATATCATACTTATTATAAAATTATCTACCGGTCGAAAGATCTCAAAGATACTTACTCGAGTTCGATTACCTACATCAATTCGATGCAGAAAAGCAATATTCACATCATAAAGTGCTATTTTAAATTTCTTCCTGTAGTTAAGTTAGGTACTTGGTTACTTTAACCTAACCCGTAGTCCGTGGGTAGGTAGGTATAGGCTATTATTTACACTTGATTTTCTGATCTATCCAATCCTGGGATGTAACTAATGTTAGTTCATTTCTTCGCGGTTCACCCAGGATTACATGGATAAAGATAACGCTAAATGATCTGACACAACTGAGCGGCTGTCATATCTACGAGAGATCTGTTGATACGTTCACAATTTTCCTTCATAATGCGATAGCTCTATTATTTTCAGGTGATTATGTAATATAATAGTTGTTGTTGTTGTTGTAGCCAGCCTGGCTACAGCTGGGATAGCGATGGTCTCTATCCAACTTTATAGTTGAAAAGTTGGCTCGTTCTGAAACACATATTTCTACATAATGGGTGATCAAGCCATTAACACATTGCGTGCCACGTCACACTCTAGACTAGAGTGTGACAGTGCACTTGCCATTCTGGCCCTGTCACACTGTAGAGTGCGACACCATGTTGTTTCTTCAGACGTCGGTCACACTCTAGAGTGTGACTCTTGGGGAACTGCAAGCTAGCCTTCCTTGTTATTGTTCCCTAATAGTCTACGATTTTATCTATAGTATACAGGGTGTCCCACCAAACTTGGACACCTCAAATTACTCGGCCCCTGAAAGAGTTTTTGAAAAATAAAAAATCCTAGGGTACATGTCCTAATTATGCGGTTTCAGCCATGAAATTTTTTTTATACAGGGTGGTTCAAAAGTCAGAAATTGAGGTGTCAACTTTCGATTTTTAAATGGATCGACCTGAATTTTATTTGATAATTTTACTTTTAAATGGATCCTGAGTACTTTTTTAAACAAAAATTTTACATAGAGGGTGGTTTTTTTTCGACCAATTTTTTTTTCTAAATCTCGAATAACTCAAGTTTGTTTAATTTTTTCGATAACAAGAATAGAGAGTGTTTGTGTATTGAAAAAACGCACTTTCAATTGGCATCAAATTTTTTTATACAGGGTGGTTCACAAGTGAAATAATGACTTGATTTTTTTTAAAGCTGAGTTTTTTTAATTTTTTATTTGGGATTAATAATTATAACCTAATTTTACACATTTTTTGTTAGTCATATCGAAAAACAAAACTAAAGTGTTGTACAGGGTGAGACATAATTTTTTTGTGACACCCTGTATATGGGCAGTCAAAGAGACGTAAAATTAAATATAAAAACTAAATGTGCAAGAAAAACTTTGATTTTTATTGATATCAAAAAGTTATGGTGTTTTAACTAATATTGTCACATGGACCACCCTGTAGATATTTTCTTAAAACATCATATGGGTAGTCGAAATTGTCTAAAATTCAACGAGGAGTCCAAATCTGAAAGAAAAAAATGAATTCAAAAAGCCATTTTCAATTTTGTGTCTACACCTACCTACTTTTTATTTCTAGTTTTAAAATCATTCAGTGTGTACACCAAATTGAAAATGGCTTCAAAATTCGTGTTTTTTACTTGTTTTTCCCCACGATTCGAAGTCTTCGTTGAATTTTATACAACCTCGAGTACCCACATGATAGTTTAAGAGAATATCTACAGGGTGGTCCATGCGACAATATTAGTTAAAACACCATAACTTTTTTATATCATTAAAAATCAAAGTTTTTCTTGCACATTTAGTTTTTATATTTAATTTTACGTCTCTTTGACTGCCCATATACAGGGTGTCACAAAAAAATTATGTCTCACCCTGTACAACACTTTAGTTTTGTTTTTCGATATGACTAACAAAAAATGTGTAAAATTAGGTTATAATTATTAGTCCCAAATAAAAAATTAAAAAAACTCAGTTTTAAAAAAAATCAAGTCATTATTTCACTTGTGAACCACCCTGTATTAAAAATTTGGTGCCAATTGAAAGTGCATTTTTTCATTACACAAACACTCTCTATTCTTGTTATCGAAAAAATTAAACAAACTTGAGTTATTCGAGATTTAGAAAAAAAAAATGGTCGAAAAAAAACCACCCTGTATGTAAAATTTTTGTTTAAAAAAGTACTCAGGATCCATTTAAAAGTAAAATTATCAAATAAAATTCAGGTCGATCCATTTAAAAATCGAAAGTTGACACCTCAATTTCTGACTTTTTAACCACCCTGTATAAAAAAAATTTCATGACTGAAACCGCATAGTTAGACTATGTACCCTAGGATTTTTTATTTTTCAAAAACTCTTTCAGGGGCCGAGTAATTTGAGGTGTCCAAGTTTGGTGGGACACCCTGTATAGTCCTCTAGCGAGAAACTAGAAACTTTCTACCTGTTTTAACTCCCCGATGTTATAAGACAAAGGCTAACCCAAGCAGCAATTATTAGCAAATTTGTAACAAGTCACAATGGGATTTCCACTGAAATCCTACATCCTGGTCAGATACACGACAAGCGATATGTATTAGATATAAGACAGTTGCTTCTATTTTTATATGAACAGTTGACCACAAAACTTGCAGTAGTAAAAAAATAATTTAGTAATAAAAAAATAAGAAGAAGTCCTTAGTAAAAAATTTTCCTATTGCAGGTAGATTTTTATGACCAAAATACAGCTGATAAACACCGATGACTATTTAGTATTAGGTGAATTTCAGACAGCTTTTATAAGTTTACACGAAAACTGACCTACAAAAAACTGGCTTCATGTCGAAAACTATGAATCTATAAAATGACTGACCTCATGACGAGCTACAAAACAACTGACCTCCTTTTCCTCCTTCAAAGGCCCCAGCCTCTCTGGCGAGGTCAGTCATTAAGGTCAGTTGAGCGCCAGGAATCTGCCCTAACAGCCCTCGCTACTGTTGCGTGTTTCGATGGCCCTCGTCAGCTTTACTGTTTTTCTGGCGACAGGATGTCTAGTCATTCCGACGCGACGCTTTCTATGATTGAAGGCAACTTCGGAGTGCATGAACAACTGTTTTATTGTTTTATCCTTTTCGTTTTTTTTTTCAAATAGTATTTTGCTTCGTGCGCGAGTTCTGTATGAGTCATTAAATTGGTGGAACAAGAAGTTCTTTCTGTAACTTTCAATGTGTAGGTGTAAGTTTAGCTTGCTTAATAGGGTACGAGATTATTGGATTAATAGACCCGTGTGCCGTAACGTCCCAATGTTTACTTTGCAGTGGTACAACCAATCTCTCTCTTCATTAGCCATACAATACCGGTGCTGACTTGAGTGAACAAACTTGATGAATATACCACTAAAGTTCAGCAACGTTCAGCGAGGTTACGACTTGGATAGGTGGCCAATTTAATTGGTAACCTGGCTCTTCCCGGTCTAACCCAAACTGGGTGAGGTTAATGGCTGGTTTGTGAGTTTATTGCGAATATAGAGTACACCCCCTGTCTTGAAATGTTTAGGTGTTAAAGAGCGTTAAGTAATAAAAAACTTGGTGGATTACTGATATGTTTCGTGAGTTCATTATTTCAGATTTATTTGATTTTGCGGTTCTATTTGATTACCTAAACATTTATCTTCTTTTACTTCCGAGAAATTTCTAATATTAGAAATCGGAAGTATTTTGATTGACCTAATTCAAAAGGGTCAGTAGTTGGTATACATATACAATTATACATATTATACAATTATACACCTATTCAAAGTTCTCTTTTCTTCAGATTCTTGAGAATCAGAAGGTTCTATGTACGATTACATGAAAATGTAGATAATAATTACCTACTTAGGTACATTCAATTTAGTAAGTACATAGTATGTATTTTCAGTATGGTATGAAATGCATGGGTCATACACTTACACTAGATTTACATATTTAACATCTAGGTACATACCAACTATTATGATCTAACTGGGTTAACTAGGCCTGCACTTACGTGTGACATAAATTCTTGGGTGCGTTTATAAAGTAGTTACAATTATTGTAGATATGTAAATTAATGTAAGGTACCTACATTTATATGTACACTACATGACAATTGTACATAACTATCCTGGTAACGCAACTCCTGGAGTAAACATTTCCACTTGGGGTAAGAAGGGGACTTGATAATGTGGGCTACCCTCATACAAAGTGCGAGTAGAGTTACATTTGTCAAATGTCGAAGTAATTGTTCTAATTGAGGACAATACCCTACCAGGATTGTCAGTTGTATTACTAATGCGATCAAAACAAGGGGTGCATTGTGTTGCATTAATGTTTGAATTATTAATATGATATAATTAAATTATGGCTTTCATTCTGAAGTTCAGAGGTCTGTGTAAGTACTGTAAGTGTGTAGCTCTGCTTTGTACATTAAATTCTATCAAGAGCTTCATAACTTATGTGCATAAAAACTGCCAGAATATGTATAGTATTTCCCTGTGGCGCTAAATCTAGGCCAGAAACGATGGGTTAGGGAAAACAAATATAGGGTCATGCCTCGGTCGAAATTTGGGTGCAGCCAATCCAGTTGCTGTTGTCAATACTGTGTCCAGTCATTAATGTTTCATGATTGGGGTAGCGCACTAGACTTACAAGCACGGTCACCTGGGTTCGATCTCCAGCAGATAAAGATTTTTTCTTCTCTGTATACTTCGATGTCCGCGGTCCAATCATGTATACCTCGTGAGGAAAAATGAGTAGTTATACTTGTATGAGAAACGACTAGTGTCCGCATTACGAGCAAAACATTCATGACGGTGATTCAGGTCAATCGTTATTATATTTTATTTATTTTTTCGTCACGCATTTTTTTTGCGTGCTTACATTTTTGTAGAAAAACGTGTTTTATAATTATGTAACTGTCAAATGACCGACAAAATCAACCAATTGAATCATAAAAACTCAAAGTTGCAGGTTGGGAAATCTAACCACTTTCATTATTAAGCTTGTGAAACACAATTATTGCAGAGCAGGTGATGAGAGTACATGCATAATATGTTGTGTATAAATATTATGAGTAAAGTTTTATTGTCTTGTGGATTATAGCAGAGTTGAAGGTACCCGGATTTAGATTTCAGAGCGATTACAGTCACACTTCGGTAAGCTTTAATTTCATGCATTTCCTTTCCTTCCAGCTCTGGGTCTGTTTATAATAGAATTATTTTTGTATGTCTAACTCGTATGGTGATACTTAATCTACCTATATTAGATTTGTTTTAATAGATACACACATTATTTATATTTTTCACTAGAAGATACTTAAACTATACATAATTATACGATGTGAACCATTCGAGAGAGATTATTGTGTCCATATGGCATCAGTGGTAAAGGCGGCACTCTGCGAATCCAGAGATTCCAGAGGTCGTGGGTTCGAAACCTAGCCGGAACATGACAAGTTATCCTCCCATTTGGGATTTTTACCACATAATAACATGTCTTGGGCTTACTGCTGGAATAATGGGACTTTAGAGTAGTCTTTATCGGGCAGCATAAATAAGGCGATATTATTATTATTATATTTATATTACATAATTATCTATGATAATCATAATTGCCTGTTATATGAAGTAATATGATAATAAATAAAAATAATAATATTCATACAGTCATTTTATAACAATAAATAGGTATATTGTTACCTATCGTGACAATTTCACCAATTCTGTCCCTCCTCTCTCTCGTTACAGCGGGCTCAGTTTCCAAGACCTGATGTTCCGGCAGGGCGCTATTGATTCTCCGCCCAAGTGCCCCGTCACCTTGGGCTTTGAGTGCGCGGGGGAGGTGGAGAAAGTGGGCGAGGGGGTGGACAAGTTCAAGGTAATCAAGGGGGGACCAATCTGGGGCGAATGATGCTACTTGTTGAACAACAAATTCTATGGGGAAATTTAGAGGGGCGTAATTAGTGACGGTATTCATTTTAATTTTTTGTGCAGTTCTTATTAGCAAATTGAAGAAATCCACTAATTAATACGACGCAGTTGTTTTGCTCGACTTCAAAAAATATTCCACAAAAAGTTTTATTAAGTTTGAACTTCTGCGTAGTTATACCATCAGTAAATAAATTAGAATCGATCATTTAAACTTCGTAACAAAATAATTGAATTTAACATTGGCATGGTGAAATTTAAACTTCCCGTTTCTGGGGTTTAAATTTTACTTCATGCTTGGGTTTTCACACTTCCATCACGAAAATCTACCAGGTATTTATTTTATTCTTAACTATCTTGTAGCCCGTTTTTTAATACGGGGAAGAAACGTTAGTCCGAAGCTAGACCGTCTCAGGTGGCCCCAGGCCCTCGGACGACTGTTTGAAACTCATGTTCAAATTCCTGGGTTTCAATGTACGAATACTCAAAAATTTGGTCAAGATCCGTCGAGGCTTGTAGACACGAAGTTACGGAGAAAATATAGATAGATAAACATTACACATACAAAAAATAATAATGAAAATCAGATACTTCTAGCCGAATTATCTCTTAAATCGGGCATAGTGCGCTGTGATTGGTTGAATGAATCTCTTGGTTGGTTTATTTTTTTTATAGTCGTCTACACCTCATCACGGATATTCATAGTCGGGGGTCATTTATTGTTTTTCGGCACTGCGGTATTATCTGGTATGTACCTATAAGGGCTACCGAGTTTTCCGGTACTTACGTTTTGAATGAGTGTGATCTGGTCATTTTGTCTCCTCCCTTGATTTTGTTTCATTATGTGGACCTTGTGTTTAGGATACTTCCATGTCCTTCATGAAATAATTTATTATTAGGAGTAACACCCGTATTTATGAACAGAAAATTTTGTCTGGGCAATGTCTCAAGCAAGGTATTGGCCAATAATATTAAAGGAAATCATGCTTCAGGCCATGCTCAAACGGCGTTTTCTGTTCATAAATACGGCTGTAAATGTTTCGTGTATTTGATTTGACATTCCCCGTCAATTATTAGCCTCCTTGTAAAGACAGTGGTAGAAGTGCTGAGTTATTCCTCCACTGTCTGGCTACCATCGTTCACGATGACGCCACCCTATGATGATTCCCCGTTTCTCAGGTGGGCGACAGAGTGGTGGCCCTACCCGAGTGCAAGGGCTGGGCAGAGCTAGTGTCCGTGCCCAGCCAGTACGTGTTCCTGCTCCCCCCGACATCTCCTACCAGGAGGCCACTGCCCTCACCATGAACTACGTCCTGGCGTACGTCCTGCTATTCGACATGGCAGGACTCTCTCCTGGCAAGTCCATTCTGCTGCACTCAGCCGGCGGTGGCGTGGTAAGTGAAACCCGTCCAGGGTTCATATCCTCGCGGAAAAATATTGAGAGGTTTAAAAAAATAAGTGATTTACGATGTTATTTGTTGATTGACATCCAATAAAAGAAGGTTCTTTTTGTCTATTGACAAGCGAACGCTTACATCTATACTTATAAAAGATGAAACTCTCTTTTATAAGTATAGATAGTTTCCACTCACTCACGGACTGACTGACTCACTGATTCATCACTGTTTCTCCGAACTGGTAAGTCCTAAGAAGCTGAAATTTGGTAGGTAGCTTGTCTTATAGTCTAGATGTGCAAAAGACGGGATTTTCGAAATTCCTATATACTCGTACATATGTTTTAAATCCACCCCGCCCATTATCATGAAATGTACTTTCATTTTCACTCTTCTTTTCCGTTGCAGGGTCTCGCAGTGGCTCAGCTGATCAAAACAGTGGCGGATGTCAAGCTGTTTGGGGTGGCGTCCAAGTCCAAACACGAAGCCCTGAAAGAGAACATTGAGCATCTGCTGGAGAGAGGCACTGATTACGCGTCCGAAGTACGAAAGTGAGTTGAATTTATGACGGTCATACATTTTAACTAAATAAAAAAGAGATAGAGAGCTAGTTATCTGTGTTATTATATCACAATTACTAGTGAGTAGCATCGACATTACGAGAACTAATTAATGCCTTAGTGCCACATCATATCTTCCACCTGTCATATTCCACTATCAATCTCGTAATGCCGATTTTTCACTCTAAATAATATAATGTGACTTTACTATTTCCAGGGTGCGACACCAGAAAGTTCCAGTAAAGCCTCCTTCTTGTAGGATTAACAGAATATTGTATTTTTTTTTATTATTATAGAACATTTCTTAAATACTTTTTTTTCAAATATAGTAGTAGTAGTAATAAGTAATTGTATTTATTTTTAAGAAAATTATTACAATGGTTGGCATATTGAAAACATAAAACATAACAATATAAATAACAAAACAACAACAAAAAAGACATTGAACCTATGTATAACTTTTAGAAGTTAAATAGAAGGCGGGGCCTTCAATACGCTCACTAGTCCAATAACCTCCGGACATTATATTATAGCTCCATCTTTCGTTTTATGTTGAATTTTTTTCTTGTACCTCGTAGTCTCGTTCCAACTGCTCTAATTATTGAGAGTTGGGTTTGTGTTAAAACCCAATTTTTCACTATCGAAAACGATTTTATTTTCGAATCTCTCATGACGTCACCATTACAGAATGATTTTATTTTCGAATCTCTAATGACGTCACCATTACATACAGGGTGTCTCCGGAGGGCGTGGACATCGTTCTGGACTGCATCTACGGAGAGGAGTGTAACCGTGGCTACAGCCTGCTGAAGCCTCTGGGGAAGTACATCCTGTATGGGTCCAGCAATGTGGTCACCGGGGAGACCAAGAGCATCTTCAGCGTCGCCAAGTCCTGGTGGCAGGTGAGGCATTTTACTAGGTTGAATCTGGATATAAGAGAAACCTGGATATAAGAGAAAATTTTCAAGGTCCTATTTCATCATCATAGGGTGGCGTCATCGTGAACGATGGTAGCCAGATATAAGAGAAAATTTTCAAGGTCCTATTTCATCATCATCATCATAGGGTGGCGTCATCGTGAACGATGGTAGCCAGATATAAGAGAAAATTTTCAAGGTCCTATTTCATCATCATCATAGGGTGACGTCATCGTGAACGATGGTAGCCAGACAGTGGAGGAATGACTCAGCATTTCTACCACTGTCTTTACAAGGAGGCTAATAATAGGCAAGGGCCCCCAGAACCAAGTCAAAGCTGGTCTACTCCCTGTTTATAGTCCCCCAGCCAGACTGCTGGTCTACTCCCTGTTTAAGTCCCCCAGCCAGACTAATTACCTCTATAGGTTCTATTTACCTCTCTAAAATTGAAACTCTAATAATAAGACTCTGAGGGTTAGGTGGTAGAAAATGCTTTGAGCATTAACCTCGCCTGGTGGTTACCTTCCACTAAAGAGTATTATTATTATTTCTAAGTCGCGTAAAGTTTGCACCCCAAACAACCAGAATCACACGTTTCCCTTGTTTTCAGGTGGACAAAGTCTCGCCCATCAAGCTGTTTGACGAGAACAAGACGCTGGGTGGATTCAACTTGCGCCACTTCCTTCACCACCAGAACGGTTCCGACGTGATCCACTCTGTCTACGAGAAAGTTATCGCCCTCTGGAAGAAGGGCACAATCAAGCCGGTCATAGACTCTACCTGGGCGCTGGAAGATGTGAGTTTGGGTTTAGGGCGCTCAGCTCGCGTGGTGTGAAAATCCCCTCTAACCACGCTCAACTAGTGTAGTGTAGCTTCAGGTCCCCTCTAACCACGCTCAACTAGTGTAGTGTAACTTCAAGTCCCCTCTAACCACGCTCAACTAGTGTAGTGTACCTTGAGGTCCCTCTAACTACTGGAATGTCATGCAACGCATTGCCATGCGGCTAAAGTACTGACAATTTTGGCGATCAAACAATCACGGCCATCAGATTTCTTGATCACATGTCTTCTGACTTTGAGATGTGCAATAAAGCCATACGATAAGTAAATAAATTATTTATACTTACTTACACAAGCGAAATGAGTGTCGAAAACAAGACGATTTTGCAAATAGTTTATCTGTTTGTTTGAGACACGATAACTTATTGACTGGTGCATCAAATTTGATGAATTATTTAACTATTATGTTTATTGGGGTACGCAAATTTGCGCATACTTTTTGGGCCGCATTGGCCAACTCGGGTTTTTTTTTGATTTTTTAAAATAACATTAAGGAGGTCTATTGGACAAAATAGGGATCACAAGTTAGAGTCAAAACTTACACTTCTCCATTTAAAACAATACCAAAATCTAGACTTAAGTCCGCAAAAGTATCACAAAAATGTCTGATCATTCAGCCCTAAAAGCATTTATAAAATTTATTTA
Source organism: Bactericera cockerelli (assembly GCA_024516035.1). Lineage (NCBI taxonomy): Eukaryota > Metazoa > Arthropoda > Insecta > Hemiptera > Triozidae > Bactericera > Bactericera cockerelli. Next base: position 42,176,566 of record CM044955.1, read on the forward strand.
TAAACAATTTAGATCATGCTTTTTTTACATTTTTATGCCTACAGTGAACATATTACGAT
>CM044955.1:42176724-42238223 GCA_024516035.1 Bactericera cockerelli
TTATGTGATCACGCTGTCGTAGCGGCGTTAATCGTGATCTAGACATTACAAAACTTAAACTGCATTCATCACCTAACGTGATTCTCAAGTACACTACTGCAGCGTATGCATCCAGCGATGCATCTGTAAAGCAATGAAGCTGATAACTAATATTATTTGAATCTAATTCCCCAGGAGGTTTAACGAACTTTCTGGGCAACTCTACGTTTTCTACAGTCTTCAGAATTTGGACACATTTAGACCATTCTTCAAGACGCTTTTGAGCGATTACATCGTCCCATTTGCATTTATCTTTCCAGAGCTCTTGGTGAAGTAATCTAGCTGGTAGGGTTAATGGAGCAATGAATCCACACGGATCAAACACAGAAGCAACTATGCGAGAGTGTCACGTTTTGTCGACACCGGCTTATCTAAACGGTTCACATCGACTGCAATTCTCAGAGTGTCGTCATTTCTGTTCCACTCTAAACCAAGGACAGAAATGGTCTCCTTCGAGCTTTTCTTTTCATCAGGTATCAAGTCCATAAAACTCTGACTGTTGGAGTTCCATTCTCTAATATTCATCGACAACTCATTAAAAATTGAGTTTTCCAACTGAGAAAATTGCTTTAGCTTCTTCTAAGGTCTGTACACTACGCAAGAAATTGTCAACATAAAGACTGTCTGAAATCAGCTTTGCTTCAACGCTTCCTTGTCGACAAAGATGATACTTTAGCGTGGCAGCTAGAATGAAAGGACTGGACACAATACCAAACGGCACGCGTGTGAAACGGAAGTGTATGATATTGTCTGGATTGACACCACCATGTGCGTCTTTCAACCACAGAAATCTAGTGACATCGCGATCTTCAAGTTGAAGTCCAACTTGTAAAAATGCTTTCTCGATATCTGCTACTAGGGCAATGTCGTATAATCTAAATAGCATGAGGAAACCAACTAAATCGTCCAACATGCGCGGACCTTTGAAAAGGTAATCATTTAGACTGTGGCTACCACGTGTCTTGGCTGATGCATCGTAAACTACTCTAAGTTTTGTAGTTTTTTCCCTCTTGAATCACGCAATGATGAGGAAGATAATGCACTGGATGCGGCGGAAATCCGGCATGATGATCAACTACTTCTATGACTCCTAGTCGTAACTGATCTTGTAGGACCTGGTCGTAAAGTTCGAGGGTTTGATGATCAAGTCTCTTTACCAGACTAGTTAGACGTCCAGTAGCTAAGCCCAAATTCGGAGGGAGTTCAGCCGGATATTGTATCCACGGCCACTTTACATGATAACGCCCCTCTTTGAATATCGTTGTTCTGTTGAAGAAATCTATTATTTCATCTTGGTGCAGAATCTTGGGCGAGTCTCGGATTCCGATAGCTTCTAATTCCCACAGCTCTTTGATATTGTCATCATTAAGAGGTGGATCAGGTACTACAAACTGAGATGTGGAGTCATTAACTCCTGACACATAGGTAAGAAAAGACAAAGTCCGATCAGGAAATTTGTCAAACTGTTGACCGCATACAATCCAACCTAGTTTGGACTGAACCAGATATAAACTATCTTGGACATGTTTTATTTGTCCTGTGACAAAGGAATAGTATTGATCACTTCCGATCAAAACATCAGCAGGCTTGTCAACCTCTGTATCACGGGCAATGTCTATATCAGAAAACTGCGTCTGAATTTGCTGTTTTAACACAAAGTTGGATGCAAGGGGTCCCGTTATTTTGGGCACCGCATAGGCTGAGATTTCTAGTACTGAATCATTTTTTAAATCTATCTTGATAGGCACAAGAGAAGTCTTGAACGTCTTCGGTTTCATACAACCAAATGTGTAAACGGTCAAATCTATTTCATTGGCCGAATCCTCATCAGAAAACATCAATAGCTTGGCTAAAGAGTTTGTTACATAACTCCTCTGACTACCTGTATCAAATATGATACGAATGTTCTTCTCTCCCTCTGTTGTCTTTGCGCAAGCAACAGCTGTAGGGAGAATTGCCTCATGTCATGCTAAGGCAAGCATGTTGTTCGTTTGGGTCATGTGATTAGGACAAATGCTCCTGTTGTGTTCTCCATAGACATCGCAATGGAAACATTTACGTTTGTAGGTACAATTTTCTGCCATATGACCACTACGTAAACATATGAAACATAACTTCTCTTTGAGCAAGATACGTTTCCGCGTATCAAGGGTTGACGCTTCTTTGCACTCGTCATTGTAATGGTCTGCTTTACAGTAAACGCACTCTAGCTTCTTTCTCTTTGGCATAGGTGACAGCTTTCTGTCATTACGTCGCTTATTCGACTGTGAATGACTTGAAAGTTTTGTGGTAGAAACAAATGGATGAGATTTGTTTTGAGCTAGAGAATGTCTGGAGCTGGATATTTGTCGCTGTCGGTGTTCACTACGACCACCTTTGCGAGGATTTTTATCAAATCCTTTGGATATGAATTTGCGAGTTTCAACTGATGCGACTAATGCATCGGTCGTAAATGCATCTCTATTTTCCGACTGAATGTCGACTGAACCACCCATGGAAAAGGAATTTTCTCTCGCGGAGAGTATTTTCTCTAATGACTCTCGCAACGTCTTTACGGAGTATCCTTGAGTTTCCATATCCATCCTCAATTCATATATTATCTCATGAGGGAATTTTTCCATGATTGTGGTTCGAAGCTGATTGTGATTTACATCTTCACCTAAGATTTCCAGCGTTCGCAAGTGTCGTTCAAATGTATCAAGAACACGTCGACAATCAACTGTCGTATTCTTTGCCAGGGGAACTCGACCTAGTGCCGCATAATGCGCGTCTACAATCAGGTTGGGTTTACCAAATCTCTCGTTCAGTTTTTGAACAGCAACTTTGTAGTTTGCGTTCGTCAACTCTAAACCATGAATTGCTTGTTTTGCGCTACCTTCCAGGCAACCCACAAGATATGCTAATTTATCTCCTTCAGGAATGTCAGTCCTACGGTCTACAACTGACGTGAATCTGTCCCAAAATTCTGTCCATTTGAGGATGTCTCCACTAAAGCTAGCTAATTGGAGTTTGGGAAGATGACTTCCTGAGAAAGTACTAGTGGATGGTTGGCTAGCAGTTGGTTCAACGTGTGAAACCTGTGTCGAGGTTTTGAGATATACATCTAGCTCAACTAGAAGATCTTCAGACTCTATTTGTAACTGATTTACTGCATCAATTTGGGAGGTCAGTTCATCCCCGGCAGATCCGGTTGGAGTGTTGCTAATAGCAGTGTATACTTCTTGAACAAGTCGTTCATTTGATTTTCTCAACTTCTCAACTTCAATAACTGCTGCTTGTTTGGGAGTGTCACCCGACGACAAGCTTTCTTTAATCTGCTTGCATGCTGTCATGCACTTGGTCACATGTTCGGCTAGAGACGAAAGCCTTCTGGCCAACAAAACACTATCCATCTTGGGTTTTCTGTAAAAGTCTTTCAATTTTTAACTTTGAACTATAGGACCTGAAACATACAGAAACAAAGTGCTTGCAGAGCTCTCACCAGAGCTCCCAAGCACCGGATTCGACTATGTAGGACAACATCTGTGAAGGTTGCCCCGCACCTCCACCATGTAGTAAATGCCACCATTTACCAAACCAAGTATGGGATCAAGTTAATTTGTCTAAGGGGGTGAAACAGAATGTTGTCCTCCTTAGTCGCTATAAATCCAGTTGTGATGGACCTCTATTACTAAGTCCAACTGTGGGACCTATGTCCATGTAAGGACCTATGTCCCTGTAAGGACCTATGTCCCTGTATGGACCTATGTCCCTGTATGGACCTATGTCCATGTATGGACCTATGTCCTCTCCCATGATAGAACCTATATTCTATCATGGGTTTTAGGGCCTATGCCCCAGACGTTCTCCAACCTCCCCTTACAACCGTCCCTGTCCTCCTAAGTCGAACCCTATGGTCCAGGACTATAAGTGGCGCCCTATGGCCCACATCTATACTAAGTGGCGCCCTATGGCCCACATCTATACTTAGTGGCGCCCTACGGCCCACGTCTATACTAAGTGGCACCCCACGGCCCACGACTATACTATGTGGCACCCCACGGCCCACGACTATACTATGTGGCACCCCACGGCCCACGGCTATACTATGTGGCACCCCACGGCCCACGACTATACTATGTGGCACCCCACGGCCCACGTCTATACTATGTGGCACCCCACGGCCCACGGCTATACTATGTGGCACCCCACGGCCCACGACTATACTATGTGGCACCCCACGGCCCACGTCTATACTATGTGGCACCCCACGGCCCACGGCTATACTATGTGGCACCCACGGCCCACGGCTATACTATGTGGCACCCCACGGCCCACGTCTATACTATGTGGCACCCCACGGCCCACGGCTATACTATGTGGCACCCCACGGCCCACGTCTATACTATGTGGCACCCCACGGCCCACGTCTATACTATGTGGCACCCCACGGCCCACGGCTATACTATGTGGCACCCCACGGCCCACGGCTATACTATGTGGCACCCCACGGCCCACGGCTATACTATGTGGCACCCCACGGCCCACGTCTATACTATGTGGCACCCCTCGGCCCACGGCTATACTATGTGGCACCCCTCGGCCCACGGCTATACTATGTGGCACCCCACGGCCCACGGCTATACTATGTGGCACCCCACGGCCCACGGCTATACTATGTGGCACCCCGCGGCCCACGTCTATACTATGCACACTGACAGACAGACTATGTATTTCGCCCTTGGCGACAGGTATCTGGTACTGTTCCCATTAAATTCAGAATGAAATTCCCATCCTCACTATCTCAAATCAGGACAGGGGTTTTTCATGAACCAGTTATAACATATAAAAAAATATTGTAAGTTTAGAAGAAGTATTAAGTGTTGCAAATTTAGACAGTTTTTTTACTTGTAATAAGTACATTTTTTACTATAATGTGTTCATTAATTTTAATTTTTAAAACAGTAGCTTGTATTATTCAAGATTTGACTACTCCCCGTAATCTAAAGATTTTGGTTCATTTTTGTTGTTGTGAAACAGATAATTCTCCTTCTTTAGAAAATATGAGGCTGACATGTGTATACACAGCCTTTATCAGGCTGGGTGAGGTTAATGTGGCTACCTGGTACTATTCCCAGTAAATTCAGAATAAAATGGCCCAACCCAGGCTCGGTGAGCTTAATGTGGGTAACAGGTTTGTGAGTTTCCTGCAAATGAGGGTAAAACCTCGGTCATGATATGACTATGCAATTGAGGTTAAACCCACTTTAATCAAACAAAAAAAAAATCTGGAAGACTGTTCTTTTTTTTATGAATGCCATATTATAGTCAAAATTCTCTCTGGGTTCTATTTCCTAATTTCATCTCTAATAATCTCAACTTCTGTTCTGGTAGTCTTTGTCTTCGGGCAGCCTGCTGCTGGGCAGGAAGATGGCATTTCAGCACATCTCTCTCTTAATTACCTATATGTATAATAGATTTAGATTAATTAAGTCCACTTGGCTTAATTTATCTGCTGATTCTATGTATTATATTCTGTTTGTTTCATGTTTTTGTTTGTTACATATTTTTGCTTTTAATTCTTTTACCATGAAAATGGAAAAATATAAAACTGAAAAACACAAATTGTCTTCTTATTCATTAATGTTAGCATTTCATCAACAGCTTTTCATCATTGTAGAACCAAATTGCCTTGAAATAGTATATTTTTCATCAAATCCAAATTAATTTTAAAAATTTCCTGTGAAATCACAATTTTCAATTTTTTCCGGGCAATGGCGGTGGTATGAAATTCAATATGGAGCCCCTTAATTATTAAGTAGGTATTCAATTTCCAAAACCTTGTAAAAATAAGCTTAATAAAATGCTCAGGGGGAGGAAATAGTAAGCTTATAAAAGTGTTTCTAAAATGTTAAGCCTTGTCAAAATAAGCTTTATAAAATGTTTGAATCTTGTCAAAATAAGTGTTTTTAAAATCTTTTTAAACACTTTCTGTGCCGTCTGGGTAGTCTGCTGTGACTAAAGATAGAGATACTTTTAAGATGTGAACTTATGTGATACTTTTATTTTCATGTCAATTTTTTTTCTAATGTTTCTAAATTGATTGCATAAATATATTGATACCTTAGATTCCTTGGGTCAAATAAGCATGGATTATCTCTATCAACTAGGGGTCAGAAATGGACCCTAACTGAGTTAGAACTGACTTAAACTCGAAAAATTAATATTAAAAATTGAATTCGTATCCTATGTCCTATACATATGTCCTAACTAAAGGGCGGGGTTATTGGTTATTGCCTATGGCAATCTCTTTATTCCAATTGTTTCTAGTCTCTTATTGGGATTTTTCATTCTTTAAGGTGTATTCTTCTTTTATTTTTGTTTTGTTCTTAATTATTTTATTTTAAATTTCACAATAATAAAAATGTTCTATTATAAAAATGTATCGTATTATTTTTAGGTGGTTTTACAGCTAAAATTCCCAGGGTATTTAAAACGGTCTGTGGTCTAGAAGAGACAGTCCCCGAGAATGTTCTCGGAGACGGTTCCGAGAAGGCTCGGAGACAGTCCCCGAGAATGTTCTCGGAGACGGTTCCGAGAAGGCTCGGAGACGGTCCCCGAGAATGATCTCGGAGACAGTTCCCGAGACCGATCTTGGAGCAATCTCGAGCACCAGCAATCGACGCTACGGTGCGGACGTAGACTGTCCCGGAGCAGTCTCCGAATGGTCTCCTAGGTGTCTCCGATATCATTTTTTGGGATCCGAGACAGGACGATACAATCTCGTTCCTAGATCTCGGAGATGGTTCCGAGACTGTTTTTTGTTTAAGGGGATAAGCAAACTACCCACATTGACCTCACCCAGCTTGGGTTGGGCTGGGAATTCCGAGCATCACGAGGGCAAGTGTTCAAATATGAATGGTCATCCATCCAATTCCTTACCTTATATTGGTGTATTCAACGTGGCCTTTTTTTAGGATATAACAAAATTTATTAATAAAAAATCTATCTACTTTTCTATCCTTTATTAAGTCTAGAGGTACATGTCAACATGAGGTATGAACAAAATGGATATACACAACAAATCAAGAATCTAATCTAATTTATTAATCAAGAATCTATCTACTTTTCTATTCTTTATTAAGTCTAGAGGTACATATCAAAATGAGGTATGAACAAAAAGGACATACACAACAAATCTAATCTTCATTTTACTTTAATTTCAGCAAAAATCCAAAATTCTACTGAAGAAGGGAAAGGACGACTCTGAAGAAAAATTGGACGTGTACCTGAAGAAGAGCTCGATATGCAGACCCCCTGATCAGTTGGACTTGACTGACAAGGTAACTAACAAGTTGTTGTTGTAGCCAGCTTGGCTACAGCTGGAGGTTTGAGTGATGGTCTCCAGTCAACTTTCTTTCAAAGTTGGCTCGTCCTGAACCACATATTTCTATGTGCGATCAACCATCATGAGGACATAGACTTTTCTTTATAAGCCATTAAACCCTTAGGAAACTGCAAGCTAGCCTGGCTTGTAAGGGTTGGCTAGTCAGTTCTCTATGTATAGTCCTCTAGCGAGATCTCTAACTAACAAGTGCTAGAAAATACTTTCTTCTGCATATCTAGAGACCAAGAACTAAAGCTTGTATAAAATTTCAGCTTAAATCTGATGTATGGGCAATAGGGATTCAGTTGATACGAGTAGTTAGTCAATTATTTAAAAGGTTCAGTTTTTATAAGGTCTTGGGGTATTGTTTCTTTTTCTACTGATGTACTACTGTAAACTTATAGTAATTTTTTCCAAAAACCGAACCCAAGAACAAGGATCACGGATTATAAACACATAGTGATATGTATCTACACCCCCAAGTCCCAGCTATCGAGAAAGGCCCTACCAACTATGAGATCGGGAGAATGGGATTTGGCGAACCCACTAAAAACAACCCCTCGTTGAACCAAGGTAGAAAATCTGGGAACTATAATAGTGCATCCAGATAGTCTACCTTGTGACAATTCTTTACCTAATACTTTCCATGTTCTATCATCCCCTCCTAGGAGCTAGAAGAAGAGGTGGTGAAGACCCTCGCCTCCGTCAACCCCAGCTGCCCGACAGCCTGGTGGAGTTCAACTTCCGCCACAACGAGTACGAGCTGCTCGCGGAGGTGTCCCACCTGATAGAGGTGATCAGTGTGGAGGGGCACCTCCTGCACAAGGACTCGCCCGAGGCGAGGAAGCAACTCAACCTGGACGATGAGGAAGAAGGTGAGATGGAGTGAGAGAAGAAATGAGATGATGCCGACCTCCGTGGCTCAGTGGTTAAGAGCATTGGTTACTGACCCGGAGGTTGCGGGTTCGAATCCCGGCCGCGGCGGAAATTTCTGACCGAAATTTTCCGTTTCCAGAATGGCATGGATGTAAAGGTAAAGTGCCCTGAAGTAATGCGAAAGCGGTTCCGGGGCACACTTGCCTTTAAAAAAAAAAAAATGAAATGAAGAAATGGGAGAAGATAAAAAAAATGAAGAAGAAAAATGGGGTTCGGTGGACTCGAGGTTCACTACATATTCTATTTTGTTTTGTTTTTTTAACATGTCCTATTTTGTTGAATGTATGTATGTAGTTGACCAATATAGTGTAAAATAATAATAATAATAATGATAAGAGTGGAAGGAGTAAGTAAAACGAAGTCCCTTCATGAGAGGAGTAGCAGTACATGTGAAGAAATGAGTATGTGAGTGAGTGAGTTTTTTTACATACGTCATGATTACTTCCCTGCTCACTTAGGCTGAATTAAGAGAATAGGTACCAATAGTACTTATGAAGTTACGGACATAGCTTCTCACTTCCTTTTGAGATAGATTAATCGCTTGCAATGTCCAGGTCCTCGTTCCAGAACTCTCTGACTCTCAAAATCCTCAAATGTACCTTTCAACCATCATACAACGCACTTTGATTGGTTAATTTTGAACGAAAAAAGTCAATCTCATAATCCCCAAAACTCCCTTTCAACCATCACACAACGCACTCTGATTGGTTAATTTTTTTGACCGTTGAAATTAAAATTTGGAAGATTTGAGAGTGGTTTCTGGAACGAGGGTCAGATCCCTTTCGTCATGGATGGGTTTCATCTGCCTTTTTCTTGAGTTGAAAACTTGCACTTTTCAAAATCTCCTTGACGGTGACCTTTCTCTTTCTTGCCTTCCAGAGATCAGCAAAGAGGAGGATCGTCGTTCCAGCGACACTCTAGACGTCAAAACCAAGGAGAAGAAAAAGAAGAAAAGCATCGAGAAAAGTGTCGACATCAGTGAGGAAACGGACGAGACAGTAGAGGAAGAACAGAAGGAGGAGGAGGAGGAGGGCGAGGAGGATGGGAGTGGAGGGGAGGAGGAGGAGGAGGATGGGAAGGAAGAGGACAAGGAATGCGTGGAGGAGGAAGAGGAGGTGGAGCAGGTCGAAGAGGAGGAGGACAAGGGGAAGAAGGGGAAAATGAAGAAGTTGATGAACCAGTTCAACTTCTGTGAGCGAGGATCGCTGACGTATAACAATCCATATAGAGTAAGTACTCGCGGTTATTTCAGATCCAAAGTCGAAATCTATCCACCAGTTTATTTACGATAAACTGGTGTAAATACTCGTACCTGCCTAAGCACAATATGATGACTTTTACGGCGTCAGAGATAGGAGTTACTTATAATTTACCAATCTCTTTTGGTTTCGGACCTTACATGTTGTTGCATGATACAGTCATAACAGTGCAAAATCAATTTTAATGTAGGTGAGTGATATATGAAGATGGGGTAGACACGTGGTAAAGGGATTGAAATATCAATGTTGTGTAGGGTTTTATGATAATCGATAAAATACAAAACTATTCAGTCATTATTATTATCGAACGTAACTTAGAAAAAATTCATTCATATGAGAATTTTATCACAGAGCGTGCATGAATCGTTGTATCGTTCTTGTGCATGTAAAATATATGAAGGGTAGTATAAAAGAAAACTCCCAAGTTCCACACGCCGGTGTAGCACTACTAAGTAAGGTATCGTACTGTTGATTCTGTCGATTGGTTCACCAGGAAGTGACCACGCAAACGATACCTCCCCCACGCGCCACCTACAACGATTACGTAACCCAGTGGATCATCTACGACGCTTACTGCGCGGACTACGAGAAGCAAATGCAGGAGCGGGAGAAAGACAAGCAGGCCAAAGTGACCGTGCTGAAAAACCCACTCATCGACTCCAAGAAGAAGCAGCCCAAAGGATTTCTGGAGCCTTCGGTGAGCAAGATGCTGCAAGCAGCCAAGGTTGTGGAGCGAATGTGCAACCAGAATACTTTCGATGATATTGCTCAAGGTAAGTGGGGATTGAGGAGTGAAAAACTCTCAAGTATCAACTCCGCTGAAAGTTGCTTAACTTCATCTATGAGAGATAATTATTCAGCCAGCGTCGATTGCACATTGAATACTAGTCACTGAAGATAAGCAACGTCCAAGACTATTATAGACTGGTTGGAGTTCCACTAGGGAAGCACCAATTATCACACCGACATCTATTTAGAATTTACGTCTATTGTGACAGATTAATTCTAATGCTGATGTATGTCCTGATTTAAAGTAGTCAAGAATCATACCAGCTACACATATTAACCTCACCCAGCCAGGGGAGGGCAGGTAATCCTAGCCTCTCGTGTTTGGATGCAATCGAAAAGTCTGCCCCAACCGTGAGTCGAACTCGGGAACTCTGGACTACGGGCAGTAGTCACAACCATTACGCCGCGGAGGCTGGCACCCAACGAGGCTTGGAGGGTGGGTGATAATTTAAGTTCGAACTCTCGTGATGCTGGCTATTCCCGGCCGCACTCAGGCTGAGTGAGGTTAATTTGAGCAGCTGGTTTGTAAGGTTCCAGCGAATGCAGGGTAAAAACTCCGTCATAATATGACCATGCAGTTGAAAGCGATGTCTCAACGCAAAAAAAAACTTGTTCAGATTTCAGGTACTACGAAGATGTGTCGGATGAATTCCGTGACGGAGAGGGCACGCTGCTTCCTCTGTGGAAGTTCTCCTATGAGAACACCAAGAAGTACCAGGTCACCTACCTGCAGTGGCATCCCCACTACTACGATCTATTCGGCATATCCTTCGGTTCGTGTAAGTATTAGAAGAGTTGCATTATATGAGATTCTAAGCTCTTAGTGTGAGTAGAAGGCAATTCCATTATTGGCTACATTATAGGCACATAATAATAAATAGGTCCTAATTTTCATATTTCTTCAATCCTTTATTGTATATTTTTATCATAAGTTAGAACTTGGAACCCATACTGTCTATATTTCTATGTGTCTACTTGTATGCTGTAGGTATTATTTAATAAATAAAGATGCCGAATATTTACAAAATTACAATTACAAGAACTGAAATGTTGTCATGATAAAATGTATCAGGACAATGAATATAGGTATCCTGATTTCCGCTAACAGTCTAAACTAAATAACATTCATTATAGATGGTATTTTTTACAAAGTAAAAATTGTCTTAATTTTACCTAAACGTATTGTATTCATAGTCATACCTCATGATGAAAAATCACACCTTCATTATTTTGTCCCAGCCCAAGATCTCATATCTTACAACTTAAATCAAATTTGTCACAAACTGAACACCATTAAAATGACTGTAAACTAACTGCTATCGTTTCTCCGTGACCCAACCGTTTTACTTTCTGAACCTCAACGTTCTCAACTTCCAATTTCAGTTGATTTCCTGAAGAAATGCGCAGAGGGCTACCTCTGTCTGTTCTCACTGAAGAACCCTTCCTACCCCGAGTACATCAACCACGTGAAATCCGGAGTGATGTGCTTCGACTTCCATCACACCCACAGTTCCTTCATGGCTGTGGGTCTGTACGATGGTTCTGTCAGAGTGTTCAACACGGCCCTGTCCATCAAGCAGCCTCAGTACAGGAGCGATAGCATTGTCAACAAACATCAGGGTGTTGTTTGGGAGGTAGGTTATTCCGGTTTTTGTAAACAGGTTTTACAGATGTTTGAATTTTGAAATAATTAATATTAAATAACAAACATAGGTTCTTCAGAAAGTTCAAATGTTATCATATTATGCGATACTATCACGATATGCTATCACAGTTATTATTCAAACTAGATTTACTGAATTTATTTAGGACTCGAACCACCGACCTCTGGTTACGAATTCGCCGCCCTATCAATCGAGCTACTGAGGTCGGTAGGTATTTCAAATAGTAAATTAGGTACCTATCTAAATCATACATTACAGTTGAGTAGTCGAATTCGCGATTTCACAAATGTTTGCGCAAATCAAAATATTTCAGTAACTACCAAAATCAAGCAACAAAAAAGTTTCATCATTTGATTTCCGGTACTCAAATTGGTACGATTTACTCTACTGCCACTACCTACCCACAAACCCCTACCTTACATTACGAAGACCACTTTTATTGAGTTGTGTCCTAAGAGAATATTTACGTACAAACTGGTTCCCCTTTAACCTCCTGAGACCTGAATGTGCTTTAAAAGTACATAAGACAATTTCACTTCACACTACTATCTTCTCTCAAAAACCGTCGGGAATTTTTGAAAATTCCATGCACTTTAAAAGTACGCCAGGTCAAGATCAGTACTTTTTGGAATACATGCCGAGGACTCAAGCAGTATCTGTCTTATGTACTTTTAAAAGTACATCCAGGTCTAAATCAGTATTTTCGGGAAAACATGCCCAGGTCTCAGGAGGTTAAAATAAATTAACCCCTACACAGAAGGTCCACATCGCAGGTGGTGTGGGGCAAGGACATGAGTGATGGGGAGATGAACTTCTTCTCAGTCTCTGCTGACGGAAGAATATTCAACTGGATCCTGCTGCAGAATCAGCTGCAGAAGAATCTGGTGCTGAATCTGTACCTGGCCATAGACCCTGTACCTGCCCCTGATGGAAATTTGATTCAGCTGAAAGGTAAAGATTGTTCATCGCTTTTGTCAATCGTTTTCATCATCATAGAGTGTCGTCATCGTTAACCCGTTAATGATCAGGCAAAGGAAAAACAAACTCGGTACTATTTCAGTACTGTGTGTATTTTTATAGGTACTTGTAGACGAATATGTTTGATTTGGATTCGCATAGTCTAATCTGTCTAATCTGATTGGATTCCGATATATTGTACGGGTTTCTTTTTCATTTATGAGTATTGTTTTTGGAGTTTAAAATAAAGGCACTTATTCTAAAGTGCCTTTATTTATAAAATAAAGAAAAGTCCAAGTCTTCATGATGGTTGATCGCATATAGAAATGTTTGTGGTTCAGCACGAGCCAACTCTGAAATAAAGTTGGCTGGAGACCATAAATCACCCTTTCACTTCCGTGTTCCAGCGTGTGGCACGGCCATCGCATTCCACACATCCCTTTCACTTCCGTGTTCCAGCGTGTGGCACGGCCATCGCGTTCCACCCGGACCGTCGCGACATCTTCCTGGTGGGCACGGAGGAGGGCAAGATCTACCAGTGCAGCACCGTGTACCCCAGCGTGTACCTGTGCGAGTACCACGCCCACTTCATGCCGGTGCACGCGCTCAGCTTCAACCACTACAACTCCAGCATCTTCCTGTCCTGCAGTGCGGACTGGAGGGTCAAGATCTGGGAGGACAGGCGCTTGTGAGTGTGGTCTCCTTTTTTACGTGTTTCATATTTTTTTTTTTAACTCAAATTAATATATTTATTTTTAAAACATTAGTAAAAGTAATAAAACATGTAACAATATTTTAAAAGGGTACTCCTGCTCCATCTTCGATTAAGCCATACGAGTTTACTTCATATACTTACTTTCATAAACAGCTTTTACAGACCACTAGGGCCTTTAACTTCTTGAACTATCATTCTCCATTCTAATCTGTATATTGCCATATCTTGCCTTTGAAGTGTATCTTCTTCAGAATGTATAAGGCTGATCTTACACTCTCCATGTAATGCGACGTCTTCCAACTGATCGAGGACCTTGGATTTCTATGGTTATTGGTTAAACATGAGTGTTTCATATTGAATAAAATAATAAAAAGGTGCCTAATATAGGCAGGAATTATCTTATTTTATCCAGGCTAATTCATAGCATGACAAGAAAATCCGTTTAGTTTTATTAATATACGACCCATTTAGAATCACTTGGATATAAGGCAGGAGACATTGAATCTGGGCGTCTGGGAATTCACAGGATCGAAAAAAAATACTATTACAAAGAAGTTATTTTTCCTTACAAAGTTTCCTTATACAGAGTCTCTTATACCCAGGTATCCTTTATATCCAGTTCCCTTATACCCAGGTTTACCGGGAAATTATTCTCTTGTACCCAGTTTTCTCTTATATCCACGTTCGACTGTTTTCCTTCCACCACGGGGAAATAGCTAGTTGTAGGCACCTATATCACGGACACGGAACACAAATTTATTGTAATTTAAAAACGGACACTTTCCTTATTCCAGGGAGCCCTACATAATTATATCACGGACACGGAAAACAAATTTATTGAAATTTAAAACGGACACTTTTCTTATTCCAGGGAGCCTCTGTTTGTGTTTGACCTCGGATGCTCTGTGGGCGGGGTCAAGTGGGCGCCATATTCGTCCAGCGTGTTCGCCGCCGTCACGCGTGACAGCAAGGTCTGGGTGTATGACGTGAACGTGAACAAGTACCACCCTGTCTGCTGTCAGCAAGTCACATCTGGCAAGAAGTTTCAGCTGACGCGACTCTCCTTCAATTTCAAGTTACCTGTGCTGATCGTGGGAGATGATAAGTGAGTCTACATTCAGATTTTTTTTTTTTTTTTTTTTTTTTTAGAGTTGCTCCAAAGAACATCATTACACTATATTTAATTCAAACTATAGTAACGATTAATAGGACTTCTCACAATCAAGATCAGTAGCTGTTCTTTATATCTTAAAAGTTATCATATTTGTGTTAACCACGATGTGATGTCACAATCAAACTCACCTTACTAAATTTATGCTTAACTTGGGACTCGAACCACCGACCTCCATGTTAAAAGTCCGCCGCCTTATCGATTGAGCTACTGAGGTCGGTTTGTATCTGTTTCGATAGCTCAGTGGTCAAGGCTTGTCTTTGGTAATCCAGAGGTCGTGGGTTTGAAACTCAGCCGGGTCATGACATGATTCTTCCATATTGTGATTATGACCACATAAGTTCAAAGAGCCCCGTTCAAATCCATAGTCAAAGATATTTTCACTTCGTTCTTGCAGATTACAAAGGTTCACTAATAATATCCTTTTGTTTGCATTTCAGAGGATTCCTGACGACTTTGAAACTGTCACCCAACTGCCGCATCAAACCCAAACCGCCTAAGAAGCAGCAACATCTAGATCCATTCATCCTGGAAGTTCAAAAACTGGACAAACTTCTGTCCCTCGTGAGGGAACCTTCAGCCATTACCAAGGTGGATGAAGACTCCAGTGTATCTTCCTAGAGCTAAATACCTTTTCTACTTCTTGCTTTCGTCCCTCATTGTACCAGGAGGCTGCTTTCTCTCATTGTACTTAAGTAGGAGGCTGCTTTACCTTTGTTGTTATTTTCTATTTTATAAAAGACTTAAATACTCGTATACATATTACTACAGTTCAAAAAATTGAACTAGGATATTGATTTCAACAAATAAAAAGTTTTTATTCGTTTCTTATTTATCTTTTATTAAGAGATAACGTTAGAATATACATAGTTCGTTGGGTTATATTACCTACATAATGTGTAAAAGAATTATAACAAAATTTAGATGGTATTCATACTTCACACCAAAGGCAGAATAATTCCTATAGTCATTACTCCTATGGATTAAAATACAATATGCTCGAGACCAGCTTTCAGCAGAACCAAAGATTATCGTAGGTACATGGCGATTGAACCTAAAATTCTGTGCGGATCATTTTTATACAACAATGTATGTATTATCAAAGTCATTTTTGTATAATGAAATAAATAAAAAAAGGTTGTTTAATAATGTTCATATAAATATAAACTAATTTGATATTACATATAACATTGTACACGGAAGCCCACCATTTATAATTTCTCAATAACATCACATCTCTTACTTCTGGTCAATGATCTTCTAAAAGAGACATAATGTAGCTACAGGTATGAAGAAGTTGTCCTCTGTCGAATGAGAATCGGCCACACACACACCACTCATAGTTTTTTTCAATCAAAAGATACCTTATTGTAAATATGGCGAAATCTTAACTTTCCTCCACACCATATCTTGTTGCTGTCACTTACATACGAGCATACATAATAATATGTACGAGAATTAACATCCGAGCTCCCTCCCTGCTCCCCGACAGGCCGGCACTTACCTTCAGTACCGAGAGCATCTTTCCCTGCCCCAATAACTGAGAGCCCTCAGACTTTACAATAAGATTTAATTTAGGGTTTAAAGATGCTGAACGACTCTGTTGATGAGGTCAAAAGAGTTAAAAAAGGAAGGAAGAAAAAAGATTGAGTTAATTTTGGCACATTTTAGATCCTATTGAAAACTAATTTTCCAGACATTCATGCATACATAGGTTATAATTCAAACTAAACATTTGCAACATTGAGTTCAACGTTAAGAGCGAAATCGAATTAAACCACAGAATAACCCTAATCCTCTAAGAAATGTTGACTCGTAAATTTACTGTGAAACTTTCACCGGATTCATACAACTAACTCCTTGTAAATTATCCTACAGTATATCCCTTTAATTAACTCTATAAATTTGGTTGTCAGCATATTGTTTGACACATTCATGAGCTTGCGAGGATCCAAAAGGACTAACAATTACTTTTCAGGGCGACAAAGTCGCCACAAGATACGAGAGCTGTAGTTAAATGCGTTACAAAGTCGCTTATCGTCAAGTTTAGTGTGAAGAAACTTCTCGTTGCATCAAACACAACCTAGTGCAACACTTGGGCCACATTCAAGAGTTTAACAGGATCATCAATTTGTTTGTTGGAAAAGAACAGCTGCAAGAAGTGCCTGATATTGTTCGGCGCACTCACATAGTAATCGATGAACTTAATCCTCGACAAAGGTCTGATGAAGCTCGAGTAGAACTTGTTGAACGTGGTGTTGTAGTGGGGACACCATGAACGTGTTGTTCTGCAAGCTGTACGGGTAGAGGTTCACGTAGATCCGGTTCACATGGCTGAACTGAACGCGGTAGAGATTCCCGTTGTTGATTCGCTCCCAAATGAACCCTTCTTCATCTGTCACAGGACTGGTGGCACTGCGAGTTAGCCAGTCGCTCTTCTCTAGGTCCTCTCTGTAGACCCCTATGTCGATGTGGTAGTTCCAGGGCAGAATGTCCCCCATGTGGAAAGCACCCAGGAGGGAGGTATCCAGAAGCCAGTACCTCAGCTTCTTGTTCTCTAGCTCATCCAGCACCCGAACCCCTGGAACATTGAGGAGTGGGTGACTGGCTATGTAATACATGTTTCAGTTGGGCATTAAGTTATTTTTGGTAACAAAGGGAGCGTATTTGACACCAAATAGACACATTGAAATTAATCCTCATTATCTTATTTCACCTGTTCCTGTGTAGTTACCCAGAAAAACTGCTGGATTAAAATAATTATAACTCATGAGGTTTATTTCGGTAGTTACCTATCTATTTTAAATTTTTTAATCTACTGCTAGCGTATCCAGTTAGTGACTAGTGTTATCTGAAAACCCGCTTATAACAATAATTAAATTGCTTCAACTACTAGACAGCTGACAATTAAGAATACAAAATATAAACTCTCTAAACTTGCATTCTTACGTCTGTAAGATGAAAATCATGGTCCGTTCTGTTTGTGGGTCTGAACGAGTCGTGAAAATCTCGCGATCTAACAGCATCTTTGCCGTTGGCTAAACCGAAAACAACCTAATTAATTCTTTTGGGGTTAAGTTAAATTGTTATTATTGTGTGCTTTGCCAAGATAAGTAAGTTAATACTTCGGCATAACAACATTAAAATCGTAATTCCCAAACCCAATAATAATAATAATAATAAGAAATATTTATTTGTTTTCATGTACATTTGAATTCCCATTATATCTCCATGAAGTACTGATGTACTTTTCGGGATTTTTTTTTTTTTTTTTACCTGTTTATAATAGCTCACCTGTTTGCCTCAACGCATTCAGACAGCAGGGCGGGGTCCACTTGCCCTCGTAAATGTACTGCGGGCAAGTTGTTCACCACCGTACCGAAACACCTCGGCGTGTTCTTCCGACAGCCATACCAATCCGTCGAGTTATCCACCTGGATGACCTTCTTAAAGCCCAACTTCTTGCACATGTCCTTCCACCGATCCTTGGTGAGCTGCTCGTACTTCCACGAGTTCTGAACGTTGGTGAAAAGCTTGCGACCTGCGCGGATCAGACTATCGGGGATGTCGAGTAGCTTCACCTGGAGTCAGAGGATGGGGAAGATATTATTGAGGAAGACGGAAAACTAGAGAAAAAATCGATTAATAAGGAAAGAGTCGTAAATTATATTTAAACCTATTGGTTAGGGAGGTTTGTATCACTGAGTATGAGTACTCGATATACATATATGTACCTGTATTTATACTTGGTAAAATTTTAATGATGGCTGGCTACGCGAAGATTGACTGGGCCTTTTGATTTCGTTTGCACCTCTTAAATCACGATAACATCGCACCTGTTTAAACTTACGGCTTTTGAACCACATTGACTTCCCTTGAGTTCAGTTCCAAGACTAACTTTTCTACCGTTATTAGCATAAATTAGAGGAAAAAAATCAAACTATCAAAAGAAAATTGGAACTAAAATTCTTACCTTATATTTCAAGAAAGACGCTTGGATATAGAAAGTCGAAGGAAATGGCTGCATGAAAGCATCCGTCAAGCTGTGCAGCAGTTTTTTTCTTCACCAAAATGATTTGTCGCTCGTTGCCCACATAGTCACAGATGTTGCTGCTCTGATTACTGAATTGCAAAGTCCACTGCTTCACATTGATGTTCACGTTCAGACATCGCTTAGCATGCCCGACCACAACGCTGACTATCTGGGTGGACTTAAGCTGCAGCTGCTGAATCATCTTGATGAACACCTGGACACTCGTGAAGCGCATGCTGTCGCTCACAAACATGATGTACTTTGTCTTGATGTGGCTCAGCACATTCCGCTGATCATAATTGTTATCCAAACTAGGCATGAGTTTCACAATCTTAATGGTTGCATTCAGCTTGAGCACAGGATAGATGAACTTGTCAGTCAGGATAATGACCTGGGAGTTTGGCAACATATTTCGCAGGGACGCGACACTAGCGGTTAAGTCATTGTCGTAGTTCTCATACTGACGGAACACAAACGTTATGTCCTTTTTTATGATCTTATACATGAGATTCTTGGAAATGATCAGCTCGTTCTCGTCATGAGCCGTCGTACTGACGTTGTTTGTAACGTGGAAGTCTTGGAAGCTCTGCGACTTGTTCGCTGACTGAGTCGACCATAGGAGGTAGAGGATCAGTAAGTTGATGGAAGTCAGCGTCAAGGTTGTGCACTTGTTCAAGGTCACGCGCAGACGCATGTTGACTCACCTAAAGGTATTTCTGACTTGTGATTATTTCCTTATACTCAACCATCATAGCTGTTGGTGGCATTTTCAGCTCTAAGTTTCAATGAACTGTATTGTAAGATGATTTCATCTTCAAACAGTTTCTTGCTGTTCCTCATAGTATATTAAAATCGAGTGTTAAATGCAAAGCGTTTCCCTTTCTATTTAAGTAAACTCCATGGCAACTTCTCGATTCACATAATTATTCTCTTGAAACACGTTTAGCTCTCTCCCATGTCTGGTGGTTTCTCGATTTCTTAATACATATTTTCATGGATTAATCAGTTTATCCTTTAGAAGACTACCGTATCACGTTGCAATAAAATTGTGAATTGACTGATTTGAGGTTGATCAATACAACATGATTGAAAGCATGTGGAGCTGAAAGAGATTTAGAAGAAAACGAATGAGGTTTTGTGATGAAGGTTTTAAAGGAGACATGTGTTGAATTTTCGAGGATTGCCTACCACCTACATTACAGTCATAAAATAATAAAGGGTTCTCAAATGGAATTCTATAAAAACGTGTATTAATCTTGTATTGTGAAAATTGTACCTATGTTTTGTGATTAAAATCATTATCCGTCCAAATTCACAATGTACCTTTATGTTCATTATTATTTATTCAAAATTTGCTGTTTTCAAAAAATGTGCGTCATAACTTCATAAGTTAGAAAAAGATCTGCTGACTGCATCTGCCGCTCACTGTCACCTAGTCACCATGCTAAGGAACATAGGTACAATAATGTTGTATTGCTACCTAATTTTGTGTGATCTGGGTACCAGTAAAAATATAATAGATAGGTCAAAACGGTTTACCGATGTATTTTGTTGATCGAACTTACAATACAGACTAATAATTTCTTTAAAATTAAGATACCGGGTGGAACAAGACCCTAGATATTCGTCACAACTTTAGAAGAAATACCTAGTTAGACCTACCTTGTATGATAGTTGCTTCAGAACTTTCCAGCAGACAACTTAGTAAGATATTCTCAAATTGAACTTTCAAAAGAAATCACAGAATTATTCACGCGAAATACAAAAGGTCTGGAAAACTTGAGTCAGCTGTTCCAGTAACTTTCTCCTACTTCGCATACTCCTCCAGAAATCAATATCATTCTTAGTTCTACCTTTTATCGCTAGGGTGAATTTTTCCGTAATCAGACAACCGGCAGCCGGTATCTTCTAAAAAAATGCTCACATGCTTCTTGGAGTTATTCATAAGGCTGAATTGTGTAGGATTATTTTCAGATACAGCAGCTCTCTTATTACAGACGAGTCCAAATACTAATTCAAGGAAAAATCAATCAAGATGATAAAAATAGCTACTTTTTTCCATTAGGTCATTTACACGAACTTTTTTTTAACGTTAAATATTTTTTTAAGGTTTTTGGAGTTAAGTTGAGAAATAATATCTGATTCAAAATTTAAGCCCTATGTGAGTCTGTAAGCAGTTTTATAGACAAGGTTTTAAGATATATATAGGTATTTAAAGAAAAGGCATCATTCACAACTCATATCGACTCTTGTCTGAAACAATTAAGCCCCAAGTTTTGCTCGGGCATTATCACATTCTTTTCATTTTCATCAACGAATTATCTTCAAAATATTCTTCACAATGATGACTAGAGCATATGGAACCAGATAACGAAGGAAGAGAGACGACACAACGACAGACGGAGATAGAGAACGTGATAACATTTTGACCTTTGTGAAATATTCCTGTTATCAGAAGTGATAATGATGATAGTCGAATTATAGGGGACTTCGCTATGGGGAGGAAGGGGGATTATGTGCCGTTTATAGGGGACTTTCCCATAGGAAAGGGTGTCTGGGGATTTTTCCTGGATTATTTTACTATGAGGGACTTGCATAGTACATTTATGTAACTATGTATAGTGTATATTTATATCTAGCTCATGCTGTATAACTTACCTATGTATAATATGCACTTTATTCGTTGAAGTTGATAACAGACTGAAATTTAATTAATTTGCTGGAGGGAGCTTTGAGTGTCAGTAATTAGAATAGCTTTGACATTTTATTTCATGAAAATTTCATTTCATTTTCATGATAGTGAAAATGATTTCAATTTTTTGTGTCCTCAATTTGGAATATGGTGAGAATTGTCTATCCTATCTTCTATGCAATCAACAAAAGAAACAGTGGTAACTGCTCCATTAAAATTCAAGTTGTTTCGAGAAAAATAAAATCCGAATTAAAAGAAGTAGGAATGTATAGTTTGAACGACTGTACATTAGAGGCACAATTTATAAAATTGTTTAATATGACCTCAGCATCACTTTCAAATGGTATGGACAAGTAGACAGGTAGACACATAGGTTTCATGCATACCACTAAGTTATACCTACATTAATCTCACGTAACCCGAGTATGTACCTAGATACAATCAAACTTGGATTTGTGGAATTCCTATGTGAAACTAAAGTGCTGGTCCTCAAGTGAAACTTTGGCCAGGAAGCCCAAATTCGTCAAGTGAAATTTTGGTAGGTACCTGTTTATGTGGAATTGAATATTTCTAGAAGTTTACTCTGTTCACCAACCTATGACCTTTAACAGTTTTTCTAATTTCCGGGTTGAGGCTCAAAATTTCTGTGAATTTCATTTTTATTTTTCTTTTCTCATAGTCCAGTGTCGACCTACATTACTTAGCATTAGCCCGTTCCAGAAACACTTTCCATACCCTCCAAATGTCCGATCATCCGTTTCAACCATCACACAACGCACTTTAATTGATTATTGCTGTCTAAATGACCAATCAGAGGGTTTGTGTGACAGTTAAAAGGGAGATTTGGTGACTAGAAAGTGTTTCTGGGCTACAGATAAACCAATAAATATTAATAATAATAACACTCTTTAGTGGAAGGTAACCACCAGGCGAGGTTAATACTCAAAGCATTTTCTACCACCTAACTCTCAGAGTCATATTATTATGTGGTTACAAACTCAAATTAATGAGGAAAAATTCATGCACTGGGTGGGATTCGAACCAACGGATCCCTATGCTACCTGGATACCAGATAGATGAATAGAGTCACGATACAAAATCCATTTAAATTAATCTGATTACTGAATCAAAACCACGAAAATAGTTCTTTGAGAACTAAAATTAATTAATTACCAACCCGACAGGCTAAAATTGACGTACCTTTGTGTACCTGCATGAGCATGGACCTAAGTGTAAAGTGTAATATTTTCTAATCGCGGCTCTTGAAATTATTTGTCAATCGCTATAAATTCCCCTGGTGTCTGGAGCATAGAATTTTTTTCTCTCTCTATTACATCGAATATTATGAATGAGTAGCATGACTGTTGATTTTATAGAAAAGGAGATGTCATGGGAAACTTACTATGAGTCAAATGCTTATTATAGGTCCCTGGGTGAGTCATCTGGAATGTGGCGATGAGGTTGTTTCATTGATGTAAAATTAAATGTAAATCAATAGTTAGGTGCTAGTATAAAAGTGCAATGAGTAAACAAAATTCGAGTCTTAAGTTAGTGAGGGGTCACAACTTTTAACAATGAAAATGGGACACAATTTCGAAACATGTTAATTATTTAATTAGGTACGTTTCGACTAATTTATTTGGAATCAATTTTTCTTCTTGATTTATTTGGATTCTGGTTGGATTGGGCATAGAAGAGTATTTTATATTGTAAATGAAATGCGTTCTTGACAGGTCTAAGGGTTCTAATTAAAATATTACGTTCTAATCTACTTATTATGAACCTGATTAAAAATGACATTTTTCTACCAAAAAATGCACCCAGCAATAACGTAAAAATAATCACCCTTTTGGAATATTTCATGAGGCGAGATGTAACATAGTTTTTTTTAACATAAAAAAGAAAGTTCTAGTTCCAGTCTCATTATCATGAATTGTTTTTCTCAAAGTCTCTGTCGAGACCAGGGCCTGAACCCACGCACCCCGGAACAGGAGTCATACGATACGTCTCCTTCCAGGATCTTCGCCCTAGGGTCACGAATAAGACACGATTAGATTATTATTCCATTGCTGGAATTATTTTTATTAAAGGGGCTCGAAGCAGACACCCTAATAATTTTATTTCTTTCAACCCGTGACGTCATTTTAACTTGAATCTGACAAGTTATTCACCACAGGGTGATGCAGAAAGCCATCTGCTCTATTCGAGTCTTGTTCCAGAGATATTATTCCGAACATGATCGAGGGGTCGGGGCGTTTGTTTCCTGGAGTAGTGAAGAAGTTCTCCACTTCTTACTATCAAGCACATAATATCTCTTTCAGTATTAGTCTGAAACGAGATCTTATTCCAGTCTAATAAAACATCTACCGAATTATCATTTAAAACAGAAGCCACAGTGTGTCCATGTAAAAAATCTGGTGGTTCTAGTCGCCACATTCAAAAAGTTCAAGTGGACAAAAATTTCACCGGGTTCGACGCCACAACATATCGATCACTCAACCTAAATAATATTACCTCCAATATTAAGATAGTATTATCATCGGTAGAATTATCAAAACCATTTATGTTTTTACATGGTTTTTCATCACTGTTTTTTTCATTTTTTCATTTATCAATCACATATCAATCACTGAAGTAATTAGGCACGAAGGATCTTTTTGAAAAATTATAGTAGGTAGGTACATAATTTGAAAATGGAATCGGACTACTCAAATGTCAGTAAGTCTCGGTCTACTTTGGCTTAAATACCAGCAAGTAAAGTTCAATTTTATTGAACTTCACTAAAGAAAAGTGCCACTTAATTTTCAGGCTTTCCTACTTTCCCTGGATATGATAGTATGCTTTATTAGGTAAGACAAAGTAAAATATATACAGTACAATACAATGAAATTATAAAGAAAAAATAAATAGATTGAACAACAAGAACAAAAAATAGAATACAGCTAATGTCCTAACTAAAGGGCGGGGTTATTGCCTGGGGCAATCTCTTACTCCCAACCCCGACATCAGAAAGCAGCGGGTCTATCAATTTCAGTAAGGCTGGTTTAAGTAACTATGCAGGATTTTATGATGAAGGTAAATACAAATTGTGATTTTGTGATGAACTCAGATAATAACTGTAGAATAAAATATTTTATAAATTTTATGACATAACATTTAAAGATAGTAAATGGCGTTCTTTTTTTCGTCTGCTGATAATGCTGGCATTATACTTGCTGTATTACCTCGCTGTATGATGAGACTTACCTATTCTTTGTATTAGGTTTGTTTTGGCCCCCATGTCACCGGTTTTCTCAATTATTTTCTTTCCTATTTCATCAATCCATTTTCTTCCTTCGGCACACCATACACCCATCGTCTTCATAGCAAGCACAATCCACTGGATTCCTCGGAGTTTTATATGTGTATAATAACTATTTTAGATAATAACCAATTTTGACCTTAACTTTACAGTTTTCCAAACTAAACCAGGTGAACTCTGATCACTTTCTTGACTCGATATTCATCAGTACCATATCGCCGGCGGCGGCCCAACATTTTCTTTTGTGTCTCACTTTGTAAAACTCGTTCAATAATGGGAGCGTTGAACAAAACCAACTTTTCGGCTCTATTGTTCTGACCAAGTTTGATCCATGTCACGCGAGCTACGCATAGGTTGTATCTGGATAGTATGAAATAATTATTGATCATTTCCGACATATATTATTATGTACGACATATCTACATCTTTTTTTTTTCAATCATCTAATAAAGTTCGCGTTTGTTGAACTTTTCAAAGAATAATATAAAAATGCCAATATTATAGCAACACCACAGTAGATACTTACTTTTGTATTGATGATAAAGGCCGGAAGGGCTGACCGGGGCTTAAAATAAGTATGACCACAGGATGGGCTATAGGGCACTTCCTGTACTTAGAACTTTACAAAATTGAAAAATTCCGTCGCGTTCAAAAGTTACGAGGGGGTGGCCACCTTTTCTGAAACATACTGTGTAGCCCGAATTGAGGGATAGTCTAGCACTCTAGCTTATCTTAACTTTAATCCTGCTTTATAATTCGTTCCTAAATGTCTGTTGATATTATTACAAAGAGTCGAACCGAGACCCGCCCATGGTAGCTTCTCGTTACCCCCTGTGTGTCGGCGGGTTTCCATTCTCCGGCCATTGAGAGAGTAGTGAATAATGTGTTTTCACACTAGAGTTCTGAGTTGTGAGAGGAGTAGGAAGAGTTGGAGTTTGAAGCAAC
This sequence comes from Bactericera cockerelli, assembly GCA_024516035.1. NCBI lineage: Eukaryota > Metazoa > Arthropoda > Insecta > Hemiptera > Triozidae > Bactericera > Bactericera cockerelli. Next base: position 42,202,592 of record CM044955.1, read on the forward strand.
AGCTTGGAGAGAAAATATTTACTTTGCTCTCTCTACGATTTCAGTGAGTTGAGTGTGTTCACTATTTCCTCGTGAACTTTCAGCTAGAGCACACGTCCGTTCCGTCTTTGTATCTGTCCAAATATTTCCGAAACAGGTCCTTTTCTGCCGCACGAATTAATTTAGTTTTATTAATTTCAAGATTTTTTTCTTCGATTTTTTGTATTTAAATTAATTGATTTTTGTGAGTGTTTCGTGTTGGCTCGTAACCATGGTTGAGGACCAAGACGTGAAGAAAACCGACGACAAGCCGAAGCAGGAGTCCACAGAGAGCAAGGAGAATGGCGAGAAGACGCCTGAGGAGCCGCCCGTCAAGGAAATGCGCTCAATTGTCCTCACGGGGTTCGGGGGGCTCAAGACGGTGAAGATTCAGAAGAAGCCGGAACCAGAGGTTGCCGAAGGAGAGGTCCTGATCCGGGTGAAAGCTTGGTAAGTCCGCTCAGCCCTTCCATATGGTGTCACTTTTGCCCACCTTTTCTAGCTTTCATCAGGTACCATATGGTTTTTTAATGCGAAATTTCAATGTCTATATTTTTTTCAGATCTACATAGGTAGGTATTTTTGAATGTCTGTGTGAATTTTGATCCGTTGGTTCTAATCCCACCGAGTGCATGAATTTTTTTTCATGAATTTGAGTTTTTAACACATAATAGGTAAGAGTCTGAGGGTTGTTAGGTGGTAGAAAATGCTTCAAGCATTAACTTCGCCTAGTGGTTACCTTCCACTAAAGAGTGTTATTATTATTATTCTTGTACCTGACTGAGAAAAATATAAAGGTTGTTTGTCACAAACAACTTTTGCGGTGATGGCGAAAATGAAGCTGGTTATAAAATTATAATTTGTCCTCGTATAGGTAATCCCCCAAAAAATATCACTTCGTGACATAAAAAAGTCCCGCCAAGTCGTTCCCCAAAAAATTTTCAGTTCCCAAATTCATCCCTCCCTTCCTTCCCAAAAAATATATTAGTTATTTGTGACCTCCCCCAAAAAATTATTGAAATCAATTTATGGCCCCGCCTTTTATTCATTCACCTAAATGCAACAGTATACTTCTTAATAGCCTCTCCTCTCTCTTTCTTCTAATGTCCTCTTTCTTTTGTTCCTTATTGCATGTTGGAATGTTTCCTTTACAAACTCAGAACTTAAGTCTTATTTCCTTGCTCCTTTCACCGACTTGGGCTCTTGGCGGAGTACCACTAACTGGGAATAATTTTTTTTTTTAATCTAATAGACAGTGCTATTTCGAAAGAATTAAAAAGAGATAATTTAACAAAATGGTTCTTATGGAGAACAGGAAATGAGAAGTCTAGCCGACCGCGACCCAAGGATGCATTATCTGTATCTAAGTTGCAAAATATCTGCCACCAACGAGAATTGGACCATCAGAACAAGTCACGATTCCGGCTCATTTTCAAGGAACACATGTTTACATATGTCTACATTTATATATAATCTTAGAAAAAAACCAAGACATCAGTTCCTTTGGCTAAGAACGGACCTGCTTGGTGGTACTCCGCCAAGAGCCCAAGTCGGTGAAAGGAGCAAGGAAATAAGACTTAAGTTCTGAGTTTGTAAAGGAAACATTCCAACATGCAATAAGGAACAAAAGAAAGAGGACATTAGAAGAAAGAGAGAGGAGAGGCTATTAAGAAGTATACTGTTGCATTTAGGTGAATGAATAAAAGGCGGGGCCATAAATTGATTTCAATAATTTTTTGGGGGAGGTCACAAATAACTAATATATTTTTTGGGAAGGAAGGGAGGGATGAATTTGGGAACTGAAAATTTTTTGGGGAACGACTTGGCGGGACTTTTTTATGTCACGAAGTGATATTTTTTGGGGGATCTTATAACTTTTTGTAGTGGCCCTGTATAGGTGTGGGGTGAATGATACATGTTGTTTCAATATAAAACTATTTAACATATGAAATAATGACTTTAAAGGAACAAGTGTTGATAAATGAAACAGTTTGAATGTGAAGATAAAGATTTTAGTTTGATATTCATACCTAAGCACAGTATCCTTCTCCAAATTATTCTTTCACCTAAAAAGTAGATATGCGACTTTTGACTCATCTGGGAGAGTGATAATATACTAGATACTGAATATCTATACACCAACTTTTTTCTGAGCTCTGAAAATGATCCTTTTCCCAATTAAGGGCCAAATGTCCCTTTTAGGATAATACTCGTAGAACAATAAAAAAGCACACCTACCACTCACGAGAAAAAAATTTGCCATCGTTTGTGAAAATCGGTCAAGTAGTTTTGGCTGTAGAGCGGTCAACGTGAAAGAAGGATCAGAAAATGATGAAAAAACATGTCTATTTTTATATTTACCATTATTTGTCTGTATATATATATGTTCTTCCTACTAATAAAGAGTTTATAAATAAAAAAATAAAAATAAAAAAATGACGTTTTTAAAGTTTGGTTTTCTCCAACTTAACTCAAACGATTTTGATGGTTCTTTTTTCAAAGCTTGTCTTTATCGTGCCCCAATCTATATTTATTTATAGTCCGAGTTCCTTCATCACTTGTACTTTTTTTCCTACAACTACAAGAATTGTGCTAATTTTGCTCTGGCGTATAACCTCACTTAGTGAGTTCGTTCTCACTGTGTTCCGTTAATTATGTTTAAAAGAAGGTAAGATAACAAGCGAGACCCTCCCTCAAGTCGAAGAACGATTAGAGAGATAGTCCGGGTTATTCTAAAATTAATCCCGTTTCAGAGCCAGCGTCGATGGCATGTTGAATACACCGGTTCCCTTCAGAACACCGAAGTTAAGCGACATCCAGCGAGGTTAAGACTTGGATGGGTGACCATTCAAATTCTAATTCTCGTGACGCTGGCTTTTCCCGGCCCCACTCAGGCTGGGCGAGCTCAATGTGAGTAGCAGGTTTGTGAGTTTCCTGCGAATGGAGGGTAAAACCCCCGTCGTGATATGACCATGGCAGTTGAAAGCGACGTTAAACCCCACTTTAAAAAAAAAAAAAAAATCCCGTTTCATAAATTGGCACTGTGTCACAGATTTTTACAAGGATGCTGTGTGGTGCCATTCATTTTATCCAGATGGGCCCCTCAACTGGTTCAAATAGTGGGTACACCCTGAACATATTTCCTTAATTTATGTCAGATATAATAATAAGGACTTTTAAGTCCCATTATTCCAGCAGTATGCCCAAGATGTATTATTATGAGGTAAAAATCCCAAATGGGAGGATAACTATAAATTTTTACAATTAATTTCTGTGAAAGAATACTGAGAACGAAGCTTATTGTGTTGAGTAATAAATGTATAAATATATTTTTTTTTTACTGTTAATTTTTTATTTTATATTATAAATGAGGTACAACACAACCCACAACAAAAAGGTTAATAGTACCTCATAAACTCACTAAATTTAATGTAAATTATGTAAAACTAAAACAAGTAAAGAGTATTTTGTTAAAAAAAAAAAAATCACATGTCTCAGCTCGAATCCGCGGACCTCTAGCATCTCCAGCTTTACACAGTGCCGCCTTAACCACTGAGCTAACTGGACTGTTAACAAATTCCGATGGTATTTGCAACATATAAAAGCTTCAATTTATTTTACTTTGTATAATAATATTTTTAGCGGCCAGTGAAAGAAATATTTACTAGAGAGAATTGGATAGGGAGGAAAAAGCCTTTCACTTCCTATGTACCTAACATTCCTAATTAGGAATAGGTATTAGGTAGTGTAGGGGCTTTTACAAAGTTTTCTATGAAACTTCTACATTTCCCACTTAAAAAGGTCCCCAAATATTTATGACATTCATGTTACACATACATTATGTAACATTGGGTACTAGAGATTTTTTTTACATTTTTGAACCTAATATACCTAACCAACATTTTAGAAGAAAAAAAAATGTTGTCTTTTTCACTCCTTGGGCATTACAGGTTTTTTATAGCTATGTCTGTATGAAATTATTTGTGGTCAAGCACAAGGCCTCTTCACAAATTTTGTGGGTAGTGCAGCATTACTAAGAGCCTCCTTTACTTTTCAAAATCTATTACATTAATTTATTTTAACTCTGGTAATGCCGTCACTGGTCGTTACTTATTCAGTAACTACTCATTTTTCCTCACGAGGTATGAGTGGACCCCAAACACCCAAGTAAAGTGCAGAAAAATTCCTGCCCAGCTGGGGATCGAATACAGGCCACCATGCGTGGTAAGCTTAGCGCGCTAACTCACTCAGCACCGGCGACTATTTATGGGTTAGTATACCTTTATACAATTTCACATCGGGACATGTGGATTGAAAGGTTTGTGAATGAATAGGTATATACATAATAAACTAGATTAAATATCTATACTCCAATGTTATTCTGAGCTCTGAAAATGATCCTTTTCCTAATTAACGGCCAAATGGTAGCTTTTGGGATAATGAAACCATAAAAAGGCACACCTACCACCCAGAAGAAAAAAAATGAGCCATCGTTCATCAAAATCGGTCCAGTAGTTTTGGCTGTAGAGCGGTCAACGTCAAAGAAGAAGCAGAAATTTTTGAAAAAAAATGACGTTTTTACAGTGTGTTTTTGACCAACTTAACTCAAACGATTTCGATGTTTCTTTTTTAAAAGCTTGTCTATTATCGTGCCCCAATCTGTATATGTAGTTCAATTTCCTCCATCACTTGTACTTTTTCTCCTACAACTACACGAAATGTGCTACTTATGCTGTCGCGTATAGTATACTCTTGGTAGCGCGCGAACTATTTCGATTGACTTGGCGGGTCGGAGCGCTACCGCGCTCCTTAATAATGTAATATCTTAGATATACGAAGGTATGTACAATTGTACATAATGTCAGCTCTTTTTAAATTGCGGTCTCTTCAATTTTTATAACTTTTATTTATACTCTAGTGATTCATTGTTTTCGGAAGTTATATACAATTTAATTGTCTCTTTTACAATTTATGTATTCTAACATTTTGAACACAACATGCAACCATGTTCAACTTTGCTTCAAGGCTTCAAAGTGAACCGGTGATAAAACCCATATAGTTAAATAATTTGGGTTTGATCTGATTACTACTCAATACGTCGTCTCTACAAAGGTTTTTTTTTTTTGGCCTACGCGCCACGTGCTTACCTGCACACGTCCTCTGAAAATGCTTTGGTTTGGGTTCACAAAATAGATCTTTCCTTAGAGCAAATCTAAAGATACCAAGAGAAATCTTCGTGCAAGATTTTTACTAACAAGATCGTCATAATCTCATTACTGAAATCAATGACTGAATCAGTCAATCAGAGAGAGGACAAAAACGTGTCTTGAAAATAAAAGTAGGAAATGCATTTTTTACTTTTATTGCACTCTAAATTCTAATGCACCGTGATATTTTTTATCGATATAAATATAACATTTTCCACCCTCATATTCAACAAATAGCTTGCGTTCCTGTCCCATTGATAACATTACCTGTGGGCTTATGAAAGGTTCAAATAGATAAAGCGATGCAGAGATAGAAAAGGTTCAGGACTCAGGAGGGTGGGTGGTTGTGATTATCTAATTTGTCTGTGATATTTATACTAATGTAACTAGGGTATAGTATCAGAATGGAATAGCTAATACCTAATAATTAATAATAGATTACCTACACTATTTGTAAATATATTTAATATATTTATATTATTTAGTATGAACATTTATAGAGAGGTCTATACCTACCAATCGAAGTCCTTGCCCAAAAATTTATAATATGTAATTTTAATTCGTTTTCTATGTGACTTTATTTTTCTGTAGAGCTAAATTTGTATGTAAATCTAGTAAATATAGGGTCTTTATTTAATTAATGTCATTAGGTTTCTAGAATTCAACCTTTGCTCACCTCCAGAAAGTTGTTTTCGAGAAGGTTCTAAAACATGACGACAATTCAAGTTAAAGTGAGAGAAAAAAAATCTGTTTGAACCCAGTCTCAATCTGGATTACTACATCAGCTCGGTTTCTTTTTCACTTTTCTTGAGAATCATCTTTTTTTTTCCAATCTCTTCTTTTTTCTCTCCAAGAAGATTCCATGTCAATAACTTTTACATAAACATATACTAAGCTTAGGTAGGTACTACTGATATGATTGTGATGAAAAAAACATCACTTCCAGACAACGATTCCTGTTACAACTTTTGTTTTCCGTAAATTTATCACCTTTACTCCCAAAGCTCTCTACTGCGTTCTATGAATTTTCAGACGCCACGCAGCGCTCTCATTTTCCTGCAAATGAGATTTGTCCCCTAATAATATAGTCAGGTACCGTCATTATTATTTTACTTAAAAAAAAATTCACAGCCATTTTTATTTCTTAGCCGTGAAACAGGAGCTACTGTATAGACGCTTGTGGTCTATGTTGTAGCCTGCCCATCCCATAGTATGCCTCGCCTCTAAGGGTGAGAAAATTAAGTGCTGGGTCAACACGAGTGGACTGGAAGGTATCCCTTTCAAAAAATTGTAACCAAAATAAGAAAACAATTTTTTGTCAGCACGGGGGATCGAACCGGGACCTTTCGCATGGCAAGCGAGTGCTTAACCACTGAGCTACTCGCGCGCTCAATTAATTTGTTTTTTATTTAAAACGGCGCGCCGTGGGCGATATTTGGGGACTCAACAAGTTGCTTTCGTCTCTTTCTTGCCGTCGGAAACGATTCGGCATCACGCCCAAAGGGTGTGGTAGATAGTAAAAGGGGGTGAGGAAAAGGCAGGAGAGAGGGAGCGGCTAGGGAGAGTGGTACATAGTAAGGGGGCAGGGGGGGAGGGAGTAGAAAAGGGTGAGAGGAAAGAGAGGTTAGGGAAGAGGAGGAAGGATGTGGATAGTAGAAAGGGGTGGGCCAGATGAAGGAGGGTACTGTTGATAGTAGAAGGGGGGTTAGAGTGAGGAGAAAGGAGGTTGACGCTAGAGAGGAAGAGGGAGAAAGAGAGAGGCTGGGGAAGATAGTAGATGGGAGGGAGAAGAAAGAGGTTAGGAAGTGAGAGGGAGGGGAAGAGGGAGAGAGACGAAGGAGCGTACTTATTGTGAAACTGAGTGCATGTTGGAAAATAATTGGGGAGGAAGGAGTGGCCAGGAATGGAGTACGAGCTACGAGGTAGTGGAAGGGATGAGAGAAAAAATTAGAAGCAAAGAGATAGAAAATCACAGATTTTTAGGGTTAAAGATCATGGTGTGATGTTTATTTTATGTAATAAGAATGGAATAGGTTGTAATAAGACTAGGTATTAAGTAATTATTTTCAATAGCAACCAAAATGATGAAGGATTCATCACTCTCGTAAAAACACAGATAGCCACAACAACGTCGAAGGATGGTGTGAAAGAACAAGTACTTAAACTTGATGGAAAGGCAATTTTGAAAATGAACTTTTATCTCCACAGGAAGTTCAGAATCATGGATAGAAGATGCGCAAAACCGATAACGATAAGGACAAGGTGCACCCTGTAGATGTAGAGCGAGCATTTGATGGACTAGACCTAAGTCATGGATAAGAGGGACAATACAAGAAAGTGTAATGTTGTAAGGCGGTGTTGTAGGAGAAGACAAGAGGTGCGTGAAGATAGATATCGGGTGCTATCTTCACGCACCTGAAGACAAGGGAATCGTAGACAAAAAGAGAAGAAATTGATAGAGAGGAAAATAAAGTAGTTTCCCCATCAGATTAACACGTTCAGCGCTGTAAACCCATATGGGGCTTTTTTAGAAATAGAGCTGGTACCAAAAACCCACGTGGGGGTTTTATTGATTGGTACCGCGTAAACCTCTCTGGGGGTTTTGAAAGTTATTTTAATGTACCTATCTTATGGGAATATGATAGTCCTGGAACAGAGCTACAACTTGATATACTTACTTGTCAATTTGTAAAAACATGTCAATATTGGCTGAACATGAACAAGGTTGGTACAAAACCATAAGTCATATAAAATATTGCGGTGATGAACGTGTTAATAACGGGACCACCAAGGGAAAATACTACGGGAGAGAATACGGTGGACAATCAAGTCCACCAATAAGCGATATAGGCGTTTAAGTGAAAAGTTAGTGGTCAGGCGCATGGTCTCTTTCACCCAGAACCGCTAGTACGAATTTAATTAATTTAAAATGGGACCATCTGCAGAACGTCTCCTATATGTGTGCAAAATTTCATCAAAATCCGTAGAGTTGTTTCCGAGATTTGCGCGTTAGAAGACTTACAAGTAATATTTTTGACGGCCCGACAGACCGACGGATCGACGGATGGACAGACCGAAAGACGGACACAAAAAGAAAGTTGCTCAGGAGGTTATGAAACGTCCAGAAATATGAAAAAAATCAGAATTTACAAAAACGAACTCAATACTTTTCCGATTTCTAATATTAGAAATTTCTCGGAAGTAAAAAATATGATTGAAAAAATTAAATGCAATGGAAAATATAATAACTTAGAAAAACGAATTCAATGGGTTGGGTGAAAGAGATTGGCATAAGCAATAACCCCGCCCTTTAGTTAGGACATCTGTATATATTTTATCTATGTTGTTTATATTTTTCTTGTTTATCTTGACGTCCAAACAATTTTTTTCTAGTTTAGGTTATATTGTTCTCAATTTTGAATTTGAACTTTATTTTCATCATTATTTGTTTATAATAATTATGTCCTTTAATAAATTATAATAATGGGGCATATAAGAGAAACAGAGTCAGTGGAAAAATAACTTAGGTGAGATAGAATTGAAGAGTGAAAAAGTGTACATAGGAGTGGTCAGTTTAAAGTTGAGGAGGAGGAGAAGAATGAAAAGAGAGAGAGAGAGAGAGAGAGAGAGAGAGAGAGAGAGAGAGAGAGAGAGGAATGGTGTGAGGAGTGTTCACAGACGAACTGGTAAATTCTTCGTGACCACTTCTTGATGTACAAGGCGGGTGATAAGATACGAGGAGAGAAATGGAAAGCCATAGGAGGGAGAGAAGAAAAGTGAGTGAAAATAGTATAGGAGTGGTCAGAGGGAAGGAGAGGATGGGTAGACAAGGAGGGTGTGACACGATAAGAGATAGATTTGGTGAGGAGGAGAGATTGTGCTGAAAATAAAGGGAGAGAGAGAGAGAAGAGGGGTAGAGAAAGGGAGCAGGGAGGGATAGCAATCGATAGGAATTTGTCTGAGGCGCAACAGACCTTACGCGCCTTTTTATCGTGCGTCTCCCACGCATTTACCTCCTCCCATCTCTCTTGCTCTTACTCTCCCTCTCTCTCTTCCTCTTTCTCTCCCTCTCTCATTCGCTTTTCCTCCGTCCGTCCTCTCTCTTTTCTTTCCTTCTTCCCGTCTACCACCCTCACTTTGTCTCTTCCCTCAACCCCTCTCTTCTCTACCAACATTAATTTCTCTTTTCTCCGCTCTCGTTAACTTTCTCCTCCATCTATTCTCCCCTGTATCCTTCTCCTCCTTTACTTTACCTTTTTTCTCTCCTACTGTTTACCCTTCATTTTAAACTATCTCTCCTCTCATTTTCTTCGTCCTCTTTATTCATTCACCGTCCCCCAGTCTCTCCCCTCGTCTCTTTGTAATGTACTCCCTATGGGATGTATACGAACATTTGGCTAAGTGTAAAATGAAGATTATTCCCCAAGCCCTGCTTACTACAATATGCTACTCACTATGTACACACTCATACATAGTTTACATTTATATACATAGAGTCTGTAGGTACATACCCATACATAATACCTACACTCGACACTCGTACTTTCTGCTGAGCATTTTTCAGGCTATTTTGTTCCGTTTATCCTGAAATAGCTCCAAGGGGCAAAATGAAGCTGGAAATTTTCTCTCAGTCGCTAGACGAACTTTCCACTTCCATACAGCTTTCATGAAATGGCAGACATGTGTATAATATATCAAGCAGGAGCTTATATTGTGCTGAGATGAACTGAGCTTACGTATTGTTAAGCTTTTCTTGGAAGGACATCCATAATGATTGGCTTAGTGAAGAACTCTTCTCTGCATGTTGTATCGTAAGATTATTTTTTACTTCTCGTAGTTCATTTATTATTGTTGGTACTTGATGATTGAACATATAACCCCATTAATTAGTAAAGGCGGCACTCTGTGAATCCAGCGACTCAAGAAGTCGCGGGACTCGCGGGTTCGAACCCAGCCGGGACATGACATGTTATCCTCCCATCTGGGATTTTTACCACATAAAAATATATCTTGGGCTTACTGCTGGAATAATGGGACTTGAAAATTCCTAATCGAACAGTATAAATAAGGCGATATTATTATTATCTCACGGACACGTAATTATTATTATTGATCAAAAGAAACCTCGTCTGACTAGGAAAATAGGTTTATAAATCTACCTGCAGTTTGTCTGCGTCGTTCAGTCAGATTCACTCGATTATGTAAAGTGTTTTCTGCTCACTGATTCACTTTCTCTCATTTCCTCTATACCTACCACCAGGTCCATCTGTGGTGTCTTGCAATATTTTCCTCCTGTATATTAGATATTAGAACAATCACAGTTTCTCGAAGGCAACGAACTAGTAAACTGGAGGTCTGTGTTTCGAGTCCCGGTTTCAGCGTAGATTTAGTAAAGCGAGTTTGAGTAGTTGTGATATCACGATAGTGATTAACATAAATATGATAACTTTTAGAAAAAAAACTTTTTTTACATAGGTACCACACCAAACAGGCCACTCAATACTCAGTGGAAAATTACTAATTGGTGCATTCAATTGATAAATTAATATCTAACTTTTTTCTAACCGGGATACTACATTCAGTAATATTATCTATTCTGGTACCAGGTATAGCTACACTAATCCTTCTTACCATCATAATATCTAATATCATACTTATTATAAAATTATCTACCGGTCGAAAGCCTGGATTTTAGATCTCAAAGATACTTACTCGAGTTCTATTACATCAATTCGATGCAGAAAAGCAATATTCACATAATAAAGTGCGATTTTAAATTTCTTCCTGTAGTTAAGTTAGGTACTTGGTTACTTTTACCTATCCCGTAGTCTGTGGGTAGGTAGGTAGGTATAAGGCTATTATTTACACTTGATTTTCTGATCTATCCAATCCTGGGATGTAACTAATGTTAGTTCATTTCTTCGCGGTTCACCCAGGATTACATGGATAAAGATAACGCTAAATGATCTGACACAACTGAGCGGCTGTCATATCTACGAGAGATCTGTTGATTCGTTCCCATTTTTCCTTCATAATGCGATAGCTGTATTATGTATTTTCAGGTGATTATGTAATATAGTTGATTTTGTAGCCAGCTTGGCTACAGCTGGGGTAGCGATGGTCTCTATCCAACTTTAGTTGAAAAGTTGGCTCGTTCTGAAACACATATTTCTAATACATAATGGGTGATCAAGCCATTAACACATTGCGGGCCACGTCACACTCTAGACTAGAGTGTGACAGTGCACTTGCCATTCTGGCCCTGTCACACTGTAGAGTGCGACACCATGTTGTTTCTTTAAACGTCGGTCACACTCTAGAGTGTGACTCTTGGGGAACTGCAAGCTAGCCTTGCTTGTTATAGTCTACGATTTTATCTGTAGGTATAATTATAGTCCTCTAGCGAGAAACTAGAAACTTTCTACCTGTTTCAACTCCCCGATGTTATAAGACAAAGGCTAACCCAAGCAGCAATTATTAGCAAATTTATAACAAGTCACAATGGGATTTCTACTGAAATCCTACAACCCGGTCAGATACACGACAAGTGAGATGTATTAGATTTAATACAGTTGCTTCTATTTTTATATGAACAGTTGACCACAAAAGTTATAGTAATAAAATAATTTAGTAATAAAAAATAAGAAGAAGTAAGTCGTTAGTAAAAAGATTTCCTATTGCAGGTAGATTTTTATGACCAAAATACAGCTGATAAACACCGATGACTATTTAGTATTAGGTGAATTTCAGACAGCTTTTATAAGTTTACACGAAAACTGACCTACAAAAAACTGGCTTCATGTCGAAAACTATGAATCTATAAAATGACTGACCTCATGACGAGCTACAAAACAACTGACCTCCTTTTCCTCCTTCAAAGGCCCCAGCCTCTCTGGCGAGGTCAGTCATTCAGGTCAGTCGAGCGCCAGGAATCTGCCCCAACAGCACTCGCTACTGTTGCGTGTTTCGATGGCCCTCGTCAGCTTTACTGTTTTTCTGGCGACAGGATGTCTAGTCATTCCGACGCGACGCTTTCTATGATTGAAGGCAACTTCGGAGTGCATGAACAACTGTTTTATTGTTTTATCCTTTTCGTTTTTTTTTTTTTTTTTTTTTTTTTTTTCAAATAGTATTTTGCTTCGTGCGCGAGTTCTGTATGAGTCATTAAATTGATGGAACAAGAAGTTTTTTCTGTAACTTTAAATGTGTAGGTGTAAGTTTAGCTTGCTTAATAGGGTACGAGATTATTGGATTAATAGACCCGTGTGCCGTAACGTCCCTGTGTTACTTGGCAGTGGTACGACCAATCTCTCCCTTCAGTAGCTATACAATACCGGTGCTGACTTGAGTGAACAAACTTGATGAATATACCACTAAAGTTCAGCAACGTTCCGCGAGGTTACGACTTGGATAGGTGGCCAATTTAATTGGAAACCTGGCTCTTCCCAGTCTAACCCAGACTTGGTGAGGTTAATGGCTGGTTTGTGAGTTTATTGCGAATATAGAGTGCACCCCCTGTCTTGAAATGTTTAGATGTTAAAGAGCGTTAAGTAATAAAAAAAACTTGGTAGATTACTGATATGTTTCGTGAGTTCATTATTTCAGATTTATTTGATTTTGCGGTTCTATTTGATTACCTAAGCATTTATCTTCTTTTACTTCCGGGAAATTTCTAATATTAGAAATCGGAAGTATTTTGATTGACCTAATTCAAAAGGGTCAGTAATTGGTAAACATATACAATTATACACCTATTCAAAGTTCTCCTTACTTCAGATGCTTGAGAATTAGAAGGTTCTATGTACGATTACATGTAAATGTAGATAATAATTACCAACTTAGGTAGTTAGGTACATTCAATTTAGTAAGTACATATTTTCAGTATGGTATGAAATGCATGGGTCATACACTTACACTAGATTTACATATTTAACATCTAGGTACATACTAACTATTATAATCTAACTGGGTTAACTAGGCCTGCACTTACGTGTGACATAAATTCTTGGGTGCGTTTATAAAGTAGTTACAATTATTGTAGATATGTAAATTAATGTAAGGTACCTACATACATACATACATAAATGTACAGTGTACACTACATTACAATTGTACATAACTATCCTGGTAACGCAACTCCTGGAGTAAACATTTCCACTTGGGGTAAGAAGGGGACTTTATAATGTGGGCTACCCTCATACAAAGTGCGAGTAGAGTTACATTTGTCAAAATGTCGATGTAATTGTTCTAATTGAGGACAATACCCTACCAGGATTGTCAGTTGTATTACTAATGCGATCAAAACAAGGGGTGCATTGTGTTGCATTAATGTTTGAATTATTAATATGATATAATTAAATTATGGCTTTCATTCTGAAGTTCAGAGGTCTGTGTAAGTACTGTAAGTGTGTAGCTCTGATTTGTACATTAAATTCTATCAAGAGCTTCATAACTTATGTGCATAAAAACTGCCAGAATATAGAATTTCCCTGTGGCGCTAAATCTAGGCCAGAAACGATGTACGGCAATGCCTCATTGTGAAGATTAGGGTTAGGGAAAACAAATATTGGGCCATGCCTCGGGTGCAGCCAATCCAGTTGCTGTTGTCAATATTGTGTCCAGTCGTTAATCTTTCATGATTGGGGTAGAGCACTAGACTTACAAGCACGGTCACCTGGCTTCGATCTCCAGCAGATAAAGATTTTTTCTTCTCTGTATACTTCGATGTCCGCGGTCCAATTATACATATATAGGTACCTCGTGAGGAAAAATGAGTAGTTATATTTGTATGAGAAACGACCAGTGTCCTCATTACGAGCAAGACATTCATGACGATGATTCAGGTCAATCGTTTATTATTTTATTTATTTTTTCGTCACGCATTTCTTTTGCGTGCTTACATTTTTGTAGAAAAAACGTGTTTTATAATTATGTAACTGTCAAATGACCGTCAAAATCAACCAATTGAATCATAAAAACTCAAAGTTGCAGTTTGGGAAATCTAACCACTTTCATTAAGCTTGTGAAACACAATTATTACAGAGCAGGTGATGAGAGTACATGCATATGTTGTGTATAAATATTATGAGTAAAGTTTTATTGTCTTGTGGATTATAGCAGAGTTGAAGGTACCCGGATTTAGATTTCAGAGCGATTACAGTCACACTTCGGTAAGCTTTAATTCCATGCATTTCCTTTCCTTCCAGCTCTAGTTCTGCTTATAATAGAACTAGCGGGCTGTCGCCCGCTTTGCGGGCCGAGGCATGGCCGTGAAAGCAAAAAATCCTTTTTCGTCAATGGCAGGTGTTGTAGTGGGAGTTTCGAAAAATCCCGTCTTATTGCACATCTAGACTATAAGACAAAGCTACCTACCAAATTTCAGCTTCCTAGGACTTACGGTTTGGGCTGTAGAGCGATGATCAGTCAGTGGTCAGTGGTCAGTGAGTGTCTTTGACATTTATATATAGAGATTATTTTTGTATGTCTAACTCGTATAGTGATATTTAATATACCTATATTAGATTTGTTTTAATAGATACTCACATTATTTATGTTTTTCACTAAAAGATACTTAAACTATACGTAATTATACGATGTGAACCATTCGCGAGAGAGTATTGTGTCCATAATTGACATTTTATTTGTATATTTATATTAAATTTTTATAATAATAATTATTACCTGTTATATCAAGTTATATGATATTAATAATATTCATACAGTCATTTTTTAACAATAAATAGGTATATTGTTACCTATCGTGACAATTTCACCAATTCTGTCCCTCCTCTCTCTTGTTACAGCGGGCTCAGTTTCCAAGACCTGATGTTCCGGCAGGGCGCTATTGATTCTCCGCCCAAGTGCCCCGTCACCTTGGGCTTTGAGTGCGCGGGGGAGGTGGAGAAAGTGGGCGAGGGGGTGGACAAGTTCAAGGTAATCAAGGGGGGACCAATCTGGGGCGAATGATGCTACTTGTTGAACAACAAATTCTATGGGGAAATTTAGAGGGGCGTAATTAGTGACGGTATTCATTTTAATTTTTTGTGCAGTTCTTATTAGCAAATTGAAGAAATCCACTAATTAATACGACGCAGTTGTTTTGCTCGACTTCAAAAAATATTCCACAAAAAGTTTTATTAAGTTTGAACTTCTGCGTAGTTATACCATCAGTAAATAAATTAGAATCGATCATTTAAACTTCGTAACAAAATAATTGAATTTAACATTGGCATGGTGAAATTTAAACTTCCCGTTTCTGGGGTTTAAATTTTACTTCATGCTTGGGTTTTCACACTTCCATCACGAAAATCTACCAGGTATTTATTTTATTCTTAACTATCTGGTAACCCGTTTTTTAATACGGGAAGAAACGTTAGTCCGAAGCTAGACCGTCTCAGGTGGCCCCAGGCCCTCGGACGACTGTTTGAAACTCATGTTCAAATTCCTGGGTTTCAATGTACGAATACTCAAAAATTTGGTCAAGATCCGTCGAGGCTTGTAGACACGAAGTTACGGAGAAAATATAGATAGATAAACATTACACATACAAAAAATAATAATGAAAATCAGATACTTCTAGCCGAATTATCTCTTAAATCGGGCATATTGCGCTGTGATTGGTTGAATGAATCTCTTGGTTGGTTTATTTTTTTTATAGTCGTCTACACCTCATCACGGATATTCATAGTCGGGGGTCATTTATTGTTTTTCGGCACTGCGGTATTATCTGGTATGTACCTATAAGGGCTACCGAGTTTTCCGGTACTTACGATTTGAATGAGTGTGATCTGGTCATTTTGTCTCCTCCCTTGATTTTGTTCCATTATGTGGACCTTGTGTTTAGGTCCTTGTGTCCATGTCCTTCATGAAATAATTATTAGGAGTAACACCCGTATTTATGAACAGAAAATTTTGTCTGGGCACTGTCTCAAGCAAGGTATTGGCCAATAATATTAAAGGAAATCATGCTTCAGGCCATGCTCAAACGGCGTTTTCTGTTCATAAATACGGCTGTAAATGTTTCGTGTATTTGATTTGACATTCCCCGTCAATTATTAGCCTCCTTGTAAAGACAGTGGTAGAAGTGCTGAGTTATTCCTCCACTGTCTGGCTACCATCGTTCACGATGACGCCACCCTATGATGATTCCCCGTTTCTCAGGTGGGCGACAGAGTGGTGGCCCTACCCGAGTGCAAGGGCTGGGCAGAGCTAGTGTCCGTGCCCACCCAGTACGTGTTCCTGCTCCCCCCCGACATCTCCTACCAGGAGGCCACTGCCCTCACCATGAACTACGTCCTGGCGTACGTCCTGCTATTCGACATGGCAGGACTCTCTCCTGGCAAGTCCATTCTGCTGCACTCCGCCGGCGGCGGCGTGGTAAGTGAAACTTCCAGGGTTCATATCATCGCGGAAAAATATTGAGAGGTTTAACAAATAGGTGATTTACGACATCGATTTTTTTTTTTTTATGGCTGGACTCTCTCCTCGCAAGTCCATTCTGCTGCACTCAGCCGGCGGCGGCGTGGTAAGTGAAAGGTCTAGGGTTCATATCCTCGCGAAAAAATATTGACAGGTTTTACAAATAGGTGATTTACGACATCGTAATTTTTTTTTTTTTCTTCTTCTTTTTTTTTAACGACAGCTCGAAACAGCTGTCCAGGTATGTTCTGATATTCACGTACATCTAGTACAACTTCTCACTTTTCTGTGTAAACTGATTTAAAACTGAATTGCCTTACATGAAAAGCTTGAAGGTTTCTTTTTGTCCATTGACGAGCGACGCTTACTAAAGTTTTTAAATCCACCCCGCCAATTTATCATGAAATGCACTTTCATTTCACTCTTCTTTTCCGTTGCAGGGTCTCGCAGTGGCTCAGTTGATCAAAACAGTGGCGGATGTCAAGCTGTTTGGGGTGGCCTCCAAGTCCAAACACGAAGCCCTGAAAGAGAACATTGAGCATCTGCTGGAAAGAGGCACTGATTACGCGTCCGAAGTACGAAAGTGAGTTGAATTTATGAAATTGGTAATACATTTTAACTAAATAAAAAAGAAAGATAGAGAGCTAGGCATCTGTGTTATTATATCACAATTACTAGTGAGTAGCATCGACATTACGAGAACTAATTGAATGGGTGAGTAGAAGAACCAGGAATGTCAAAAATCGACTTTTCAGGAAAGCAAAAATAAGATTTGTCTTATTTTTGCTTTCCTGATGCTAATGAGTATAATAAAATTAAATTTTACATTCCTTGTTATTCGACAAGATTCTCACAACTAGGTACTAATACCGCTAGCAAAAGTGGTCAGTGATTTTGTTACTATCCCTATTTTACATCAGATTTTTTTTTCGCTTCCCCCACTTTAAAATCGAAAAAAATTATACTTTTAAGGGGTATTTCTCCTTCGTATTCACAGAGATGATAGAAAAGAGTACATTCTTTCTTAATCTACGAAGAAAAAAAAAGCGATTTTTGACATTCCTGGTTCTTCTACTCACCCATTCAATTAATGCCTTAGTGCCACATCATATCTTCCACCTGTCATATTCCACTATCAATCTCGTAATGCCGATTTTTCACTCTAAATAATATAATGTGACTTTACTATTTCCAGGGTGCGACACCAGAAAGTTCCAGTAAAGTCTCCTTCTTGTAGGATTAACAGAATATTGTATTTTTTTTATTATTATAGAACATTTCTTAAATACTTTTTTTTCAAATATAGTAGTAGTAGTAATAAGTAATTGTATTTATTTTTAAGAAAATTATTACAATGGTTGGCATATTGAAAACATAAAACATAACAATATAAATAACAAAACAACAACAAAAAAGACATTGAACCTATGTATAACTTTTAGAAGTTAAGTAGAAGGCGGGGCCTTCAATACGCTCACTAGTCCAATAACCTCCGGACATTATATTATAGCTCCATCTTTCGTTTTATGTTGAATTTTTTTCTTGTACCTCGTAGTCTCGTTCCAACTGCTCTAATTATTGAGAGTTGGGTTTGTGTTAAAACCCAATTTTTCACTATCGAAAATGATTTTATTTTCGAATGTTTCATGACGTCACCATTACAAAATGATTTTATTTTCGAATTTCTCATGACGTCACCATTACAGAATGATTTTATTTTCGAATCTCTAATGACGTCACCATTACAGGGTGTCTCCGGAGGGCGTGGACATCGTACTGGACTGCATCTACGGAGAGGAGTGTAACCGTGGCTACAGCCTGCTGAAGCCCCTGGGCAAGTACATCCTGTATGGGTCCAGCAATGTGGTCACCGGGGAGACCAAGAGCATCTTCAGCGTCGCCAAGTCCTGGTGGCAGGTGAGACGTTTTGCTAGGTCGAATCTGGATATAAGAGAAACCTGGATATAAGAGAAAATTTTCAAGGTCCTATTTCATCATCATAGGGTGGCGTCATCGTGAACGATGGTAGCCAGATATAAGAGAAAATTTTCAAGGTCCTATTTCATCATCATCATCATCATAGGGTGGCGTTATCGTGAACGATGGTAGCCAGATATAAGAGAAAATTTTCAAGGTCCTATTTCATCATCATCATCATAGGGTGGCGTCATCGTGAACGATGGTAGCCAGACAGTGGAGGAATGACTCAGCATTTCTACCACTGTCTTTACAAGGAGGCTAATAATAGGCAAGGGCCCCCAGAACCAAGTCAAAGCTGGTCTACTCCCGGTTTATAGTCCCCCAGCCAGACTGCTGGTCTACTCCCTGTTTAAGTCCCCCAGCCAGACTAATTACCTCTATAGGTTCTATTTACCTCTCTAAAATTGAAACTCTAATAATAAGACTCTGAGGGTTAGGTGGTAGAAAATGCTTTGAGCATTAACCTCGCCTGGTGGTTACCTTCCACTAAAGAGTATTATTATTATTTCCAAGTTGCCTAAAGTTTGCACCCCAAACAACCAGAATCACACGTTTCCCTTGTTTTCAGGTGGACAAAGTCTCGCCCATCAAGCTGTTTGACGAGAACAAGACGCTGGGTGGATTCAACTTGCGCCACTTCCTTCACCACCAGAACGGGTCCGACGTGATCCACTCTGTCTACGAGAAAGTTATCGCCCTGTGGAAGAAGGGCACAATCAAGCCGGTCATAGACTCTACCTGGGCGCTGGAAGATGTGAGTTTGGGTTTAGGACGCTCAACTCGCGTGGTGTGAAAATCCCCTCTAACCACGCTCAACTAGTGTGGTGTGAAAATCCCCTCTAACCACGCTCAACTAGTGTAGTGTAGCTTCAGGTCCCCTCTAACTACCGGAATGTCATGGCAACGCATTGCCATGCGGCTAAAGTACTGACAATTTTGGCGATCAAACAATCACTGCCATCAGATTTCTTGATCACATGTCTTCTGACTTTGAGATGTGCAATAAAGCCATACGATAAATAAATAAATTATTTATACTTACTTACACAAGCGAAATGAGTGTCGAAAACAAGACGATTGTCAAATAGTTTATCTGTTTGTTTGAGACACGATAACTTATTGACTGGTGCATCAAATTTGATGAATTATTTAACTATTATGTTTATTGGGGTACGCAAATTTGCGCATACTTTTTGGGCCGCATTGGCCAACTCGGGTTTTTTTTGATTTTTTAAAATAACATTAAGGGAGGTCTATTGGACAAAATAGGGATCACAAGTTAGAGTCAAAACTTACACTTCTCCATTTAAAACGATACGCAAAATTTAGACTTAGGTCCGCAAAAGTATCACAAAAATGTCTGATAATTCAGCCCTAAAAGCATTTATAAAATTTATTTATAAACAATTTAGATCATGTTTTTTTTACATTTTTATACCTACAGTGAACATATTACAATTTACAATAATAATAAGCAAAGCCTGATCAAGACATTATCACCAAGGGTGTTGATAATGCCTTTGGCATTCTCTTCCGCATCACCCTTGAAGATATTGCAACGTTGTAAAAAGAGCAGCAGCAGTAGCCGCGGTGACTCGGACATCTAAAGACGTTGTGTGTAAATAACAAATGCCCCCAGAGCCCACGTACATAGTCGTATATGTTATCACTGTTATCAGAGTTATCATTATCACACAAAACTTTTCGCGCCGTGATTACCCTCATCAAATTTATTTCTTGCAGGTTCACGAGGGAATGCAGAAAATGCATGAACGCAAGAACGTAGGCAAAATCATCCTGGACCCAAGTTTAGAGCCCAAACCCAAACCAGCCACTCCTGCCAAAGAGAAGGGCAAGAAGGAAAAGGAGAAGGAGAAGGAGGAGAAGAAGAAGGGGGAAGAGGAGACTAACGGAACAGCGGCTTCCCCAGGTAATGGTTGGGTGGAAGAGCTCAAGCAATTTGAGAATCCTGCCATTAAAGCCTTTAAAAAAAAATATATATATATAAATAAAAAAAATGGGGGAGAAGTGGAGGTGACGGGGTATACCGATTTAGGAGATTTTTTTTTACTGAATACATTGCGAAATCGTGAGGAATCAAAATGCCCGACAAAAACCATTTAAAAAACTACTACATTTGAAAAGGTAGGGGTAGCCAATAAGTTCTTGCATTTTATCATTATTAAGGAGCGCGCGTGGTAGCACACCGAACGGCAAGTCAAAAGTAAGATTAGGAGACCCTACCAATAATAAAAATATTATACGTCACACCACCAAGTGCCGATTTCACTCTGTGTACCTAAAGAAGTACAAAAAAGGATTAAAACGGTTTAATAACTGGGGGAACGGGCGTACGTAATCAGGTAATACGATATCCGAAATTAAAAAATCTTGTTAAAAAATGAAAATAAGCCCTGGTTTCCTCCAGCTGTAATACCCAGAAAAACACAGGTATCAATAACCCGTCTTCGAATTGGACATACTAACTTTTCACATGTATATTTAATGAAGAGACAGGAACCGCCTATATGTAACAATTGTCAATGTCGCCTAACGGTGAAACATGTTCTTCAAGACTGCCCCCAGTATGCACCCTTCAGAGAAACTTACAGTACGATGAAAAATAATTGAGCCTCTTTCTTTCTTTGATGAGCCATCTGTTGCTGTTTGGTCTAAGGATTATTTTTAGGGAAGAGCGAGACTCACAAGTCCGATTTGGGCACTCCACTCTACATATACAGGGTGGGGCAAAAGTCTGGAAACCCCTGAATAACTCTCGAATGGCTTCTTCGATAAAATTAAATTTTTGTACGGTAAACCAGGGTAATAAGACCTTCTTTTAGAGTGGGGTCGATTTTTGTTACCGGCCCCCATGTTGGGGCTAGGGGGGCCAATTTTATTTTTTTAAATACGAACCCCACCTTGCGATACATTTTTGGAAAGGTCTTTAAATAAGAAATACATTGGTGCAAATTTTATTTTTTTAGTATTAACTGTTTGCAATTGGCGTCCAACTTTATGTATGCAGTGTAAAGTCTGGAAACCCCTGAATATCTTTCGAAAGGGCTTTCTCGGTAAATTTAAAGTTGTGTACGGTAATCCTTGGTAATTAGACCTTATTTTAGAATGGGACCGAATTTTTTTACCGACTCCCATGTCGGGGCCAAGGAGGCCAACTTCATTTTTTTTAATACGAAACCCCACCTTGCGATACATTTTTGCAAAGGTCCAACTACCCCAAATTACCGTACACAACTTTAAATTTACTGAGAAAGCCCTTTCGAAAGATATAAAGGGGTTTCCAGACTTTACTGCATACCCAAAGTTGGACGCCATATGCAAACACTTAATTCTAAAAAAATAAAATTTGCGCCAAAGTATTTCTTGTATCACCTTTCCATAACCCTTTCCAAAATTGTATCACAAGTTGGGGGTTCGTATTTAAAAAAACGAAGTTGCCCCCCCTGGCCCCGACATGGGGGCCGTTAACAAAAATCGACCCCACTCTAAAAGATGGTCTTATTACCCCGGTTTACCATACAAATTTTTAATTTTACCGAAGAAGCCATTCGAAAGTTATTCAGGGGTTTCCAGACTTTTGCCCCACCCTGTATTATTTGGTTCTATTTAGTGTAGTATGATTTAGAAAAGAGAGTACCACCATACAAATTAATATCGACCATTTTACTTCTCTCTTTTTTCAGAATCAAAAGAAGCCAAAGAAAAGGAATCAAGTTGAATGAATTAGCCGTTTTCAATGCTATCCCTCTCTATCCTTATAATTAATACCTAACTATTCTTATAATCTATTGACTGTGAAATATCCAGATCATCATTTTCTACTGTATTTTAAGTTAGGTCCTTTAATTTTTACCACTATACAATTACAATTTAAGATAATGTTCAATGTGTAACGGCGTTTGTTATAATTTTAGTTCAAAACCAAAAATTCCAAAATATATTTATTTTACTGTGTTGCTTTCTTAGGGATAGTTATTTTGCTTTTGTTTGTGTTGTGTGTGACCTTCTTACATGATATACAAAATGTGTACGTTTTGTTATTTTATTTTTTATTCAAAAACTTGAGAGTTTGAATACTTTAAGTATTATATATTCTCTTAAATTTGAGCGGGTGGGATTTGTGTAGAATGAATGTCCTTCTGTGGTAGCTAGGTGAATGAATTATTTAAATAATGCTGTTGGTAATTAAAAATGGAATTAATTTTGCACATAGTTATGTAGGAATGAAATTGAAACACATTAGTTGTAGGTATGTTGACATTTAGAGACAAACCGAAGTCCTTACATTTAATTTCCCGTTTAATGTACCGAGCTATCGAAGTAAATAGTAGATGAATTTAAACTTAAACTTAGATATTCCATTTCTCCCTCCATATCCCTGTACTAATAGTGGTTGGAGAAATAACTAATTTAAATGATCTCAACCGTAGATGAATAATAGTTAAAAACAAAGAATAATTCATAGAATTTAGCTAACTGTTTTGAAGTCTGATTACACTGTCCAAAATACGGGACCATCATGATCGAACCAAGAGATGACTGCCTTTACTGGTAGTTTGCATTAAATCAGCTTAGTTGAATCATGAGCCCAATTTTTATACTACCTACCTAAAAGTAAGCTAGCTTTTTTTACGTACAATTTACTAATTTTAATTACAGATTTGGTACCTATCTAGCTACATATATCATAAAAAATTGATTTATTTATTTTTTATAAATTTCGTTTTTATCATTTTATATTTTTCTATGATAGGTGAAATAGGTCTGAATGTTTTGTTTTATTTTTGTTGTTTTTATTTTTCTCAAATATTTATTTAGGTATCTTATAGTTATTATACACGATTATCCGTATACCTATGTATATTGTCGAATCGAATTAATATAGATAATAATGGATGGTAATCGTAATTAACTGCTTCAAGAAAAATGACCGAGAATCATTTTTTTATTATATATAATGAGCAACATGTTGAATGAGACCCTGCTAAAGTGTTATGCATGGGGTAAGACATATACAAGCATAATGTGTATAATATATTATGTATTGATGTATTCACAAGATGCAGCATGCAATTCAGTTCAATGTTAAAGACCCAATATTATCCCAATACTTTTGAAAAGTTAAATACGTTTATAATAATTACTATGTTTGTATTTATGGGTATTTAATAGATAAAATTAATAGAATTTAATTAACTATTATTTAATTTAAAACCCACCTACATTATATACTTATTATTAATATTGTAAGTTACATGAAAAAATAAATATAATATTGAATATAACAGCTATCCATTCAAAGTCCAGTATACCCACCACATAAAATATTCTTGTCTTTTCTTTAATTATTTGATTCACATTCTTTAGTTAGATTATTGGATAAGCGGAGAGAGAGAGAGAGAAGACAAAATGGAAGAAAATCAGCCGATCCGGACAAAACAATCATTGGATGATCATAAAAAAATAATTATGATTATTATTATATTACTCACGGTATCTTGTGTGGAACCCGCGAAAGGGATTCACACGAGAAGCGGATCTATGATCAAATCTCCTGATGTTGCTCTGTTCACAATGTGGAGAAGATATTATTAGTCGTAGTTGCTGGACTACACTGTCCACCGTATTCTTTCCCCTGGCCATTCCCCTTGGTGGTCCCATTATTATTCTGATTATAATTTTTTGGGTGGATCATTCTTCTTTTTGTGACCACGAAGTGCTGTTTTTGGGGATAATTATTATAACGAGGCTCGGCATAATTTTTAATGGACAGAGTAGAGACTATTGCAAACATGACCGTGACGTGTTTCAAGTCCCAAGTTAAACGAAAAAGAATCGTAAAGCTAGTTTGATTAACAAAATATATCATAAGAATGTTAGGTTATCTGCGTTGGATCTAACTCGATCCAATGTCTTATTGCTATATAGAGTAGAAAATTCAAGTATCTTAAAACTGCATTAATTAATTATCCAGGAGCATGATGATGATCTTTTAATATTGTATTGGTAACTATCTAACCTGATTAACCAATATGATTGACAACGCAAAAGGTGTAATTTAATGGGTTTATTATAAATATTCTTACTTAGGTAAATTGAACTAAATTTAAATTAATTAAGCTAATGAAAAAGTGTTGGACGTTTAACAATAATTTATGGTTTACTTCCTCATAGTGGGGCCGTATCCTGTGTTTCACAATTCGTGAAATTTATTACAAAATATAGAAAGATAAGTGCATTTTCGAACCTGAAGTAATTACGAATTTAAAAGAATACCATTATGTCAGGCTGATGTAAGTCGGATAGAATTATCTTTTTAAATATTAAATACAAATGCTAATAATAATAACATGAATAACATAAAGGATCTGATGATTCATTCAAGAACATAATTATTACAAACTAAATAGGAGCTGCCACAAATATCTATGACTCATAATCGTGATGATTTATATAATAAAGCATTGGAATAAAACACGTATGCCTGCATTGAGCTAAGTTTCATGGGCCATGCGCCATGCCCTAATTTCAAGATGAAAGCAGTGAAAATGGTCAAAGGAAAAGATGATATTTGTTACTAATTTACAATAGATTTTAGGTGAAATTAATAGACATTTTTAAATAGATACTAATGTACCTCTTTTTTAAAAGGGAAATATAAGAACTGACTCGAACTTATGGATACGATTTTGTCTATTAATTTCGCCCTTAGTACTTTTTTAAATATATTATCTTAATTTACAATAACATCATGTTCTAGAATAGTCTCACTTCAAATTCATAATGGATAATTTTAAAAACAATTAACAATACATATGTCGCTGGTAAAACCCTCAAAACATAACCAGTAAAGCATAGTATAATAAGAGAAAAAACATAGATCACGAAGCCATGTTATTGGGTATTGGTAACTATCTAAAATACATAATTATAAATAATACAAAAACAACATTATTTTATAGATAAGGTCACCTAACTTTTTGTATAACTTTCACAAATACCAACTTGATATAGATACAAATGATATGGGTATATTATTATTATCTGACATGGTTGCAGGGTTTTCAGTGTAAACCTAACAATTAACACTGCGACCTAATTAGATCTATTGTGACCAGTTGATTCTATTTGATTTTAACGTCCTGATTGAGATAGTCAGGACGGGGGTTTTACCCTCTATTCGCTGGGAATCGTACCAGCTACCTACATTAACCTCACCCAGCCTGGGTAGGGCCGGAAATGCCAGACTCACGTGTTTGAAGGGAACAGAATTTTCTTCGAAAAGTCTGATGCTCCAACCGGGGATCGAACTCGGGATCTCTGGACTACGGGCAGTAATCACAACCATTACGCCACGGAGGCTGGATTAAATGGGTAACATATACAATTTTATTTATAAATATGTATATTGTATCTGACATTTGATACTTTCACAAATACAAACTTCATTTAGATTCAATGATTAAATGGGTTAGGCATATACAATTTATTTATAAATACATATGTATATTTTATATGACATTTGAGATTTTGTTACCTGAACACAAAATGATGTGTTGACAGTATACAATAAATAAGAAAGATTAAATTTCATAAAGATATAGAGAGCGACAAAATGGGCAAAAACGACGGAAAAGAGAAAGACCAAGAAAGTAATAAATACATATATGAGCCGGTAAATGGAAAGCTGGATTCATCCATTAAAAAACATTTTAAAAGAAATTCTGAATGTTTAACATTCTTGATAGATAAATATACAAGAAAATGTACTTGTTGGAGACCAAAACACAAGGACGAAATGGGTAATATAGAGCATTGTAACTATGTATGTTCAGTCAAATAAAATATTGGATGATACAAACCAAGACTGCTAGACAATAACCAATTAGGTGAAATCATTTTTTGGGTTCCTTTTTTTATCTAAAGATGAGTGCTTCAGAGCATATTTTCCTTTTTTAAGGTTCTGACAAATGGACCAAGAAGTTCTTTTTAATTCAACCGCTTTTCTATTGACCATGGATTTCTTAAATAACCTAGAAGTTCAACTGCAAAACCCGCTAAAATGTGAACAGAAAGAGACACCTAAAGCAACATTTTCTTTGTTAATATATTCACTGCAGAATCACTACTGCTCTAGGTTAATATTTATACTTTTTACATTCCTTTTAGGAATTGATGAAAAGTGAAAATACAATGTCTTGGACTCTAGAAAGTTTGTGGCTCTTTTTCAAAAAAAAAAAAACTGGACACTAAAAGCGGCAGGTCCGACATCAGAAATCTAGTTTCTTTATAGAAATCCAAACTCATACACTAAGCTGTCTACACTGTCAGCCAGTTGAGGAAAGTGATCGCTGTCTACACTGTCAGCCAGTTGAGGAAAGTGATCGCTATCTACACTGTCAGCCAGTTGAGGAAAGTGATCGCTGTCTACACTGTCAGCCAGTTGAGGAAAGTGATCGCTGTCTACACTGTCAGCCAGTTGAGGAAAGTGATCGCTGTCTACACCGTCAGCCAGTTGAGGAAAGTGATCGCTGTCTACACTGTCAGCCAGTTGAGGAAAGTGATCGCTGTCTACACTGTCAGCCAGTTGAGGAAAGTGATCGCTGTCTACACTGTCAGCCAGTTGAGGAAAGTGATCGCTGTCTACACCGTCAGCCAGTTGAGGAAAGTGATCGCTGTCTACACTGTCAGCCAGTTGAGGAAAGTGATCGCTGTCTACACTGTCAGCCAGTTGAGGAAAGTGATCGCTGTCTACACTGTTAGCCAGTTGAGGAAAGTGATCGCTGTCTACACTGTCAGCCAGTTGAGGAAAGTGATCGTCTTGAGGTAGGTCACCAGGGAGCTCTCGTTGCTGTCCCGGATCACATAGCGGTTCACCTGGAACACCCGCTCAGGCGAGGGCACCTTGCTGGGGTACACAATACTCTTGTCTAGCGGACAGTTGGTGATGGGGTCCGCCGTCCAGAAGCGACGGTGGTAGACGTGATGGCGATGTCCCGACTTGATGCCGTCGCAGTCGGTGAGTGCTAGCTCCTTGGTGAAGCAGATGCGAATCTCCATCAGATAGTCGAGACCAGATTTCTAGAAATCAGTGAGAAGAGTAGTGTCACTTTTAAGTTTTTTTAAAGGGCATTTACTTTTTGAGGTATACATGCGCGAAGAATGCAAGGTATATTTTAGAACTTATGACACTACCAACTTAAGACCTAGCACTTTGAATGAGTGTTAATAGATTTTATACATATAGGGTCTTCTCGTCCCTTTTAATTATTTTTAAAATACATACTACCTGAAACCCGACATTTTGTCACCTTTGAAGTTTTTCTTCATGACTGAGGTCCAATTTGGAATTTTCAAATCCTTTCTTAGGACTCACCTAAATACCAAAAGAAGACTTTGTGCCAAATTGGGAGTCTTTAGCCGTATTTTCCTTTCTAAACAATGAGGATTCAAATGGAATAAAATGGACGAACTGGAAGAAAGTCATTTTTCTTTTGGAAAAAAAAAAATGAAATTAGAAATCTTCTTCCAGTTAGGTTAACCAAAATGGATTTATAAAATTCTTGCTTCCATTTCTTTATTCCTGGTTTGTTTTCACTTTTCCATTGTTTATCTTTAAAAGTACCGAAACGCATTTTTCTTTCACGAATGGTGGGGATTGGGGAAGCTAAACTTGGAAGAAAATGGAAATATTTAGAAAAAACCGAACCTGGAATTTTTTTAATCCAAAAGAAAAACGATGCTATTATGTCCAGCGTTTTTGGTGTTCTGTTGAATAATATAATGATTTTATATATTAAGATTAAGATTTGAAAGGGAAAAACTAGAGGTGCAGCAGAAGTACTCACAGGGTCATGAATACATTCAATGGCAGGATTTTTGCCCAGCACTGTCTTGATGGAGAGCCACAGAGTTTGCACATCAAACAGGTTATCATCTGCTGAGGGGAAAATGTTGCCAGCAGTCAAAACCTGTATAAAGAGATTGAAAAAAAAAAATACTTTTTCAGTGAAATAGGTAGACTTAATAAAATAATTCCAACACTTCTTAGTAAGGGGTAAGGTTTAACTAAATTGCTTTGCAAAAATCATAATTGAATTCCTCACAAAGTATTAATAAAACTAGTACAATAAATAATGAACCATCAAAATTCTGGCAGGTCAAATTTCAAATAAATATGTATGCTATCTTTTACACTAGTTCAATACAATAATAATAATAAGAATGTTTTTTCTTTGTGTTATATGTGATAATTTCAGTGGGTAGCGCAGAATCATAGGACTTTACCACTTTAATTTACAATATCTTGTATTATTTTTTTTTGCCTATGATTCTGCCACTGGTCGCTGCTTCACATCAAAGCAGCTACTCATTTTTCCTCACGAGGTATGAGTGGACTCCGAACATCCAATTACAGAGCAGAAAAATTCCTGCCCCGCTGGGGATCGAACCCAGGTCACCATGCATGCAATGCCTAGCGCGCTAACTCACTCGGCCACAGTAACTACACTAGTTCAATACTACTTGTACATCAAATTATCATCAGTTATCAGATTATTACTATAAAATAGATATCCTACCTTCTCCATATTGTACTGATGTTGCCAGATGAGGCCTTGTGAGAAGTACTTGAGTTCATCATTCATGGCTGGCAGAACCTTTGCACAGGAGCCATGCTTTGTCCACTCATGTTTCCACAGATCATAGTGGTTACGGCCTTTGTGGATATCTGTCCATAGCTTTTCAAGTTCTGGTTTGATGGGAGCCAATAAACTTGCATTGAATTGAATAGATTTGTTGCAAAACACAGGACCTATGGTACCTAGCTTTGTAGGCCTGAAAATGTTTATAAGAAGAAGAAAAATAAATTTAAGTTGCAGTATAAATATACCTACAATATAAGAACTATTGATCTACCTAGTTTACATACAACAACAAATTGGTTCTGTGCTTGATAGCTTTATGCTTTGCACTCAATAGATTTACTGTTTTTTTTTTTTTTTTTTTTTTTTTTTTTTTAATTTTCCATTTATTTATTACAATTATAATATGTTACAGATTTTATAATGATTTAATGGTACCCTTTCTCAAAGTTAAAAAAACTGTGTTGAGAAAGGGGAGTTCAGAATTTAAATTGTGGATATATGAAGAATAGGAAAAAATAAATAAATAAAAAATTATCGGGTTCCAAATTTTTTTTTTTTTTAAAAAGTTCATTGTTCATTTAATAAGTATGTAAGTAAGAAATTCTAAACATTTGTATAAGTAAATATTTTTGTAAGAAGATGGGCCAACAGAAATAAAAATAAACATAAAAATTGCATCTCATTATATAAATTCAATTTAAAACATTTTTAATGTAACTATATATGTTGGATTCTGAAAGTTTTTTAAATAGAATTTTATGTTTATTTTTGACTAATATTGGGGGAATGTTGGTCATTTCAAATGGTAGCTTGTTTAATAGTATTGAGCTTATGTATATATAATGGTTACGTATTATAGTTTTATTAATAGGTATAGTAATAGCTTGTCCTTGTTGTCTGGTGTTAGATTGTATTTTGGAAACTGTTTCTTTGTATTTATCTTTATTCATGAAATAGATTACTTTATATAAATATAAATCAGTGATGTTGTAAACATCTAAATCTTTGTACAACATTTCACTAGAATACATACGTTCTTTATTTAATATTACTCTTAAGATAATATTTTGGGACGTTTTTAAAGTTTTTAAGGTTGTTTTATTCGCGCTACCCCAAGCTATGATACCATATTGTATTATACTTTGAACTAATGAGAAGTATAGTTGTTTAGAAATTTTTAAATCATTTAATCTTTTTAATTTAGAGAATATGTTCATGAGTTTTCGTAATTTATTATTTAATTTATTGATGTGTAAGTCCCACTTAAAATACTTATCAATTTCTATACCTAAATAGGTAAAACTATCAACTCTTTCTACTGGTATACATGTACAAGAATTATGCAAAATGTTTGAGCAATTATGTATGGTAATTAAAGAATCAGTTGGTTGTCCTCTATGATTTAATGATATTGTCATGTACTTTGTTTTTTCTGGACTTATATGTAAAAATAGTGATTTAAACCATTTGTATATTCTGTTTATATCTGTGTTAGCATGTTCATGAATTTCAGCCCAATTTTTTCCAGTGTATATTAATAAAGTGTCATCAGCAAAAGTGAAAACTTTTGCTGTGCTTATAAGTGTTATGTTGTTTGTATAGAGGGAATACAGTAAAGGTGATAGCACAGTTCCTTGGCTTAAACCAAATAATGGTGTTTTACTATCACTAATTTCATTATTCAGTTTAACATGTTGTTTTCTATTGTTTAAATATGATTCAATCCATTGCAGTGCATTATTTTTAATATTCATTTTACTAAGTAGCTTGATTAAATTAGTTTTATTTACACAATCAAATGCTTTTTTAATGTCTAAAGATATTGTTAGTATTTTTTTATCATCATTCAGATTTTTTAATATAAAAGATGAGAATTTAAATAGTGCATCATCAGTCCCTAAATTATTTCGGAATCCAAATTGGTTATTTTGTAATATATTATTTTCTTCTACATAACTTTCTATTCTTGTTTTAACAACCTTTTCAAATATTTTACCTAAAACAGATGTCAAAGATATTGGCCTGTAATTATTTAAATCAGTTGATGAACCTTTTTTGAAAATTGGTATAATGGTTGCATTTTTCAGTATATTTGGAAAAATGGAAACCTTGAAACTTAAGTTAATAATATGAACTAGAACTTTGGATATAATGGGTTTAATGAGTTTTATTATTTTACTTTGTATGAGATCAGGCCCTGGACTTTTCCTATTTTTTAACTGGTCAATGTATTTTGAAATTTCTTCGATATTCACAGGTATAAATTCGCTCAACTCGATGTTTCCAAGATTCAATTGGATATTATCAAAGTCATTTGTTGAGTTGTGGTTTAAATTTAATTTAGCACCTACTGTGTTGAAATGTTCATTAAATATGTTTGCAGCTTGTTTAGAATTATTAATACAATCGATTTTAATGTTATTATTTTCATAATCTGTTATTGTTTGAATAATTCGTTTATTTTTTCTATTATTTTTTTTACCGATAAACTCGTTAAGTAAAATCCATAATTTGTAAGGATTATCTTTATTTTCATTGATTTTATTTTTGTAAAAATCTATTTCTGTTTTAATAATAATTTTTTTGAGTGTATTCCTATATTTTTTATAATAAATGTTTAATCTACCGTTATTAGGGTTATTTTTTAGTTTTTTATACAGTGATTCTCTCTTCCTAATTGACTTTACTATATTGACCGTCATCCATTCTTTTATTGGTGTATATTTTTTATCAACAAAAATTTTACAAGTACTATTTTCAGTATGTTTGTTAATTTTTTTAATAAAGTTTTCAGTTGCTATATTGATGTCATTAATATTTAGAATATCAGACCAAGTTTCATATTGTATTTCTTTAATAAATTTATCTTCATTGAATTTTGAAATGTAAGTTGAATTTGTTCCATTATTAATATTATCCATTTCAATTATTATTTTTAAAAATATGGGATAATGATCTGTTATGTCATGTTCAATAATAGATGCTCTTATTTTTGAAGTATTTGATTCAGAACAAAAAAAGTGGTCAATACAAGTTTTTGTACTTTCTCTTGTGTATCTGTTAATTAAAGGTAACAAATTAAATGTTGCTAGTAGATTTAAATAGTTATTTACAATTTTACAATTTTTATTTAAAATGTCAATATTAATATCACCTACAAGAATTTTAAAATTATAATTGTCGCTTGTAGGCAACAAATTAGACAAATCATTTAGGAATTGATCGATGTCTATTAAACTAGGAGATCTATAGCAACTGTATATTTCTATTATGTGTTTTTTTATGGTTACATTCATTTTAATTATTTCACATGAATCTAGCTTATAGTCCTTTATGTTATTCAATGTTATGTTATTTTTAATGTATATTACGATCCCCCCATTTTTATTTATTGTATGTTCTGTATAGTATTCTGTAAAGTTATCAATATGATTTAAAAATAAATTATTCTTTGGGTTGAACCAACATTCGGTTAATATTATTAGATCAGAAACGTTAATAAAATGTTCCATGGTCAAAATGAATTGATCAAAGTTACAATTAATTGATCTTATGTTTATGTGTAGAATGTTTATACCTTGTAAATTGAAGTAAGGGTAATTTAAATGAGATGCAAATATTTCTGTCTCATAATCATCATCAATCATGTTGATTACGTCCATAAACAAATTTTAATGTTATAGGAAATATTTAAAACTGAAAGGTTTAAGTTGTGTTTCGACAGTATAAAAAAAATTAATAAGTTTTGAATTAAATGAACAGATGAACTTGGTTATTAAAATAAGTAGGGAAATTATCTTTGAAATATAGTAATGTGATAAAATTTGGAACTTTGATAGTTGCTATGTTGAACTGTCGTATTCATCATTATTCTTCGGGCGATTTTCATTCCATTGAGGATCCAATTCTTTCATTGCTTTCACACATCTGACTTTTGAAGTTCCTTCTTTTCTTATCAATATTCTGCAATCTTGTGTCCAAACATACTTGTGATCGTTTTCCTTTGCCCATGTCTTAACATTCTTCAGCAATTGATAGTTTTGAATCGTCAAATGTTCACTTATGAAGATTTTTCTGTCACGCAGTTTCTTTTCTCGTGCTGCTCTCACCCACTCATCTCTCGTTCTTGAATTTAATAATCTTACAACAATGGGCTTGATACTGGTCTTTGAAAAGATGCGATGTGCAACTTGGATATGTTCCTCCGCATTGTTGATGTTTATTTCTTTCCCAAGATTTGACACAATTTTTACTACGTCCTCGTCAGGTGATTCAGGAATGCCATTAATTATAATATTTATCATTCGGGATCTCTGGTTAAGCTCAATTACGTTCTTCCCTTGTTTCTCCATTGTCTTTTGCAAATCCTCGTTTTCTTTATCTTTTTCGTCCAACTTTCTCTTCAACTTCTCTATCTCTTTACAATTTTTACTCACAGTTTCCTTCAGTTCTTTCATTTCTACTATCATGGCATCGTACAAACTTAATTTTTTGTATATTTTTAAAACAATTTGTTTAGTGTTCATTTTGTCTAAATCAATTTCACAATCACTTTCACTATCTTCACTGGAAGTAACAACAGTTTTCTTCAAAGTTTTCTTTTTCGGTGCCATCGTAATAAATTTTATTTTCAAAATTTATTTTCGTAGGAAAATTTATTTTCAAGCAGGAGCAAATTTGGATTTCGTGATTCGAAAATTTACTTGGCTGAAACTCTTTAACTTGGCTGAAACTCTTTAACTTGAAACCGGAACTTGGCCTGGTGCACTGCCATACACCTAGATTTTCTGACCTGGTTGTACAGTTTCATGGGAAACTCTGTACAAATAACACTGAGATCTATTGTGACTAGTTAATTTTAATAATTTAATGAAACTATTATGTTACCTATTTTATTTTTCTGTGGTATTTTTGAAACATTACAATCAAGTTCAAGAAAAGAAAACTAAATTTATTGACTTACCAAATTCCATGGATAGTCCAAGTCTGGTTATCCTGAGGGAGATAGCAGACATTTGAAGTGGCTTTCTCTTCCCACAGTAAACAGACTGTGTTGGGCCAGCTCTGAGTGTAAATAAGAATGTCAAAACTGTCACTCCTTCTATATCTAAAATGAGGGGAAGAAAAATTGGATTTATTATTCAGACACTTACTTTATATTTTTGGACACCAGTATTTACCATAGAAGCAGTAAACAGAAAAACATGTAGTGACATTTCCAATACCTGTAGGATTATAGTTTCTGAATCAGTATAAACAGAAAAGTGAGAAGTTGTACTAGATGTACATGAATATTAGAAAATACCTGGACTTAATGTTTTCTATGAACTCAATGCTTTAAAGAGTAGAAACAGTATTTTTCTTGATTTTGTACTTGTAATTGAAACAGTAGAGTTGTAATCATTTTATAGAGATAAATCTGTTATTTTATTTTCAAATTATGCAGCTTACCTGGAAAATATGGTTACTGAGGACAGCACAAACAAACACACAGTTATGATGAGAATGGTAGATGGAGGTTTCGTGTAGTAACCAGGTAAATGGGCATTCTCAGTGTCATAAATCCTAGTTCTAGTTGACGGTTGCATGACTGAAAGAGAAAAAATAAATGTAAGAATTAGTGAAATTTCATTGTATTCAAGGAAAATACTTGAGAAGTTTAATTTTTAATGGTCTGTGACATTGCACATATTATATAAGTGCTAAAAAAATAGGCATCATTCTTGATAATTTTGACCAAAAATAAAATATTGTGATTACAGTCATAATTATAATTCCTATCTAGGAGGGTTTAGTAAGGGGAGGGAGGGTAAAGTCTAAGTGCTGAAGCTAAAAAAAATGTAAACAAAAGTGACAAGTCAGAGTATGGCCACCATATGCCATTGTGAATTCAGCTCTTTCCACTTTAATTTAAATTTACTTTTAACACTTTGTGCGCCAAGCCCAAAATCGTGATTTTCCCCTGGGGCCACGATACAAAGGATTGTCTCTCAATATGCTTCAAAACTAGATAGGTGAAAACCAAGCACACTCTGATCATCCTCAGGAGGCCACGCTTCAAATTCTCAATACAAAATACACAGTACACGTGGCCCATACTGAGACACAATGCTTCAAAGAGAGGTCTAGTGTCTCTCAAAATGAGAGACGTGGCCCCAGCGGGAAGTCGCTGTTGCTCATATGAGCGACGTGGCGCACAAAGTGTTAAATGAATAGTTTTGTGTCTATTTTTTTTTATTCAAAATGGTATTATGTGTAGTGTATGATTGCACAAAATCTTCCAAAACTCAAGTATATTATTATTATTTATAAGTTGACGGGAGATACCCATTTTACAAGTGT
>CM044955.1:42238323-42491354 GCA_024516035.1 Bactericera cockerelli
AGTTGAGAATGAAATTTTTTTTTTTTCACGGGCACTCACAGTTGTTTTGAAAACAACGAGTAAACATTTAAAGATAATTACACAAGATGCTCATAATGAATGGCGCCCATTTTAAATATCTACTGAGATAAGGTGGGATGGCGAAATTAGGACCATGGCGATAAATGGGCCGGGCTTACACAGTGAGTACCACCATATAAATTAATATCGACCATTTTACTTCTCTCTTTTTTCAGAATCAAAAGAAGCCGCCAAAGAAAAGGAATCAAGTTGAATGAATTAGCCGTTTTCAATGCTATCCCTCTCTATCCTTATAATTAATACCTAACTATTCTTATAATCTATTGACTGTGAAATATCCAGATCATCATTTTCTACTGTATTTTAAGTTAGGTCCTTTAATTTTTACCACTATACAATTACAATATAAGATAATGTTCAATGTGTAACGGCGTTTGTTATAATTTTAGTTCAAAACCAAAAATTCCAAAATAAATTTATTTTACTGTGTTGCTTTCTTAGGGATAGTTATTTTGCTTTTGTTTGTGTTGTGTGTGACCTTCTTACATGATAAACAAAATGTGTACGTTTTATTATTTTATTTTTATTGAAAAACTTGAGAGTTTGAATACTTTAAGTATTATAATTATATTCTCTTAAATTTAAGCGTGTAGGATTTGTGTAGAATGAATGTCCTTCTGTGGTAGCTAGGTGAATGAATTATTTAAATAATGCTGTTGGTAATTAAAAATGGAATTAATTTTGCACATAGTTATGTAGGAATGAAATTGAAAACAAATTAGTTGTAGGTATGTTGACATTTAGAGACAAACCGAAGTCCTTACATTTAATTTCCCGTTTAATGTACCGAGCTATCGAAGTAAATAGTAGATGAATTTAAACTTAAACTTAGATATTCCATTTCTCCCTCCATATCCCTGTACTAATAGTGGTTGGAGAAATAACTAATTTAAATGATCTCAACCGTAGATGAATAATAGTTAAAAACAAAGAATAATTCATAGAATTTAGCTAACTGTTTTGAAGTCTGATTACACTGTCCAAAATACGGGACCATCATGATCGAACCAAGAGATGACTGCCTTTACGGGTAGTTTGCATTAAATCAGCTTAGTTGAATCATGAGCCCAATTTTTATACTACCTACCTAAAAGTAAGCTAGCTTTTTTTACGTACAATTTACTAATTTTAATTACAGATTTGGTACCTATCTAGCTACATATATCATAAAAAATTGATTTATTTATTTTTTATAAATTTTGTTTTTATCATTTTATATTTTTCTATGATAGGTGAAATAGGTCTGAATGTTTTGTTTTTATTTTTGTTGTTTTTATTTTTCTCAAATATTTATTTAGGTATCTTATAGTTATTATACACGATTATCCGTATACCTATGCATATTGTCGAATCGAATTAATACAGATAATAATGGATGGTAATCGTAATTAACTGCTTCAAGAAAAATGACCGAGAATCATTTTTTTATTATACATAATGATCAACATGTTGAATGAGACCCTGCTAAAGTGTTATGCATGGGGTAAGACATATACAAGCTTAATGTGTATAATACATTATGTATTGATGTATTCACAAGATGCAGAAGCATGCAATTCAGTTCAATGTTAAAGACCCGATATTATGCCAATACTTTTGAAAAGTTAAATACGTTTATAATCATTACTATGTTTGTATTTATGGGTATTTAATAGATTAAATGAATAGAATTTAATTAACTATAACTTTAATTTAAAACCCACCTACATTATATATTATTAATATTGTAAGTTATATGAAAAAATAAATATACTATTGAATATAACAGCTATCCATTCAAAGTCCAGTATACCCACTACATAAAATATTCTTGTCTTTTCTTTAATTATTTGATTCACATTCTTAGTTAGATTATTGGTAAGCGATAGAGAGAGAGAGAAGACAAAATGGAAGAAAATTAGCTGATCCGGACAAAACAATCATTGGATGATCATAATAAAATAATTATGATTATTATTATATTACTCGCGTTTCACACGAGGAGCGGATCTGTGATCAAATCTCCTGGTGTTGCTCTATTCACAATGAGGAAAGGATATTTTAGTCGTAGTTGCTGGACACACTGTCCACCGTATTCTTTCCTGGCCATTCCCCTTGGTGGTCCCATTATTATTCTGATAAATTTTTTGGGTGGAACGTTCTTCTTTTTGTGACCACGAAGTGCTGTTTTTGGGGATGAATTATATACGAGGCTCGGCATAATTTTCAATGGACAGAGTAGAGACTATTGCAAACATGACCGTGACGTGTTTCAAGTCCTAAATTAAACGAAAAAAATCGTAAAGCTAGTTTGTTTACTGTGTTGATTAACAAATTCTAATTTATATAAAACAGAAAAAAGACTACCTGCCTATGTTGTTTGTCCGATTGTTTCCAAACGGTAAGAGATAGCGAAATCTCAGAAATTGACCCCAAACCATATCGCTTGTCAAAAAATTAAAAGTTCAAAAACATTGTTGTCCAGTACGGCATGCTTTGTAAATTTTAAATTTATCCGTTGCAAAGCACGGGCAAAGCTAGTAATCATAGAATTAGTTATCGCATGGCTCTATCTCGACCCATGTCATTGATAATTAGAGTCAAGTATCTTATACGCATATTAATTCCAGAGCATGATGATGATCTATTGTATTGGTAACTATCTAACCTGATTAACCAATATGATTGACAACGCAAAAGGTGTAATTTAATGGGTTTATTATAAATATTCTTACTTAGGTAAATTGAACTAAATTTAAATTAATTAAGCTAATGAAAAAGTGTTGGACGTTTAACAATAATTTATGGTTTACTTCCTCATAGTGGGGTTGTTTTCACAATTCGTGAAATTTATTACAAAATATAGAAAGATAAGTGCATTTTCGAACCTGAAGTAATTACGAATTTAAAAGAATACCATTATGTCAGGCTGATGAAAGTCGGATAGAATTATCTTTTTAAATATTAAATACAAATGCTAATAATAATAACATGAATAACATAAAGATCTGATGATTCATTCAAGAACATAATTATTACAAACTAAATAGGAGCTGCCACAAATTTCTATGACTCATTATCGTGATGATTTATATAATAAAGCATTGGAATAAAACACGTATGCCTACATTGAGCTAAGTTTCATGGGCCATGGCCATGCCCTAATTTCAAGATGAAAGCAGTGAAAACGGTCAAAGGAAAAGATGATATTTGTTACTAATTTACAATAGATTTTAGGTGAAATAATAGACATTTTTAAATAGATACTAATGTACCTCTTTTTTAAAAGGGAAATATAAGAACTGACTCGAACTTATGGATACGATTTTGTCTATTAATTTCGCCCTAATGTAAGTACTTTTTTAAATATATTATCTTAATTTACAATAACATCATGTTCTAGAATAGTCTCACTTCAAATTCATAATGGATAATTTTAAAAACAATTAACAATACATATGTCGCTGGTAAAACCCTCAAAACATAACCAGTAAAGCATAGTATAATAAGAGAAAAACATAGATCACGAAGCCATGTTGTTGGGTATTGGTAACTATCTAAAATACATGATTATAAATAATACAACAACAAAAAACATTATTTTATAGATAAGGTCACCTAACTTTTTTATAATTTCACAAATACCAACTTGATATAGATACAAATGATATGGGTATTATTATTATCTGATCTGGTTGCAGGGTTTTCAGTGAAACCTAACAATTAACACTGCGACCTAATTAGATCTATTGTGACCAGTTGATTCTATTTGATTTTAACGTCCTGATTGAGATAGTCAGGACGGGGTTTTTACCCTCTATTCGCTGGGAATCGTGCCAGCTACCTACATTAACCTCACCCAGCCTGGGTAGGGCCGGAAATGCCAGCCTCACGTGTTTGAGGAACAGAATTTTCTTCGAAAAGTCTGATGCTCCAACCGGGGATCGAACTCGGGATCTCTGGACTACGGGCAGTAGTCACAACCATTACGCCACGGAGTCTGGATTAAATGGGTAACATATACAATTTTATTTATAAATATGTATATTGTATATGACATTTGATACTTTCACAAATACAAACTTCATTTAGATTCAAATGATTAAATGGGTTAGGCATATAAATTTATTTATAAATACATATGTATTACATTTGAGATTTTGTTACCTGAACACAAAATGATGTGTTGACAGTATACAATAAATAAGAAGGGTTAAATTTCATAAAGATATAGAGAGCGACAAAAAGGGCAAAAACGACGGAAAAGAGAAAGACCAAGAAAGTAATAAATACATATATGAGCCGGTAAATGGAAAGCTGGATTCATCCATTAAAAAAACATTTTAAAAGAAATTCTGAATGTTTAACATTCTTGATAGATAAATATACAAGAAAAATGTACTTGTTGGAGACCAAAATACAAGGACGAAATGGGTAATATAGAGCATTGTAACTATGTATGTTCAGTCAAATAAAATATTGGATGATACAAACCAAGACTGCTAGACAATAACCAATTGAGTGAAATCATTTTTGGGTTCCATTTTTTTTATAGATGAGTGCTTCAGAGCAATTTTCCTTTTTTTAAGGTTCTGACAAACGGACCAAGAAGTTCTTTTTAATTCAACCGCTTTTCTATTGACCATGGATTTCTTAAATAACCTAGAAGTTCAACTGCAAAACCCGCTAAAATGTGAACAGAAAGAGACACCTAAAGCATTCATCTTCAGAACATTTTCTTTGTTAAATGTATTCACTGCAGAATCACTACTGCTCTAGTTAATATTTATACTTTTTACATTCTTTTAGGAATTGATGAAAAGTGAAAATACAATGTCTTGGACTCTAGAAAGTTTGTGGCTCTTTTTCAAAAAAAAAAACTGGACACTAAAAGCGGCAGGTCCAACATCAGAAATCTAGTTTCTTTATAGAAATCCAAACTCATACACTAAGCTGTCTACACTGTCCAGCCAGTTGAGGAAAGTGATCGCTGTCTACACTGTCAGCCAGTTGAGGGAAGTGATCGCTGTCTACACTGTCAGCCAGTTGAGGAAAGTGATCGCTGTCTACACTGTCAGCCAGTTGAGAAAAGTGATCGTCTTGAGGTAGGTCACCAGAGAGCTCTCGTTGCTGTCCCGGATCACATAGCGGTTCACCTGGAACACCCGCTCAGGCGAGGGCACCTTGCTGGGATACACAATGCTCTTGTCTAGCGGGACAGTTGGTGATGGGGTCCGCCGTCCAGAAGCGACGGTGGTAGACGTGATGGCGATGCCCGACTTGATGCCGTCCAGTCGGTGAGTGCTAGCTCCTTGGTGAAGCAGATGCGAATCTCCATCAGATAGTCGAGACCAGATTTCTAGAAATCAGTGAGAAGAGTAGTGTCACTTTTAAGTTTTTTTAAAGGGCATTTACTTTTTTGAGATATACATGCGCGAAGAATGCAAGGTATATTTTAGAACTTATGACACTACCAACTAAGACCTAGCACTTTGAATGAGTGTTAATAGATTTTATACATAGATATAGGGTCTTCTCGTCCCTTTTAATTATTTTTAAAATACATACTACCTGAAACCCGACATTTTGTCACCTTTAAAGTTTTTCTTCATGACTGAGGTCCAATTTGGAATTTTCAAATCCTTTCTTAGGACTCACCTAAATACCAAAAGAAGACTTTGTGCCAAATTGGGAGTCTTTAGCCGTATTTTCCTTTCTAAACAATGAGGATTCAAATGGAATAAAATGGACGAACTGGAAGAAAGTCATTTTTCTTTTGGAAAAAAAAAAAAAAATGAAATTAGAAATCTTCTTCCAGTTTGGTTAACCAAAATGGATTTATAAAATTCTTGCTTCCATTTCTTTATTCCTGGTTTGTTTTCACTTTTCCATTGTTTATCTTTAAAAGTACCGAAACTCATTTTTCTTTCACGAATGGTGGGGATTGGGGAAGCTAAACTTGGAAGAAAATGGAAATATTTAGAAAAAACCGAACCTGGAATTTTTTTAATCCAAAAGAAAAACGATGCTATTATGTCCAGCGTTTTTGGTGTTCTGTTGAATAATATAATGATTTTATATATTAAGATTAAGATTTGAAAGGGAAAAACTAGAGGTGCAGCAGAAGTACTCACAGGGTCATGAATACATTCAATGGCAGGATTTTTGCCCAGCACTGTCTTGATGGAGAGCCACAGAGTTTGCACATCAAACAGGTTATCATCTGCTGAGGGGAAAATGTTGCCAGCAGTCAAAACCTGTATAAAGAGATTGAAAAAAAAAAAATACTTTTTCAGTAAAATAGGTAAACTTAATAAAATAATTCCAACACTTCTTAGTAAGGGGTAAGGTTTAACTAAATTGCTTTGCAAAAATCATAATTGAATTCCTCACAAAGTATTAATAAAACTAGTACAATAAATAATGAACCATCAAAATTCTGGCAGGTCAAATTTCAAATAAATATGTATGCTATCTTTTACACTAGTTCAATACAATAATAATAATAATGAATGTTTTTTCTTTGTGTTATATGTG
Organism: Bactericera cockerelli; assembly: GCA_024516035.1. Lineage (NCBI taxonomy): Eukaryota > Metazoa > Arthropoda > Insecta > Hemiptera > Triozidae > Bactericera > Bactericera cockerelli. The sequence goes on from CM044955.1 coordinate 42,244,921, forward strand.
ATAATTTCAGTGGGTAGCGCAGAATCATAGGACTTTACCACTTTAATTTACAATATCTTGTATTATTTTTTTTTGCCTATGATTCTGCCACTGGTCGCTGCTTCACATCAAAGCAGCTACTCATTTTTCCTCACGAGGTATGAGTGGACTCCGAACATCCAATTACAGAGCAGAAAAATTCCTGCCCCGCTGGGGATCGAACCCAGGTCACCATGCATGCAATGCCTAGCGCGCTAACTCACTCGGCCACAGTAACTACACTAGTTCAATACTACTTGTACATCAAATTATCATCAGTTATCAGATTATTACTATAAAATAGATATCCTACCTTCTCCATATTGTACTGATGTTGCCAGATGAGGCCTTGTGAGAAGTACTTGAGTTCATCATTCATGGCTGGCAGAACCTTTGCACAGGAGCCATGCTTTGTCCACTCATGTTTCCACAGATCATAGTGGTTACGGCCTTTGTGGATATCTGTCCATAGCTTTTCAAGTTCTGGTTTGATGGGAGCCAATAAACTTGCATTGAATTGAATAGATTTGTTGCAAAACACAGGACCTATGGTACCTAGCTTTGTAGGCCTGAAAATGTTTATAAGAAGAAGAAAAATAAATTTAAGTTGCAGTATAAATATACCTACAATATAAGAACTATTGATCTACCTAGTTTACATACAACAACAAATTGGTTCTGTGCTTGATAGCTTTATGCTTTGCACTCACTAGATTTACTGTTAATATGATTCATTACTTAAGCTTTTTTGAGCATGAAAGCAGATGGTAAAACTCAAGAAGGCTGGAACTTGGCCTGGTGCAGTTGGTGCACTGCCATACACCTAGATTTTCTGACCTGGTTGTACAGTTTCATGGGAAACTCTGTACAAATAACACTGAGATCTATTGTGACTAGTTAATTTTAATAATTTAATGAAACTATTATGTTACCTATTTTATTTTTCTGTGGTATTTTTGAAACATTACAATCAAGTTCAAGAAAAGAAAACTAAATTTATTGACTTACCAAATTCCATGGATAGTCCAAGTCTGGTTATCCTGAGGGAGATAGCAGACATTTGAAGTGGCTTTCTCTTCCCACAATAAACAGACTGTGTTGGGCCAGCTCTGAGTGTAAATAAGAATGTCAAAACTGTCACTCCTTCTATATCTAAAATGAGGGGAAGAAAAATTGGATTTTTTATTCAGACACTTACTTTATATTTTTGGACACCAGTATTTACCATAGAAGCAGTAAACAGAAAAACATGTAGTGACATTTCCAATACCTGTAGGATTATAGTTTCTCAATCAGTATAAACAGAAAAGTGAGAAGTTGTACTAGATGTACATGAATATTAGAAAATACCTGGACTTAATGTTTTCTATGAACTCAATGCTTTAAAGAGTAGAAAACAGTATTTTTCTTGATTTTGTACTTGTAATTGAAACAGTAGAGTTGTAATCATTTTATAGAGATAAATCTATTATTTTATTTTCAAATTATGCAGCTTACCTGGAAAATATGGTTACTGAGGACAGCACAAACAAACACACAGTTATGATGAGAATGGTAGATGGAGGTTTCGTGTAGTAACCAGGTAAATGGGCATTCTCAGTGTCATAAATCCTAGTTCTAGTTGACGGTTGCATGACTGAAAGAGAAAAAATAAATGTAAGAATTAGTGAAATTTCATTGTATTCAAGGAAAATACTTGAGAAGTTTAATTTTTAATGGTCTGTGACATTGCACATATTATATAAGTGCTAAAAAAATAGGCATCATTCTTGATAATTTTGACCAAAAATAAAATATTGTGATTACAGTCATAATTATAATTACTATCTAGGAGGTATTAGTAAGGGGAGGGAGGGTAAAGTCTAAGTGCTGAAGCTAAAAAAAATGTAAACAAAAGTGACAAGTCAGAGTATAGCCACCATATGCCATTGTGAATTCAGCTCTTTCCACTTTAATTTAAATTTACTTTTAAATGAATAGTTTTGTGTCTATTTTTTTTTATTCAAAATGGTATTATGTGTAGTGTATGATTGCACAAAATCTTCCAAAACTTAAGTATATTATTATTATTTATAAGTTGACGGGAGATACCCATTTTACAAGTGTCCCTAAACCTATCTGTATGATTCTTGTGAGTGTCTGAGTTGCCGCTCCTGTCTCCTGTTTCCTCTCCTGGTCGTTTCGTGCTCGAGTTGAGAGTGGAGGGAAGTAATTTTTAAACCCTAACAAAAGTTAAAGTCCCACCCCAAGAAATCCGTGCCAAGTCAGCTGGCAACCCTGCAATTTTGGAGATCAGCTGTTTTGGAAACAAGTTGGGAGACGGCCTTGAACAACCAACCAACTCTAACCTCTCCACCACGCTTTCACTTTTCACTCCATCATTTTTCGTCAACGGGTAAGCAGCACAATTTTCCTTTCTCTATGTCTTTGTTAATTTAACCCCAAGTTTTTCTAAACCCCCTAAAAGGGCTACAATCCTACATTTTGGTCCTTCCACGCGGCCGTATGTCTGTTTTAGGGGGGTCCCCTTTTTAGGAAAATGTGCCAAGTTGAATTCTGCCTAAGTTTGAAGTCTGCCTCATGGCCAAGTTTGAAGTCTGCCTAAGTTTGAAGCATGGGGTTTCATGCTAAAGTGATGAGTCAAATGTAATCCTTCTGTGATATAAGTGTTTTTTTTTGTGTTTGTTTTACCCATAAATTCAGTGTTGTTTGTGTTCAGTTAATTTTAAAGTTGGGGGTTCCCTTGGTAATTTTTTTTTTGTATTGGTTAAGTCATAGGGGTTCCCTTGGTAAATTTTTTTTTGTATTGGTTAAGTCATAGGGGTTCCCTTGGTTAGATTTTTTTTGATTTTCACGTGGCTCATAAAGCACATATTTTTTTTGTTGTTGTCAACCAAGTAAGTGCATTTTTCCTTTAATATTTACATCTAACATGGCAGGTGACCAGGACAGGAATCTTGTAGAGGTGGTGGTAGAGAGACGGAAACGTTTAATTACTAGGGTTCAGGAATTCCATGGACTCATTCCAAAAGTGGAAAAGTGACCCATTGCTTTTGGTCCGTATGCGAGCCTCCATGCCTTATCTGGAATCAACTTTCAAGGAGTTTCAATCAGTGCAGGATACTATTTGTGAATATAATGTTCTTCATCCTACTACAGAGGAAAGAATTGCCATTCATTCTGTTTCAAAACAGTTTGAAGCTATGTATTTTGATGTCTTGGGGGTCATTACAGGGACCTCAGAGGTCAAGCCTATGGTGGTTGCAACCAACGATGGTAGGATGAAGCCAAAGTTGCCTCAAGTGAATATTCAATGTTTTATGGGGGATTATGAATCTTTTCCTGCTTTTAAGTCACTTTTTGATGCTTTGATTCATAGTAACACAGGTTTAGAACCTATTGAAAAGTACACATATTTGGTTTCCTTGTTGAAGGGGTCAGCCCTGTCTAGTGTTCAAAGCATTGCCTTTGTGGCTGAAAACTATCAAGTTGCCTATAATTCACTTGTCAAGCGTTTTAGTAATCCTCGGGTTGTAGCCCATCAGTGTTGTAATAAATTATTTGCCTTTAAGCCATTAACCAGTGAGGTTCAGTTACAGAAGTGGCTGGATCAATTCAACACAAATGTTGAAGCATTGGAAAATACTTCCCTACAGGATAAGGGTGATTTTTTACTGTTGTACATGGGCCTTAATGCATTAGACCCTCTAACTAGACAGGCTTTTGAGCATGAGAAAATCTCATTAAATTCCATACCCACCTATTCTGATCTCCGGACCTATGTTCAGGCACGGGTTTCAGTGGCGGAGCTCATGGGTGCCTCGTCTGGGTCTAGTGTTAAAAAACCATTTATGAAGCCAGAGGTGAGAGGGTCGTATGTTACCCAAGTAGATGTTGCAGGTATTTCCACAGATGTGTTGCCGTCCAATGTTGCCAGACCCTATAAAGGGTTTTCAAGTAGTTTCAAGGGTGATGTTCACCATGTAGCCAAACCCTCTAATGGGTCATTTAATGTAGCCAAACCCTCTAATGGTCATTTAATGTTGCCAAACCCTATAATGGGTCATCCAGTGTTGCCAAACCTGACTTTAGGTCAAACCAGTCCCGTTCTGCCAGTGGTGTTTCCTGCCCTCATTGTTCCAAGGCTCACCGCCTAATTGAGTGTAATTTATTTGCCGCCATGTCTGTTCAAGAGCGTTTTGACACAGTGAGGACCCATCATTTGTGTTTTGCCTGCCTCGGGCCTCACTCAAGGTCATCATGCTCAACCAAGTTCAGTTGCCGTCATTGTGGATCTCGTGCTCACCATTCCTTGTTGCACAGAGATATGCCTGCTAATGAGATTTCTCCCAGTGGGGGTGTTTCTCAACCAGTTGTTTCAAATCCAATTTATACTGTTTCGGATCAACCTAATCAAGCTGAGGTTAATCTTGCCCTCTCGTGTAGAGACGTTTCTGGCTCAGGAGTCCTCCCTAGTCGTCAGGTGTTGTTGGGTACAGCATTGGTGTCCATATTGGACAGCTTTGGAATCCAGCACCCAGTTAGAGTGTTAATAGATCCTGGTAGCATGATTAGCATTGTGTCTGCCCATTTAGTAAATATTTTGAATTTGCCTATCCAGACAAGTAATGTCTGTGTTTCCGGTGTGGGTGAATCTGAACCCATGCGTGTGAAAGGTCAGGTTTCCTGCACCCTGTCTTCTCGTCTGGATGGCAGATCCCTTCCTATTGATGCTGTCATATTACCATCAATATCAGGTCATGTTCCCTCTGTTGCTGTCCCTAAGCATGTTTTGTCAAGTTTGGCGGGATATGCTTTGGCAGACCCAACCTTTTGCCATCCATCTAGAGTGGATATTTTATTGGGTGCTGAATATTATGCCAGCATTTTGGACTTACAAAAGTCGGTAGTGTCTGGTGAACCTTCCCTTATTCCTACTATGTTTGGTTATCTTGTTATGGGAGTGGTAAACTCTAATACCCCCCTTGTATCTCAGTCCTTTCATGTGACTACTGTGGACACAGCACTGCATGATCAACTGAGAAAGTTTTGGGAAAGGGAAGAGGTTCAAGTTAAAATTCCAGCCCATCCAGATGAGGTCCGATGTGAAGAGCACTTTGTGAACACACATTACAGGGACCCTGATGGAACTTATGTTGTTCGTTTGCCTTTTCGTGCTGACCGCCCACCTGATTTAGGAAATAATTTGAATCATGCCAAGTCTCGGTTGTTAAAACTGGAGCGTTCCCTGGAATATAAACCAGAATTTAAATCTCTTTATCATGAAAATTTAAAGGATTATGTTGATCAGGGACATATGATCCCAGCCACAAAGCCATCCACTTATGTTCTGATTCATCATGGTGTTATGAAGGCCTCTAGTTCTACGACCAAGGTGCGGGTTGTTTTCAGCCCTGCTGAGCGTGCAAGTCCCCACCATCCATCTTTGAACGAAACCTTGCTAGTTGGTCCAAAACTCCAGTCAGACATAAATGACCTGATTTTGAATTTCCGTTTAAATAAAATTGCCATTACGGCTGATATTCGTCAAATGTACCGTGCCATCAAGGTAGATCCTAGGGACAGCCCGTTTCAACAGATTTTATGGCGTGAGGATCCATCTCAGCCTATTCAGCAGTATGAGATACAGCGTGTGTGTTTTGGTGTCGCTTCTGCGCCATTTCAGGCCCAGCGAGTAATCAAGCAACTAGTTGTTGATGAGGGGCGAGGTTCCCTTTGGCTGCCCGTGCACTAAGTAGTGAGGTGTACATTGACGATCTGGTCTCTGGGGCATCTTCTGTTGAGGAGGCACTCAGGATGCGGGATGAACTAGTGTCCCTCCTTGCTGCTGGCAAGTTTGAACTGAGGAAGTGGTCCAGTTCGCATCCTGGGGTCTTGGGAGATTTTCCAGAGGACATGTTGGAGAGGCCACACTCTTTATTTGATGATGTTGATGCCATTAAGATATTGGGTTTACAGTGGGACCCTTGCCAGGATATGTTTTGTTACAAGGTAGAACAACATTGCAATTGCCAAACCAAACGTCAAATATTGTCAAAAATTGCCAAAATCTATGATACCTCGGGTTTTTTATGCCCCGTCACCTGTTGGATGAAAGTTTTTCTCCAGGTAATTTGGCTGAGAGGGCTAGCTTGGGATGAGGTTTTGCCTGGTGACCTTTTGACTGAGTGGAAGAGGTTTGCTTCTGAGCTCCCTCTGCTTGAGTCAATTCGTATTCCCAGACTTATTCTGGATACATTTATTTTTCCTCCGGAATTGGTGGCATTTGCAGATGCTTCTCTTTCCGCTATGGGGTGTCTAGTTTATCTGCGCGTTGTCTGCACAGATGGGCGGGTCCTCATTAATTTAATTAGGGCCAAAAGTCGAGTGGCCCCTGTGAAGCCGGTAACGGTCCCAAGACTAGAGCTGGGCGCAGCTGTGATGTTGGCTGAAGTCCTTGAATCTCTGAAGCCTTTAATTACCCGTCTCAATATTTCAAACAAGTATCTATTTTCTGACTCTATGGTTGTCCTCTCCTGGTTGCACACCCCGCCCCATTTGCTCAAGATGTTTGTTGCCAATCGGGTGGTGCGCATTCTAGAATTAACTGATCCGTCTCAGTGGAGACATATTCAAACTGAGTTGAACCCAGCTGACTTGGCCAGTCGAGGATGTTTTCCTAGTGTTATTGTTGATCATGATTTGTGGTGGAATGGTCCACCTTTCCTAAAGCAGGAAATTTCCTTTTGGCCAATGAGTATTTTCACACCCGTTGAGGGCCTTCCTGAGCTGAAGTCAGCTGAGGTTACCACATTGGTTACAAAGGTTGTGCAGGAGTCTGAGGACTTAAGTTTTATTAAAAGGTTCTCTACCTTGTTTAGGGCCAAGCGCGTGACAGCCTGGATTCTTCGATGGCGTCACCGATGTTCGGGCAGTGCCCTTTCCAAACCTGTGGGCCCTTTGACCACCGATGAGTTAGTACAAGCCGAGCTGACCCTAGTGAGGATTACCCAGTCAGGACATTTCTCTAAAGAGATTGAGGCCGTTCAGTCTGGGCGTCAGTTGCCTGATTCACTGGCTCGGCTGTCCCCGTTCCTTGATGGGGGTGTTCTCAGGGTGGGGGGTAGAATAGACAAGGCACCATTGCCTTTTCATTCCCGTCATCCTGTACTTCTTCCAAACAATTGTCATATGGCCATATTGCTGGTCAGACATTTTCATATTTATTCATTGCATGGGGGCCCGCAAATTGTCCAAACTCTCATCCTGCGTCAATACTTTATTATTGGCCTGCGCAACCTTGTTCGAAAAATAATTTTTAAATGTTTGCCATGTTTCCGTCTGTCTGCCAAGCCTCCTCAGCCTCAGATGGCGGAGCTACCCTTATCACGGTTCCACCAGTGCCGACCCTTTGTCAATACAGGGTGGATCTAGCTGGTCCGTTCTTAATAAAGGATGGGTATCGTAGGAATGCTCCATCACTGAAGGCTTATTTTGCCGTTTTTGTATGTTTTTCTGTAAAAGCAGTTCACCTTGAGTTGCTTACCTCGCTTTCCACAGCCTGCTTTCTTGGTGCATTGGACCGGTTTATTGCCAGGCGTTCTGTTCCGTCCATGATATTTTCGGACCAAGGTACCAATTTCAAGGGTGCAGCCAATGTCATCGAGGACACTTGTCGTTTCTTACAGGAGAATGAATACTCCATTGTTGACCATTTAGGTAGCCGAGAAATCAAGTGGTCCTTTAATGCCCCAGCCAACCCTCAGCGGGCGGTCTGTGGGAAGCGAGTGTGAAGTCGGTCAAATCTCACTTGACTCGGTGTTTGACCAATCGACTTCTGCATTATGAGGAGTTTTCGACCGTTTTAGTGAAAATTGAAGCCATTTTAAATTCTAGACCATTGGGTGTTCCATCTCCCACCGTGGATAATTTAGATGTACTTACCCCTGGTCATTTTCTTGTTGGACAGCCTCTTTTGTCACGTCCTGAGCGCAACTTAACTTTGTCACCATCAAATTTTGTTGCTCGCTGGACTCTAGTATCACAGATCTGCCAACACTTTTGGAAGCGTTGGTCAGACGAATACTTGCATACTCTGCTTCAAAGACAGAAGTGGTATCACCAATCTGACAATGTCAAAGTTGGTGATGTTGTTTTAGTTTTGTCAGAAAATATGGCGCCTTTGCAATGGCCCAGCTCGTTATAAAACAAGTACATCCTCTACAAAATGAGGTGAAGAAATTGGATTTTTAAAATTACTTATATTTTGCACCAGATTTCCAGAGCAGTAACGAAACTTCAGTCTTTTCCCAATACTTAGGTTAGTTTCCAATTCTAGTACAATAAGTAGTTTTCAATGTCATGTATATTAGAAATCGTGACTTAAATGTTGTTCTTGTCACTGGTACGAAACATTAAATTTTTTGTTTGCTGATTGAACAAGTTGTAATCATTTTTCGAGATAAAAGTCCATTATTGTTCATAGTCCCTTACCTTGGAAAAATGGATTATGGGGGGGCAAAAATAACACAGTTATTGTGAGTGGTAGATGGAGGTTCCTGTTAACCAGGTATGGCTTCTCAGTGCTCATAAGTCGTTTCTGTGAGTTGAGAGTGAAGGAGAATGAGAAAGTGAAATTTATTTATAAAAATACTAGAAAATTTAAATGGTCGCTACTCCATAGAAATAGTGCAATAGTCACTTGATATCTGCCAAATATTTGGGATCAGCTTTAAACTAAAGTTTGGGAGTAACTGTGCTGAAGCAAAAAAAAACCAAATGACAAGCCAGGTCTACCACCATTTCCATTTTTCACTCTTCATTTTTTAAATTCTTTCAACTGGTAAGCGCACAATTTTCCTTTTCAAATGGATTCTTGTTAATTTAACCCCAAGTTTTTCTAAAACCCCTAAAGGTACAACCTAACACTATCTAAAACGTAAAACTATAATGTAAAACTAAAGTGTAAAACTAAACCAAAAGCTTAAATTTGGTTGACCTATAGATAGTGATGAAAAAACAAAAAAATCCAGTAACTCAGTACAGTAAAAAATATAAAGAATGTATTGTTGTAAAAAAAAAAATCACTGGCTCGAGGTGAACAGATTGGGTGGACATATTTATAAAAAATAAGGGAAGGAAAAAATTTATGAAATTTTTTATAAAAAAATAATTTTTGTGAGTGTTTCAGACACTTGAGGCAGCCATGCTTTAACCTAAACATGAAGTTCCCCAATATTTTTTGACTTCATCTAAAAAGCCCGCAGGTATAGGATATGCTACTACCCCTCACTAAATCATCCTAGATTATCATACTGTCAACACTAAATTTTTTCAGACAATGGGTACCCAGTAGGGTCCACTCCAAATATCACAACATTCATAACATATCATCTTTGTGCTAGGCATCTTGTGCAAGGCATCACACTGAGGAAAATTTCATTTTGTTCCCTTCTGATTCTTTTTTACAAAGAATTTTTTTCTCATTTATATTAAGTATGTATGGATAATATTGCATTATCTAATTAAAATACTTGTCTCTACAATATTTTACATAGTAAGGAGACATGACATTCTCTTGAAAATCAACAAAATTGGGCTCTCAAGGAAACCCTTGCATTCTGATCCAGCTCAAATTCTTCTGGCAACTTTTCCTGAACAGTCTGGTAAACATATCAAAATTTTAGCTCTACAGCTTAAACAATTTAAGTCTTAAACAACAAGGTACTTGGATTTACTTGATAAATAACCAAGTTTATGATTCTTCATTGATGTTTGTTTTGAAACACAGAACATCAGCTATGATTCTTCAATGTTACAGGTATAATTCTTTCATGTTACATCAAAATTATGACAGGAAATGAAAATTGTATTATTGCCAGGGCTGCAAAGCCAGAGAGAAAAGCTCCCAGGGCTCAGAAGAAAACCCTGGCCCCAGCAACATAACAATATTGAATACCTACAAAATAAATTGTATGAAGTACCTACTGAGTTGGAATCTGTTGTACTGACCCTATTACAATTTTTTATTTCATTATTCTACCTTTTTCTACTTGGTCTTTCATGGTTTATCACCCAAGTGCATAGTAAGTTGCTAATGAACAGAAATAATTAATCAAATGACTAATAGCCATGCTAAATCAGGCTGTTAGTGACTGCACCATAAGTTAATCATGAAATTTGGTAAACAAAGAAATAGATTAGCACTTTGTACCTACTGTGATAAATTTGGCTGTGAATGATAAGAAATTCCAAAGAAATGATAACAAAATTTTGATTGGCAATTTCTGTGGCTTCCTTTCTAACCCTGACTTTGAATATTATTATTTCATAAATTTTGTTATTCCTGTGGTAAAACTTACCAATATATTCACAGACAGCGTTATCAGGAAGAAATCAAAAGAAATTGATTAATGACAAATAGGTAACTACCTATATTAATATTTTGTCTCAGTTTCATGAACTTGGAATTTGTCAATATTCTTGATAATCTTTGAATTTTATTGATAGATACCTATCAACTATCAATAACTTTATGAAATTATTAGTACACTTGAAGCTATGAAACAGGAATAGAAAACAGATTCTTTGTAGATTTATTAAAACACTGTTAATTAATCATTAAAAAATATTAAAATAGAAATTAATTAATTTTAATTTAATTTATTACATTTTCAAATTTGTTGAGAAAAAAAAAACAGAACATCGCAAAAACATTGTGCAGTGTTGCATTGTACTAGAATAAGATGGTGCGCGTTAAAGCTGAGACAAGACCGAAGAGCAGTGTAATATGAGTTGCCGTCATTTGACATAAAAATATATAATACCATCTAGGTATCCACATCACACTGAAACCGTTCTAAAAGGTCGCCTGCAGCGCTTTCAACGGATCCTTGGATTTCGATAACTCCCGAATAAATAATTCATCCAAATTCATTTTTCAAACTAATATTTGAAAAAAATATATAAATACTATATTAGGCTCCTAGAATTTTGTAAAGTTGTTATTTTTAAAATAAAATTGGCTTTCGTGAACAATAAAATTTTGAATGGGCAATGTTTCAATCAATGACATTTGATCTCATTTGATTCCAAAGAAAGACCAGAGCGTGAAACATTGCGAGACAAATGTTGGACTCAATGGGATCTTGACCTAATTGAACCATTTACACACCAGGTTAGAAAGTCCCGACGATATTGTTTCTATGCACACAGTCCTCACACAGTGCGTCGTTTAGGCCGGGATCCCACTGAATGCAACATATAATGGTTGCACAAAACTGCGCCACAGTAAGCAACCCCTCTATCTGTAAAATCGAATGAAACTTAAAACCCAACGCTGTGCACTGTAGTTTTTCGATCCCTACAGTGAAAACTACAACTTTCCCTATGGCAAGTTTCTTGAGCTTCCTATAATAGTGAATAGTGATATAGTTAATACTTCGACCTTGACTTTGGTTTTTGATGATACTTCTACATTTCTCACATGGTTTCCCCCAAATAAACTTGTTATGTAGGTACGCAAGAGTTCATAGGTGCTTCAAAAATTTGTGAAATTTGTCTCTTCATGGTAAAATCAGCTGTTTTGACACATAACGCTATATTGACCACTGTAGGGATCGAAAAACGTCTCTGCATATCAGCCTTGGTTTTTTTAGGAAAATCATCATTGAAATGCATATTATCAAACATACATTATACTTACATACACAACCTATTCTTACCTAGCTGTAACGTATTTTTTGTTAGATAATTAACTTGTAAAGTCCGTCTGTGAAATATTCGTAAAATGAAAAGAGCCCCCATCCAAAAGTTTTTCATGCTAAGTCCTCTGTAAATAAATATCTATGTAGAACCAAACCAAACTACAAAAGGAGAACATAAAACTTCATGGAAATTAAATAGGTATTCTACTCTGTCGTTATATTTTGAATTTTTGTTGAAAATTGATAAATCTACACCTCTAGTTGATTTTGAAATAACCTGGCATAACCTGGATGGTTGGTAAATAAAATAACGATAATTTAACGCGCACGCCCACTTGAGCGATGTTCGTCCGTAACCCAAGTTTGCGGCAATTTCCTTTCCGTGTAATGTAGTTCATCAATTTGAAATTTTGAAAATTTCCTTTTCCCTGAAAAATTGGAAAAGCTAAGCTCTCCTCTTTTCCTTGGTCTCTTGATCATCAGTTTTTACTATACGGTTTTCTGATTTGTGTTTCCAGTTTTTAGGTTTCTTGGCTTAAAAAGAGTGAGAAGTTCACTTCCTTCTTCATCCTGTTATCTATATTAAAGTTTTCAACTTTATTCTTATTGTTAAAAATTAAATGAGCAGAGGTCTAGGTATTGGAGTAAATTTTTCACCTAGGCCTCAGGCAGTGACTTGTTTTCAGATGGGAGTAAAAGCTCCTCTTTGCCCACAAAAAGAATCTATTTACCTGCAAGAGAAAAGCTCCATCTGGACACATTATCATGGATCAAAAAAAGACTGTGAACTATGTGTTCTTATTAATGAGCTACTGATATAATTAGGTAAGTTATTGAAAAACACTTCTAAATTGTATATGTATGTATGATTTATTTTTGATGAAGTACTTAACAATTTTTGTGGGTAGCACAGCATTACTAAAAGCCTCCTGCACTTTTCAAATTCTATTACGTTAATGTATTTTTACTCTGGTACTGCTGCCACTGGTTAGGTACTCATACAAGTAGGTAACTTTTTTCTCACAAGGTATGAGTGAAACACAAACATCCAAGTACAGAGCAGAAAAAAATCCTGTCCTGTTGGGGATCAAACCCAGGTCACCACACATGCTATGCTTAGCACACTAACTCACTTGACCATGATGACTGCTCACTCTCCTAACATTTTCTTGTGTTCTCATTAGTATACCATTTGTTGTTGTTGTAACCAGCTTTGCTACTACTGGGGGCAGTGATGGTCTCCAGCTAAATTAAGCTTGTGCTGAACCAATTATTTCATGTGTGGTCAACCATCATGAGAACTAGGGCTTTTTCTTTATAAAGCCATTTAAACCCTTGCATAGCTCAAAGCTAGCATGGCTTGTTGGGTGGGCTAGTCTGTTCTCTGTTTATAGGTCTCTAGTGAGAAATGGGTATTCTCCCTGTTTAATGTCCCCAGCCAGAGAAGTATACCAATTCTCTTATATTGGTTATACAGTAATCTTCCATTAATCCAGCATTCAACAGTCTGGAACACCTAATGATTTGTCACCAACCTTGAAATAAATAAGGACATACTGAAATATATTTACATTTTTAGTCTCTGGCCTGTGCTGTAGTGCACTAGGTGTGCACAGTGGTACACACATAGTAACCTGGGTTTGAATCCTTGTGGAGTCAGAAAACTTTTTGGCTCTGTATTTACTCAAAAAAATACAAACACCAAGAATCAAAGATAGAAATTTATATGTTACTTTTCTTGTGACCTCAAGTGTACTTGTACCATTTTTTCAAAGTGGTAGGTATTAATTATTTTATAATCTGTCCCTAAATGCCACAACTTGAAATTTAGATCATTGATTTCTCTCACTAGTACCTATGTAATTTTATACATAGTTATATATATCTCCCTTGCCTTTATCCCATATTAGCTTATGTTGCTTTTGGGGTCGGCATTGTTCAACCTTGTGGTTGAGGTTGATAGGGTGGAGCATGTTCTTTATGGCTGGATGCCCTTCCTAATGCCAACGATTCTATTTGGTTTTAACGTCCTGATCTGGACGGGGGTGTTACCCTCCATTCGCTGGGAATTGTACCAGCTACCCACATTAACCTCACCCAGCCTTGGTAGGGCCGGAAATGCCAGCCTCACATGTTCGGAGGGAACAGAATTTTCTTTGAAAAGTCTGCTCCAACCGGGGATCAAACTCGGGATCTCTGGACTATGGGCAGTAGTCACAACCATTACGCCACGGAGGCTGGCTTTATACATAGTTACTTTGAACAGTAAAAAAGGAAATAATACTAATTTTAAAGGAAGGCATGTCCTCAAGGCAAGTCAGAATTGCGTGCCTTGCCTTGTGTAGAGCTTCAGGCTTCAGACCACTAGTTTTATTATTGTAAATATACTTGTAATTAAAATAATTTCATTAAATGTGATAACATTTAACTTTTTTTCTTCATTAGTCATTGTGTTTCTTATTTATATTGATTTTTTTAATGTTTTGTGTCATTATTTTAGATTGAGGTTGACCTGTTAATGCAATTATCAAACTACTAATATATTTTTTTTTTCTCCATTACAGATTGTTGTAAAATGTCATCCAACAGTGGAGGAAACATTAATAATGAGGATGTTGTTGTAGGACAATGGCTGGAAACTTCTCAACAGATTAAAGCTGAACATGGCTCTAATCTTGTTTTCTTTGCTGTGAGTTTTTTTCTTCTCCATATTCTTCTCAATTCTACTACTGACATCAGAGTAAAATTCCTACGTCAATATGAAATGATTAGCCTAGGAGAAGAGAAATTGAGGACTACTGCAAAATAGTTATTGAACTTATAAACCATATAATAATGATGTTGAAATACAGGGTGCTTCAGAATAACCCGACTAGTGAAACATATTCATTAATAAATCCTAACTTATCATAGAATTTCAATTTTAGTGTCATTTTTTCCCCCAAGAGAGAGGTGTATTTTGTTACTATGAATTTATGGAGCCATGAGCACTGTACATTTGTTTTAGAGACACTTTTCAAAAGTGGTGATTTTGTGGCTCTACCCAGAAAATTTTGTTCTTACTACCAGATTAAATCATGTGGGGATTTCTACATGCAATATTATTCAGATTCTGCCATAGTTCCAGAATTTAGAGACTGGTTCTTCATTAAGAAGATTCCTTTAGGCAGAACAAAAACTTTAACACATGAAAATATTGAAACTGTGCAACACAATACAACTAAATCATCACCAATGTGCAAGATAAGACTTACCTCTTGGGTTCTCTTAGATGATTTATTCTTTTGTTCGATAAATTATAGATTATAATAAATCCCAATTTCTTTTCTTTCTTATAAAAGAAAAATGTTTGTTCTCTCAAAAATTGAGGGTGTAAAATCATTTCTTAAGTAATCAGATTTTTCTGGTTCACCCTGTACAATCTGTACATAGAATCTAAGTATACTTTCGAAACCAGCTTTAAAATGAAAACATATTATCCACAAAATGTGTTTATACCTAGACAGGTAACTCATTTTCCAAACTTGTGACATTATGTACATGTACAAGTATCTTATTATTCATAAACATAACCCTCTCCAAATTATACTATAGTGTTAATAAATTATGGACAGAAAAATTATGTACATATTTAAATTTATTACCTAGATAATAGCATGTTTCCTAGCTAAATTATCATTCAGTACAAATATTTTTTTTGTAGTAAATATGTAGTATGTACTCTGAGTGTAAGACAAAATAAAAAAGTGGATTGCAATACTTAATTAGTAAATAATTATTTAGTTAATTATTTTCAAATCAGTATAAACAGAATCAGTATAAACAGAAAAGTGAGAAGTTGTATTAGATGTACATGAATATCAGAACATACCTGGACAGCTGTTTCGAGCTTATTTGCTCTCATCAGCAGGTAATAGTTCTGAATATCCATGCCATCAACTAACCTCTCTATTTAATCAGTATAAACAGAAAAGTGAGAAGTTGTATTAGATGTACATATTTATGTACAGAAAATGAAATATTATTAAAGTTTACAAGAATGTTTTATCAATGAGTGGGTTATTTATAGAATAATTTATTTTCAGGTGGAGTATGTGTCAGGTCAAGAAGGAGTGAGTACTGATGATGTACCATCTAGCAGGAGTTACACCTCATACAATCATGGGGAAACACATCAGTTTGTGGAAATCAATGAATCAGGTATTTTTTTTTGGTTGTCCCACTCCTTTACGTCAGAGGGCAAAAATGATCATTTTAGCATCTAACCTGCTTGTACTACTGGTGGGATAATATTTCTAATTTTCTGATACTATTATGTGGTTTCTTGGTTGTGTATGGTTTCTTTGTGTTTTTATGTTATGTCTTGAATGGGTAGCTCAGACTTCTCAGCACCATATTACTCAAAATTAAATAGTTTTCCAATGAACACAATATTGGATGCCTTCTTGTAATGTTGCCTCTACTTGCTACTCATTTTTCCTCACGAGGTATGACTGGACCCGGAATATCCAAGTACAGAGCAGAAAAATTCCCACCCTACACACCCAGGTCACCATGCATGAAAGCCTAGTGTGCTAGACCACTTGGCCATGGTGAATACTGATAAACTATCACGCCTAAAAGAAACTAAGGGTTTACATCCAGTCTCAGTAGGTCAGATACCCCAGATATAGCGGTCCCACAGTTGCACACAATGATTGTGTATGTGTAAATATGTGCATTTTTGCATACATTTGAAAATTGCTTGTATAATGTTCTGTACAGACATGTGTCCTTTGACTAGAAAAATTCTGATTGCATATTTGTTCTAGATTTCCATAATACTTCATCCACCACTGCTCATCTGGAGACTGTGCCCCCTCCTCCCCTACCTCGTAGTGTCCCTTCCCCCACTCACATGGATGGAGGGGAAAGCTTCTACCCTCACTCCTCTAGTCACAGCACCTCCCCTCCTCTGCAATATACTCAGTTCACATCTGATGCTCTGTCCCAGGCGTTCTCAACTTCAGATGTATGTTTCCTTATCACAAATTAGTTACTCTAGCAGAGGGGGTAGTGTACTTGGTTCTTGGTTTGCATACCTAGCGAGCAGATATATTAACATGATTATTGCACACAGATGATCTGTGTTTGAATGACGACAGGATAACTCTTTTTGGGCACTGTATGAACACAAGAGTTATTAATAGTAGAGGCGAAATGAGCTTCAGATCGGCAATTGATGTGCCTTCTCAAATTTTCGGGAAGAGCTTTCTCTAAGGCCTGGCAAAAATAAAAGTTGTTTACACCCCTCCCCCTCTCTATTGGGGGAATAAATGATTATTTCAACTTTCGAAATACTGGAAAATTATCTAGAGCAATAATATGTTTCTGCATTAAATTATTTTTCATGAAATTTTTATGTATAATGTATTTTTCTTTCCATATTGTTCTTTTTTGTAAATAATCTTTAACTATTGTATGTTATGTTTTAACTGAAAATAAAGTGTTGTTTTATAATGATACCAAGTAGTCAACTTGGCCGAGTGGTTTAATGTGCTAGGCCTGCAAGCAGAGAATAATTTAAAAGAAAAAGAAAGGTATAATTCTGCGCTATCCACTTAAATTGTAATATAATAACACTTAAAACACACATTTATTTATTTTTAACTAGCGGGCTGTCGCCCGCTTTGCGGGCCGAGGCATGGCCCGCAAAGCAAAAAATCTTTTTTCGCCAATGACAGGTGTTGTAGTGGGAACTTCGAAAAATCCCGTCTTATTGCACATCTAGACTATGAGACAAAGCTACCTACCAAATTTCAGCTCGCTAGGTATTACGGTTTGGGCTGTAGAGCGATGATCAGTCAGTCAGTCAGTGACTTTGACATTTATATATTAAGATGACAGCAGACTCTTTTCAATTCACTCAAATTAAATGTATTTCTTGCCTTCTTTTCAGTTGATACTATCATCAGAACAGTGTGCAGAAATGATGAAGTCAGGTTGTAAGTTGGAACTCGTCCTGCCCAACGGGAGTTTGGCGTATGGGGTCATGGAACCTGCTACTAAAAGTATCAATCTACAGGTAAACATACATGCATGCTATACTGCTATAGGTATAGGACCGCTTGCAATTTTTAATAATAACAAAAATACTATGGCTGTTATAAAATTATTTGTTTTGATATGAAACTAGACATGATTTTCCGATAGTGGCATCTTTAGAAGTGATAAAGTGATGGCATCTACTAGAAATTTTATGTTCAAAGTTCATATTAACAAAAAAAGCTTTTATATTTATTTATTTACTGATTAAAATCTCGTGTTCGAGTGACTACAAGACATCTAGGACATCTTATGCTCTTAAAAGATTAATAATACTTTCCTTTGTTCCTTCCTCTTGATAGCAAAGTTTTCCAAATTAAAGTCCATTATAATTTATAAATTAGAAGCTCGAAAATGTTTGAGAGAACAGATGTAACCTAGGACATAAAAAATGGCTTTTCTGTTATCTAGACATATGCACGAGGATATGTGAATGTTATTTAATTTCAAGCCTTTCAGGTTTATGGTATTTTTTGAATTTCCTTATGAAATTGTGAACAGTATTTTAATTTGGCAGCGAAGTTTTTTTGTGTTGTTTGATGAAGGATGGTTTAAATTGTCTTTGACAATTGCATTCTGATCTAATTATTGTTGTTGAGTTCTGTTTGTCTTTACCTAAAAATTAACAGTGTGTTAAAAAAAATCTCTTTCAGATCCCGAACGAGTTTCTAGCCAGCCTGGCGAGGTCTCAGCATGCGGTCGATGCGGAGGACTCAGAGTCCGAGGGTCGCAGGTTCGAGCCCCATCACCTGGCTGGTGCTGACGCAAATGCTGATGGGGCGTTAGGGGTGGGGCGAAGATTTGAGTCTCTGGTGAGAGTGAGTCAGGAGGCGCAGGGGGGAGAAGGACAGAGATATGACACCCCCTCGGGGGCGACAGCAATGGACACTCATAGATATCTGTCTCATGGTGTAGAGGTGCGTAGTCTGTTCTTTTTTAATATTAATAATAATAATACCTGTTGAACAGGTGTATATTTACGGGCAGAGCCCTACATAAACATATAACAAGATTACAAATTCAAAGTATAAGTACAAAATAAAATTATTTATCAAAATTCCATTATCTAAATGTATCACAGATCACGGGCAAAAAAAAATTTGTTGTTCAAAAACGACAAAAAATATAAGAAAATAAATTGCAGCATGCTGCAGTGTCAAAATTTCTTTTTAGACATACCTGCAAAATATATTTCAAACCTACATATAACATTAATAATAATAATAACACTCTTTAGTGAAAGTTAACCACCAGGCGAGGTTAATGCTTAAAGCATTTTCTACCACCTAACCCTCAGAGTCTTATTATTTACCACCTAACATTACATCAACTTAGGTCAAAACTGAGTATGGAACTTCCTGTATGAATTTCTCTCTCGTCATAATTATCCAGCTTAAATGTTAGAAAATAAAAAAATACCCAAATTCACAATATTCTTATTCTTGTGTCAAATCAGTCTTAGTTCCTCAGCGACGCCGCCTACCCCTTGAGTATTAATTTATTTATTTTTATTTTTTTTCTAGTGATTTATTTTTCTAATGATTTTTTTTTTTCTCAATTAAACTCGTCCCCTAATTAATCTCTGATTGGCAGGCGGAGCACGGGCGACGCTTCGACCACCTGAGCGACGGAGTGAGCAGCCGCCTAGAGTCTCACTTCCGCCTGCGTCCCATGGACATGGAGTACGCGTCTGCGTCCCACACGAGCGTCCTGGACGCGCTGGAGGAGCGCCACTTTGACGCGCACGCCCCGGGGGACGCACGACACTTTGACGCACACCCCCCCACAAGCGACGATAGACCCTTTGACTCGCTCACCAGTTTCGAAGGAAGAGAAATCGCAGATCGATTCGCCGACAGCCATTCGAGCTTGACGCGGAATTTTGACAGTCATTCACTGTTGAGTCGGAATTTTGACACGCATTTGTCTCGAAATTTTGAGCCGCATTCAGACATTGACAGAAATCTGGAAAAACAGGACAGGAACTTTCAAAGTCCGCCCTCCTCGAGTGAGATGAGAAGCTATGAGGGTTTACCGCAGACAAGACCCTTTGAACCACATGTGGGAACAGAGAGGATCTATGAACCACATGCTCAGTCCGATAGAATTTTTGAGTCGCATCTAGAGCCGCTCAGGAACTTGGATTCAGAACAGGAGAGATCTACGCAGCCTCTGGACTGTAGCACCTCACTGAATGCCATAGATCATAGACTAGAAGGTAAGATTTCTCACTTGATGTTTTTGAAATTGAAAATTTAATTTCTACCAATGGGGAACTAATAGTAAAATATATTTCTAGTAGGTAGCATAAATTTCAAATAGAGATATTTTCATGAGTTCAAAATAGTAACAGCCAGCGTCGATGGTTGTTCTCATTCAGTCTCTGAAGTTAAGCAACGTCCAGCGAGGCTAGGACTGGAATGGGTGACCATTCGAATTCGAAACCCTCGTGATACTGGCCATTCCCGGCCCCACACATGCTGGGTGAGGTTAATTTTAGTAGCTATTTTTAAGTTTCCGGAGAATTGAAAGTAAATCCCCCCTCGTGATATGACCATGCAGGTGAAAGGTTAAACCTATTTTTTTTTAATCAAAATAATAACAATGTGTTTTCTGATCTATGCATTGTACCAGTCATGTTTTATTTATCAACTGTCCCTGTATATTTTAAATGATTCTCAAACATTGGGGCTTTTAGTTTGTCAGCGTCTGTTGGTATTTTTGTTAAATTTTGCGTTTTTGAGCTGGGTACATTCTTTTACGTATTTTGAAGAAAGTTAATCTATTTACCAATTATTAGTCATGTGGTTACGAGCTACGGGTTGCTATTTTATGGCTGCGAAATAAAAAAAGGCTGTGAAAAACCATATTGAAAAGAAAAAAAAAGTAAAAGTCCTGTAACTCTATCCTACTATTGTTGTGATATGACATCATAAAGAAAGAACTGCATGTGTTTAAATTTCCGAAACTTCCTCTATATGCTGGAGTACAGGGACTTCCTGACTGCTGGAGTAAAGGGACTTCCTGACTGCTGGAGTAAAGGGACTTTTCAGTCTCACCTCGGCATTATAAACAAGGTATATTCTATTCTATATTTTTAATCTTTGTATTTATTGACATTTTTATTGTTCACATTGTAAATAGGGCTATTCCCGTAAATACACTCCCGTACACCGGGTATTTATTATTATTATTTCAGAAATCCGCATCATCCAGGAAAGCCTGGAGGAGGATAGTCTGGAGCCTTCTCTCCTGGAAGACGACGGGCTCCTCTCCCGCCTGGACACCGAGTGTCTGCTCTCCATCTGTGATAAGCCAGTGCCGTCGCGGGCCAAAGCTACCTTGCCCGCCTCTTTCCTCTACTTCGGGAGCGTGACGGATTCTGCCGGTGAGTACCGAACGTCCCGACCCACGGGCATTTCACTTTGCAAAGGATTTCGCTATTATTAAATTTGCAAAATATTTCTGTTTTACTAATGTAAAAATCCATATTTCTATGTAAATTCTACGAGAAATGAATGTGGGCTTATTTGTTATCAGGTTCATATTAGAAATCCAAAGTAATGTTAGGTATATGTAATATTAATATAAAACTAGGATTCTTTAAATTTTTGTGTAAACTGAAAATTACTAGAAATGAAATTTCTTGAGTTGGGCAGACTAAGAACACCATCCTACTTTAAATTTAAAGAATCCTAGTTTTATATTAATATTACATATACCTAACATGAATGTGGGCGTTTAAAACTGGTCTAGTAATACTCAAATTTTGGATCAGCCTAATTTAACACCGGAGCAGTAAGTAAGATGGTGCACCTAGTCTGCCCAACTCAAGAAATTTCATTTCTAGTAATTCTCAGTTCACACAAAATCAGAATTAGGAACTATCGTTAAATATACGTAGTTAATAGAAAGCTGACTGTTCCAGATTGACAAGAAACGTCGATCTTATCTGGTTTGGAGAAGTGTTGAAGAAGAAAAATAGATTTCCAGAAAGTGACAGTAAAGGTACCGAAGAAATAATATGTATATTAGAGAAGTATAGATCGGGTCATTTCACAAGTGATTTGTTGGTCTCAAATGCAAGAACTTTGATATTGAAATTTTTGACCCAACGAAATACAGTCTAAGGGCGAAATTCATAGACGTTTTTATAATGCCTCTGTGGCGTTAAGTCACGGATTGCGTACTGGGTAAGGTAGGGAAAACCGACGCTTAACAATGACTTGTGATATAGAATTTGTCTATTAATTTCGCCCTAAGAAAGGGAAAACCGACGCTTAGCAATGACTTGTGATATAGGATTTGTCTATTAATTTGCCCTAAGAAAGGGAAAACCCACGCTTAGCAATGACTTGTGATATACAGGGTGGCGCAGTGCGCATGACCACATTTGAAATTGTTGCCATGCGTTTAATATTTGAGTTATGATATTGATATAAAAAGTATTTTGTAGAAAAAATGTGGAAGTTTATTTTACATGAGTCAATTTTTCACGTCCAATATCTTCGCGACAAATTTTTCCCGGTCGTGTGATTTCCCGGAATGGGGACGCACTGTGGCCTTCACGCTCACGCTCACCCGAACTCACTCCTTGTGATTTTTTTATGGGGATACCTATAGGCCAAAGTTTATGTCGACAAACCTCGTACCCTTGCTGACCTAAAGGACTCTATCCGCCGTGAAATCGCTCGGGTTCCTGAGGAGATGTTGGTGAACGTGATGCTATAGTGCTATAGCGAGCGTCTCGAAGAATGTGTAACTCGGCAAGGACGTCTTTTGTCGGGCATCATCTTTCATACGTGAAAAACTGACTCATGTAAATTAAACTTCCACATTTTTTCTACAAATTACTTTTTATTTCAATATCTTAACTCAATTATTAATCGCATGGTAACAATTTCAAATGTGGTCATGCGCACTGCGCCACCCTGTAGAATTTGTCTAATTTCGCCCTAAGAAAGGGAAAACCGACGCTTAGCAATGAATTGTGATATAGAATTTGTCTGATTTCGTCCTAAGAAAGGGAAAACCGACGCTTAGCAATGACTTGTGATGTAGAATTTGCCTATTAATTTCGCCCTAAGATAGGGAAAATCGATGCTAAGCAATGACTGCTATCGATTTTGTCTATTAATTTCGCCCTAAATTTTAACTAGACGTTTGTGCAAATAGTTTTTCCTATCCATTTTTGACCGAGGATCGCGCTGTTCCGTATAATGTGCACTGGTAGTCAAGTGGTTAACGCGCTAGTCTGGTAACCGAGGTAGCGTAGGGATCCGTTGGTTCGAATCCCACCCAGTGCACGAATTTTCCTCATTAATTTGAGTTTGTGACAGCATAATAATAAGACTCTGAGGGTTAGGTGGTGGAAAATGCTTTGAGCATTAACCTCGCCTGGTGGTTACCTTCCACTAAAGAGTATTATTATTAAGGTGTACAGTTCAGTGACCTTATTCTTTTTCCAGAGGAGTGTGTGTTTGCTCGGCGCCGCATTCCCAAGTTCTCTCGCTTCGGTCCCGTGGAAGGAATTCTGATTGAAGATGTGATCTCATCCTACGAGTTAGAAGTGAAGCGGGAATCGCTCCATTCTGAGGAGCTGTTCTATCTGGTGGAGATTGAGCCGGGGAGGTTCAAACAGCTGGATGTGTCGGATCAGGGTAAGTGGGGTCTCGGGTTCATTTCGTAGAAGTTAGAAAGAAATTATTAATTGAAGAAGAACTTGGATATAACATGAAACAGGTCTCAACAATCTTTTCAAAGAAAGGAAATGAGGGAGAGAAAATAAAAGAAAAAAAAAATTGACTATCAATCTTATCTTTTCTTTTATATCCAGCTTTTTCTTTATTTTTCAACATGTGTTCCATTTGTGTTTGATTGCATTATTTTGTCCACTATGTTTATTTAAGATATAGGACATAATCTGTAGAGAAAAATGAGATTCACAAGTTGTTGTAGCTTGTAGCACATTTTTTCCTGTTTAAAATGTTGCGCAAAACAGACTCAAAGTGAAAAACGTGCATACATTATTTTTCATCAATTTGGGGTATTTTTCGTTTTGTAGAATCATTTGACTCCTTGGATCGTTTTTTTTTTTTTTTTTTTTTTTTTTTTTTTTTTTGCATAATCATAGCTATCCAACTCTTCCGTTCATTTGGATTTCATTTATTTTTCTGCTTTAAAAGTAAATTCTTAAAAATGCTCGATTCGCGATCTGGTAGTATCAAATTTAATGTTTAAAATCCCGAAATTGGCCTTCGAGAAATTAGGAAGAGCCTTCGGTTGGAAGAGCTCATTCATGAGAACCCTGCCACAATAGGAAAGCCAAAAAAAAAAAAAAAAAAAAAAAAAAAAAAGAGAGAAAAAAAAAAAGATTGCAGACTGGCCTTTTTGAGAAATTCTCAAATCCCGATGAGCGGTGTAAGATATAGGTCAAGCGAACTCTGGAAAGCGAGAATCCAGCAGGCGAATTTCCTGTATTAAATAATCAAATTTTGATAGAAGATTCGGGTAGAGATATCTTTTGAAAAAAATTGGCGCCGGATTCTCCGGTTTTCAGCTATCTAGAACCGTTCTGCCGCTATCCACGCAAATCAGTAAAATGGTGGGGGGTAGAAGTTGTGGCTGTCTTTTTGATGATACAGGAATTTTCCAGGAATCCAAAATGTTTCCGAGTATGAGAACATAAGAATGCTCAAACCCAGGCTCGGAATCCAATATTGTGTAAGACTGTTGGATATATTGAATTCATCATCTTTTCATTTGCCTACTAGAAAAAAATATTTCCTGGATTCTTTAAATTTTAAATACACTGACTCGCTTAGAAATTAGCCCACTTGCTATTTTTCCTTATAATTCCGTGTATTTACTTAAATTTATTTTGATTTTTCAGAATATTTTAATTTGAATATAAGGAAACAGTATAAGGATAACTCTCATAACAATTAAATTACATCCAGGAACCATCATAACTCTAGTAAAGAAAAATTAAAAATGGCGTAAGATGAATAAAATAAGAATACTCAGAGGATGTGCCAGAACACCTGTAAGTGGTAACTCTTTCCTGGAGTTACAATGATTTTTCTTGGATGGATTTTGTAATAAGAGTTTCATCCTTGGATTATTTTCTTATATTCAAAACAAAAATCTTTAGCGAATGTTATCTACAACGGAAGTTACATCACTTTTAAGAAATACACAGATTCAGTGTATTTTTTGGATATCTATTTCAATTTTTTATTGTTGAATATTTCAGAATTTCATTTCTTTCAAATACTTGTTCAGGAAGATGAGAGAACAAAAGAACAAACATACTAAAAGTTCTGACATCTGGGTGGGAGGAAACGGAGCTTATATCTCAAAAACGATATATTTTCATTAGAGCGTAGTAAAATATAGTATGTAGTAAAATTGAAGAAAATAAAATTGGGGAGAATGAACTTTAATTTATTTTATTTTCAAGACCTGCTTGAATTTTTCCTTATGAACTACTTAAAATTTCGCATGCTTCAAATGTTTTTTTTTTTTTTTTTTTTAATTTTAAGATTTTGGTTCTTTGTTTACTTTGAATTTTTCTCTTTTGATACTTCTAATTTCTGTGTTTTTTTATTGCAAAGTGGTCCGTTTATTATTACCTACCCAAATTAAAAAAAAAATATTTCTTCTTTATGTGTAATGTTTTTATAAAATATTCCATTGTTGTTCATTGGACATTAAAGAAATTCAACATTAATTGATGTGGGGGTCCACATAACATTAAAGTCCAGATTAAAAGTTAACCGCACACATTTTTAAGTAAATATTTTTATGAAAAAAGAATTCGGTAAATATTGCTTATGAGATTATTTTGTAGGTTTATTGAAACTTCCCATTAGAACTTAGGACTAAACAATTGACCTACCCTGCTGTTTTACTTTTATCTTGATAGAATTTGACCTATATTGTTACTGTAGTTTTCATCAGATCTATGAAGAATTTTTATTCCTGGTGTTTTTACTTCTATTAGTTTAATACCATTGTTTTGACTGTGCTTTGTAATAAAGAAATTAACATGTACACTGTGCACTTGTGCAGGTACACATATCTATCATCTAAATTATCGACACGGAATTTACGTTCATCGGCATGCCTTCATCGATACACAGTAAAAGACGATCGGTTATCAAGTCAGTCTTAATCAAAGAAAATGCGACCGGAAAAAAATGAGAAGTTACTATGGCCCAAGCAAATTGAACAGAAAAAACAGTGATGCTTCCCGAAAGTTCCTACTGAGCTGAAAACTTATTTAATACCTTTTAGTTGTCATAAACGAGACTTCTGTGAGTAATTGAGTATGCTACGAACTCTCACGCTTAATTTTTTTTTTTTTTAAAGTGGGGTTTAACGTCGCTTTCAACTGCCATGGTCATATCACGACGGGGGTTTTACCCTCCATTCGCAGGAAACTCACAAACCTGCTACTCACATTGACCTCACCCAGCCTGAGTGGGGCCGGGAAAAGCCAGCGTCACGAGAATTAGAATTTGAATGGTCACCCATCCAAGTCTTAACCTCGCTGGATGTCGCTTAACTTCGGT
This sequence comes from Bactericera cockerelli, assembly GCA_024516035.1. Classification (NCBI taxonomy): domain Eukaryota; kingdom Metazoa; phylum Arthropoda; class Insecta; order Hemiptera; family Triozidae; genus Bactericera; species Bactericera cockerelli. Next base: position 42,271,304 of record CM044955.1, read on the forward strand.
GTTCTGAAGGGAACCGGTGTATTCAACATGCCATCGACGCTGGCTACGCTTAATTTTTATGATCCAAAACCGCCGAATTTTAGATTTTTCGATCATGAAGTCCAAAGTATAATTTTTCTATGGTGGAATAACGGGCTTCTTATTATTTTTGTGGGTAGCGCAGCATTACTGAGTGCCTCCTTTACTTTTCAAATTATTTTAAATTACTTCGGTAATGTCGCCACTGGTCGTTACTCATAAAAGTACTTTCTCATTTTTCGTGAAGGTATGAGTGGACCCCGGACATCCAAAGTACAGAGAAGAAAATTTTCTAGCCATCGCAATCGCCCGACCACCGTGGCTGCATTATGACATCCAAACGACGAAATGCATTTTTAGTATAGTTTGAGCTGTCTCTTTCTTTGTGTAGAGCGTTCTTCACACATCGGCCGAGGTGTTTATAGAAATATTTGTTGAAATTTCGCGTCAAATTTGTCAAAAAATTCATTTGGGCGTTTCTGTTCATAAAATTTGAAGCAACAATCAATTTCTATTTTTATTTTTGACATTGTAAAAAATCGAACTATAACTTATCGATTTGGAATCCTCTGATTCAACCACTAGGGTTAGTTTCAATGTACCATTCTAGATGTCTCCACGGCTTTATTACACAAGACAAACGAGTATTTAAGGAAATTAACCAAGTAGGTATTAGTATGTTCTTGTCAAGAAAGTTACATCACCAATTTTGTAACACCGAAATGATGCTCACATTGGAATGATGGTCTTATTGGTTCTGTAGTCATACCGGTATTGTAGTAGACCGGTACTTTGGTCATTTCATTAGACCAGTACATTCCCAGTGTCACGTAATCGATCTAATCTGCGTCTGAATTTGGCCATTTCCAATTTCCTACGAGTCTTCTTCACGGAACATCCTGTCCAGGACTTTACCAGAAACCAGAAATCAACGCAAGAGGAGTGAGAAATATCGTTAACCCTCTGTGATGTTGCATAGCTCATAGTAATATTTTTTACCATGAATTTCTTTTGTAATATAGAATTTGAAATAAAAATTATTGTGTAAAAATTTATTTTATAGACTTTTTATGGTCAAACTCTGAAAGAAATGAGAAAAAATCCACGCATTGGGTTCTATCCAAATCCAAGTTTCTGTTAAAATCAAAATGTGAATCTCCGAGCTAATTAGAATTTGAAGAAAGAAAACACTATTCAAATCACTCAGCCACACTAACTGCAAATAATGTACATTTAGATTTATGTAGATGTCAATGTCCAGAAGCATTTTTTCGAAGTTTCGAAGTTCAAATTTGCGTACTTTGTTGGTTTTATGCCCCCTCTTTTGGAGGTAATGAAATCAAGTCTGACTCAACAGTTATAAGTGGACTTCTCAATATTCATGATAGGAATATACAGTATGTTTCAGAAAAGGTGGCCACCCCCTCGTAACTTTTGAACGCGACGGAATTTTTCAATTCTGTAAAGTCCTAGGTATAGGAAGTGCCCTATAGCCCATCCTGTGGTCATATTTATTTTTGGCCCCGGTCGGCCCTTCCGGCTTTTAGGCCATATTTTTTCATTTTTCTCCCAAATTTTAAATGGAATGCTATATTTTTTATTCCTGTTAATTAAAGTCCAAGTTAGGCTGAATATAATGAGCTTTTAAAATTTTCAAAAACCTTATCAGGGGCGGAGCTAGTAGGGTGCAAGTTTCAAAATTGTTACACCCTGTATTTCAGCGTTCGTTAGTTTTTTTAGTACTTCTTTTATGTTCATAGGTTCAAAATATTGTTTTACACCATATGAAATCAAAAAAATATTCTTGTTTACTTCTAATCAGGGTCATAGTAAGGTTTTTGTAAAAGTACTTTTTTTCTCACGTCAATTTTTCCGTAAATTAATGGTGTTCTCGAAATTGGCATTTTTAAAGGTGAAAGTCTGCAGTCACATATGTTTTTTATGCTTGAAATCGAAAGAATACTTAACGGAGAACCGATTAAAATCATAAAAAAAGCCATTTAACCTGCTAGTTTTTTCACGACAGTGTCCGGTAAAGTGGGTGAATTTCGTATTGGATTTTTTTTTTTTTTTTTTTTTTTTGAGGAAACACAATTGGCATAGAAAATAAATAATACCTAATAAGGGAATAATACTTCAATTAACATAACTAAATGCGAAATTAAATGAAGAATATTTCTTCTAAATCAGTGCCGGATAATTTTTTTTTTCTCTCTCTCTCTCTCTCTTCGCGTCTTTAAAATAAAGAGATTGGTACTTGACCTGGTATTTTTTTCTCTTAAATTTCTAGATAATTAGATTTTTATTTAGAGACCTGGTTGGTATTCATTACTAGCAACACCAGTATGATTTTTTTTTAATTTGGTTTTAATATCGCGTTTCAAATGTAACACGCCCGTCATAGCATAACGGGGGTGTTACATTCCATTCGCAAGAAACTCACCAACCTCCTAAACACATTTATCTCACCCAGCCTGGGTTAGGCCGGAATGCCAGCATCGCGAAGTCTTCTCCTCGCTGGACGTTGCTTAACTTCGGTGATCCTACAAGCATCGTTGCATTCAAAGCGCCATCGGACTGACTCCAGAATTATTGACAATGTGTTTTCTACATATTTTACCAACTTACCAACTAAAATTGTCTCAAGAAGGGACCCCTAGGCCGACTTTAGAAGCAGCATTATCCGATTATTATTTTTGATACAACTTGAACTTTGAAAAGTGAAAAAAAGAGAGAGAGAAAAAAAAAAATATACGGCACTGATTTAGAAGAAATAATTTTATTTTAATTTCGCATTTAGTTATGTTTATTGAAGTAATATTCCCTTATTAGATATTATTTATTTTCTATGCCAATTGTGTTTCCTCAAAAAAAAAAAAAAAAATCCAATACGAAATTCACCCACTTTACCGGACACTGTCGTGAAAAAACTAGCAGGTTAAATGGCTTTTTTTATGATTTTAATCGCTTCTCCGTTAAGTTTTCTTTCGATTTCAAACATAAAAAACATATGTCACTGCAGACTTTCACCTTTAAAAATGCCAATTTCGAGAACACCATTAATTTACGGAAAAATTGACGTGAGAAAAAAAGTACTTTTACAAAAACCTTACTATGACCCTGATTAGAAGTAAACAAGAATATTTTTTTGATTTCATATGGTGTAAAACAATATTTTGAACCTATGAACATAAAAGAAGTACTAAAAAATCTAACTAACGCTGAAATACAGGGTGTAACAATTTTGAAACTTGCACCCTACTAGCTCCGCCCCTGATAAGGTTTTTGAAAATTTTAAAAGCTCATTATACTCAGCCTAACTTGGACTTTAATTAACAGGAATAAAAAATATAGCATTCCATTTAAAATTCGCGAGAAAAATGAAAAAATATGGCCTAAAAGCCGGAAGGGCCGACCGGGGCCAAAAATAAATATGACCACAGGATGGGCCATAGGGAACTTCCTATACCTAGGACTTTACAGAATTGAAAAATTCCGTCGCGTTCAAAAGTTACGAGGGGGTGGCCACCTTTTCTGAAACATACTGTATAGAGTGAACGAAAAGTCCCGCAACGGATTTTCATCTTTCAAGGGCTCAAGATAGAATTTGAATTTTTGTATGCAGTTCTAACCCTAGTTTTTCCATTTTTCGGTGGAATTGAAATTTTTACAGGGTGTCCCAAAAGTAGTAAAACAGGCACCAACTTTAAATTTCTTGTAACGCGCAAATCTCAGAAGCTACCGAACAGATTTCGACGAAATTTTGTACACATATAGGAGACGTATTGTAACTAGTCCCATTTTTAATTCATCAACTTCGCACAAGCGGATCTTGGCGAAAGAGACGATGCGTCTGACCTCTAACTTTATACTTATATCTCGTGAACGGTTCACCCCATTTTGATGAAATTTTGAATGTATATGCGTACTATTGTTTTACATAAATCATTTATTTTTTAACACTTAGACGACCGGGTGTACCACCGGTGGTACACGCATGCACTACGCCTGTGAATAGCCTAAACATCGCCGGTCCCACGGGAGAATTCACTAAAAACCATGCCGGTCGTCTAAGTGTTAAAATTAAATATGATTGAGCTCTGACATTTTAGAAAATCCGAAATTTTTGACAAAAAAGGTCTACAACTTACCGATACAGAATTTTTGTATTTTGAGAATCGGTTAAGAAGTTTTAGAGATACAAGTGATTTAGTATAAAATCTCAAAATTGCTAAGTGTATAGTTGTATACAAGGTGAACCAATCACGAGGAAGTATTGTGTCCATAATTGGCAGTGTATTTTTATATAATAATTTATGTCTTATGGCGGGTTAACGGAATCAAGTTGTCCACTCAATAGTAAGAACAATAATGCACTTACATTTCTTGTAAACAAGTTTCCTCACTGCAAGTTCCGCCGAGGTCCAGTTTCACTTTCGTTCAGCTTTTAACTTTCAACTGGTTCCCATCCAGATGGGCTGTGGCCGTATTGAAGATTACAACATAATACCTTTTGCTGTTGCTATTACAGATGTAACTTGTTAAACTAGTCCATTTGAACTGTAGAGGTGAAAGGTTCTTGTGAGTTGTTTCAACTTTTAGTATTTTGAAATTGAAAGATATTACATAATTTTACACAAGTTGTATGTACACAATACCAGTACGTTGTACAAATGTATATTCATCTTGTATATAAAACACCCCAGAGAATCTCGCCTGTTTATTTTACCAGAAACAAAAATCAGGGTTCCCAGGAGGACGCTGGAATCCCTCTTTATCTGAAAACTCATAACACGTTGAGAGACACTGGTGGAAATTAAACATTGGATACAGAAAATTCAATAGATTATAAATAAATGAAATATCTCGTCCATAGATAGGGACTTGGGCATTGTACCCATAACAGAACCGGCGTTTCCTCTCTGGATGACCAGTCTATGCTGATCTTCTGCATTAGGAAACTGCGGGCTCTAGGTTCTCCTGTTATTGCAGTACTTTTTTGTACCAAGAATCTTCACTAAATTAATTGCTTCTTTTAAATAAAAGATAAAAGTACTTTGAGTTTATAAGATAGATACATGAATGAATTTACATACTTCACTTAACCCCTTCATACCAACGATCGATGATTCACCAATGATGTCACAGCGAGCAAGGACTTTCCACCAACCACATGGCTCCATGCAACTCTTTGATTGGTGGAAACTCCTTGCCCGCTTTCAATTAGCATCCAGCATGGGATCTCGACCCTGCTGGGGTAAATTAATGGGTGAATATTGATTATCACTGTTACCAAAATTGGAAAATAGGAAGACCATACAGTGACTCGGCTGGACGAGTGATCTGAATGAATCATTTTGAAGGGATAAAATGATCAACGGCCGCACAGGGTGGATATTTCTGATAAATTCTTAGTTCCAGTGTTGATTGTTTTCCAATGGTTCTCAAAAAATGATCTCTTTCTAAAAAAAAAAATGTAAAAATATCGATCGTTTGATCACGATCCAACGAATTAAAAAAAAATGTTTCCTTGCTGCACAGTGCACATCTGGTTTTAAACTTATCCTATGCAGGTGACATTGATGAAATATGTTTGTAAAATTCTATCTGTTTATAAAAAAAATCAGTCCGATTCGATTCTTTAGAATCTTGGTGACTAGGCCAAGTTTTGTATACTTGAGTCTCCTGAAGTTTTTTATATCAAAAGTAGTGGTTAGAATTAGTTTTTTATGCTCTATTTTTGTCTATTTTGACTATTTCTTTAATGCTATTTTAAACTCGTGAAAGTTGGTTGACTCTTTGGAAGTCACTTGTTTACAACACATCTGTTGGGTAACTGTCTATAAAAAAAAATAATGCTAGTAAATTTTCGATTCTGAACTTTCTTCCGAATCTAAAGTTACTGTTGGATAACACCACATTCCTCAATTTTATTGATCGACTTTTTATATCACTCAAGAAGGTGATGTGATGTCACCTCACGCATTACATAAGGATACTACACCTCACGCATTACATAAGGATACTAAAAAGAGCGTTAAATTTGGATTTCCTGTTTGACTGAAGTCCTCTACCAACATTTATAGAGATTCAGCAATTTATTGTTCTACACATCAAATCATTATTTTGTTTGAAGTGACAATTCTTTATTCCTGCATAAAAATTGTAGGTAATTGGGACTTGGTTTCTTTTGTTCAAGAAGCAAAGTGTATCTATTGATTGATAGGATCGGCCGAAGTACCTCTTCTATCCCATTCAGCCATTCTTTATTTTAATATTATTCGCGGTGGAGACATCTATCTCTGTGAAATAAAACTGTTGTTGCTCAGCACAAACTGGACACGATTCTTCTTCCTCATCTGACCTCCATCTTGTACAGCAGCCCGCGACCTCTCCTGGAACATCCAGCAGTCGTGCGTCACGATAGAGAACAGGACGACCATGATGGCCGTGACCAGACACGTGACGGTCGAGATAACTTTCGACATTGGGGAGACCTCATCACTCTGCGCATGCGCGAATTTGACAAGTGTCTTGACCGTGCACATGTGATATGGTAGCGTACTGGGGACAAAGTCCTCTCCCTCAGGACTCTCCGATGTCCAGCCGTGATGACACGTGCAGAATCCCGTGACAGTGTTTACGGTGCCATGGTGACAGTGAACATTGGTCACCATGGGCAGATCGGGCACGGTGAATCGTGTGTTCTCCACCACAGATCGCGTTAGTTGCTTCACGTCCGATTCTCCGATTGGATCGCTCAAGTCTTTACACTGGTTGATGTTGGGAACATAGACGATGTCGGGTAACTCGCTCTCTAAGTTTGTTGAACAAATCGGCACCTGGTGAGTTATTATTAAAAAAAAAAATATTTGTACATACGAGTATCAATATGAGTCCAAAAATGATGAATCAATCAAGCTGCTGTAGCAAAAAAGATCTATGTTACCATCTTTTATCTTGACATCGCTGACGTACTACTCTTCCATTGGCTAGTCCCATCCTCTATTTTCATCATATTGTTAATTTACAAGAGCAACGTTGTAGCGGGGAAGTTATTCACCAAAAATAGACAACACTTCAACTCCCTCATTAGAATTAATAGACAACATCAATAACTTAAGTCGTTGGTAAGTGTCGATTTTCCCTATCTTACACAATACGCAATCCGTGACTTAGTGCCAAAGAGGTATTACAAAAACGTCTATTAATTCCGCCCTTAGTCTAGTTACACAATTAATGTCTAGCTGCTCGCATCGTTTCACAAACCTGCTCGCATCGTTTCACAAACCTGCTCGCATTGTTTCACAAACCTGCTCGCATCGTTTCAACCTGCTCGCATCGTTTAAACCTGCTCGCATCGTTTAAACCTGCTCGCATCGTTTCACAAACCTGTTCGCATCGTTTCACAAACCTGCTCGCATCGTTTCGTCGCATTGTTGAAGAAAGACCTCGTCCCCCCGTACTTCCACTGGCAGTTGACCGCAGCACACTGAGTCAGCGGGTCCTGGTCCGGTGAGTCGCAAAGTGTGAATGACGCTGCGTGGTAGAAGTGACGCATCGCCTCGGGCGCCTCGTCGTCTGTGATGAGTGTGTCGAACAGGATTTCCGTCCTCAGTGCTAGTGCCGGCTTGTGCTGAAGATAAAATTTACAGTTTAAAGTTGTTATGTACACTGAGAAAAAGGACATTCTTGTTAGCTAGTAAGTTATCCTTAAACGAGGATGGAATCGGGATTACTTTAAGAAAAGATTACTTGTCCTTGCACACTAAGACAACGATACAAGTTACATTGTTACATTGTTACATTGTAATAATGAAGTGAGTAATATACTAATTTAAGTATCTATCAACCTTATATTTTAACATTTTTTCAAGGATGAATGTCCAGGATAATTTTTTTTCTCAGTCCTTTCAGGTTCTCCTCGCTCACTAGACAACTTGGTTGAGCAGGCGACTCTAACAACCGCTTTTAAAAAAAGAAAAGCGCTGACTTCCGTAACCAGTGGAAATAGTGGCCAGTGCGAAAGCGGAGACTTGCCTCTTGGTACATCTCGTTCGGCTGTTGATACTATTGGCATAGCGTGTAGAATTGAAAAGTGTGGAAACCACCCCCCGCCAGCCTACATTGTGGCGTCCTCAGTGCTAGTATCGCAAAGGAGTCTCCTCTCCTCGTCCCTCACAAAATTTCTTCTCCCGTATAGAATGTGAAACATAAACACATAAAATGTAAAAATAAACATAAATAGACCGCGAAAAATATTCTACTCCTTTTGCGATGGTGTCGCACTATGTGGCGTTTCCATGCAACTTTGTTTCCTCACTTCTTTAATCTACACGCTATGCTATTGGCTACTAGTTTGAGGCTGCTCAAATTTTGTAGTCTGCTGTTTCATTAGAACATCCTTTTCTCATGGACTTTTTTCTTAGTGTCATTTCGAGGGAAAAAAATTAAATTACCGACGGGCTCTTGTAGTAGATAGCAACCTCACAGCTTCCTTTCCGATTGTACGGATACAATGTGACATAGATGAGGGTGACGCTTCGGGTTTGTCGTGGGGGCAGAGTCCCCATTTGACCCCCCACCAGATGCATGTGGTTGCAGTCGTTGTCATCTTCCGTCACCAGCTCGCAGCACTGCAGCATCTTGGTGGACAGACTCATCTCCTCGTCCGATTGGTTCTCCACATCCACGAAGAAGCTGAGACCTATGTCTTGCTTGCTGACCGGCAGGATGCCTTTGCTGGTGACGACGAGGTTGTGGTCTGCGAAAGTCACTGTAGAGGCAGAGGGGAGTTTGCAAGACAAGTAGATAAGAATCAATGTTCTCAACATGTTGGATGATGCTTTGGAAACACGCGTGGGTTCATTCAAGTTTTGATGATTTGTTTGTTGTTAATGGGATATCGGAAGAAATCTTATTGAGTTTTTAATATTCTCAGTAGATGAAATTGAGTTTGTACTTTTCATAATTATGACGTTATTTCCTCAAGTCTTGCAAGGATTTTCGACTGGCTACCTACAGACAATTTGTAAACTTATTGAATAACTCTGCTCATCCTCTACCCATCAATATATTTTTTTTTTTTTTTTTAAGATGAGTGTTTCACAGCCTTTTTTATTTCTTAGCTATGAAACAGGAGCTTGTGGTCTGTGTTGTAGCCTGCCCATCCCGTAGTATGCCTCCCCTCTGATGGGCGAGAAGTGACACAATACTTCCCATTTAGGTGCTGGGTCAACACGAGTGCACCGGAAGGTATCCCTTACAAACAACTGTAACCAAATTTTAAATACAATTTTTTGTCGGCGCGGGGGTTCGAACCCGGGACCTTCCGCATGGCAAGCGAGTGCTTAACCACTGAGCTATTCGTGCGCTCTAATGGTTTCTACTTTCTATGAATAAGTGAAGTGGGTGGGTGATCTCTTTTCAGGTGAATAGAGAAAATTCCGACTTGTCCTATCCCGCATGCAGTGGATCTGTGTGGAAGTCTTTTAATTGCAAAAGCTTTAAACCTTTGAAGAGGACTAATCTGTACCGGTTTTTGGTTTGAAATCAAACTCTAATAGAGCCATTGAGCTTTATAATTAAAAGGTAACTTAATCACTATCTAACTGGGCGGGTAAATTTGGGTCAAAATTGTGATTCCCACGCAAAAAAAAGTTGGTCTAATCGGACCCTCGAAAATACCGATAAATTGGAGCCGGGTTCCATAAAGTTAAAGATATCAAAAAAATAATCTGAGTAAACCTATCTTTTTTTATTCTAAGAAAATATTGTTCCACGCCATTTTTTATATCTTCAACCAATTCAAAGAAGTGGCCCTTGCGGCCGTTTTTTGCAGCCGATTTCAACCAAAAATTTCGTGGTGCGTCTGGTGTATACAATAATTTCCCATACCAAATTTCAAGTCTCTACCTCTTACCGTTCTCGAGATACCGTGTTCACACACACAGACAGACGCACGGACCAATGGCCGAATACAATTTTTTTGGTATCCTAAGGCTACGATTCGTCCAGAAATGTGTGAAACTGGGTAGGTCAAATGTCCGAAGAAAACAATCCTTTCCTTATTATAGGATAAGGAAAGTAATTTATTTATCTATAGGCTTGCTTTTTTTATTGATGTTTCAGAGGGTTACGACCGTTCTGGCGTTCTTGTGCATTTTTCCTTGGTCCTATAAGAAAGTGTAAGTAAAGAACGACAGACTTACAAGTTTTGACTTCGGGTTAATCACGATGATCAAAGAGCTTTTCTATTGCGTTGTATAAAATTACTTGCTGTGTTCAACTGGTAATTAATTATGTTCATTGTACAATTTCAAGTACCTATTTGTCTATTAGTATACTATGTTCCATGTTTTGTTGTACTTTACTGAATTTATATTAAAAAAAATGCGTAATTATTTAAACTCTAATGTGGTCAGTATTAATCCTATGTTGTTCAAATTTCGTTTCAGAATCTATCTTTATAAAAGACTCGATCTTTATTTACTCCGTAGTTGTTATGATATCCAACCTCATAAATAGTTGTTTAAGAAATATGATTTTATTCATCAATACATTTAGATATATTAATGGGTTTTGCTAGTTGAAACTCTCGCGCCTCATTGAACAATAACATGACATATAAGTTTTAAAGAAACATATGTATTATTGTTACCCGATAGAAATAAATAATCTCTAAGAATATCAATATGTACTTTCATTTACTTTTTCAAGAAGACGTTATTGGTAGTAAATTGTTGTTCGTTAATGAGGTTTTTTTTTAAGAATCCGTGTTGTGATATCTGAAATTTTGCCTTTTTTGTAAACTATCCTAGTTTAAAGAAAGTCAAACTAGTTATTTGCAAACATGGCAAAAAAACCGGTCGTACCTTCAATACTGCCAATGTGAATCAGAATAGACTTGATTCCTAGACCTTGTCTAGTTTGAAAGCAGACCAACTTTTGAGAATATAAATCAAGTGCAAAATTCATAAACTCTGCTTGAGCCTGAGAATAATTAATTATATCTTGCTCGAAATCGCCATTGAACCTTTTCAATGGCTCAACGTTGAAGAATTGATTAATAAAAAGAGAGACAAAAAATGTTTATACATTCCGCCCTTAACTTGCACTTGAAATGTCAAGGAAAATACTTGCCAAGTTCATTTCTTCAATTTCGGTTTTTTGATGTGCCCTGTTAGACTTACTACTTACAGTTACAGTGGCAATTTTCTGATGGCCAAACTGGGTTTAAAAATGCGATTGAAAAAAAAATTGAACAACACGTCTGTGTACTAATGTAGCATGCACGTCATGAATATCCATGACCCTCGACAACCAACAAACTCAAGAGACATCAACCAGTCTTGTACTTTACATAAGATTTTCTAGCGGATCTTGTTTTCATCTTTATCTACATGCAAGTTTGTTTGTGATGCAATGACCGGGGGACCGCCCGCCTGTCAAAGCTACTTTCTTCTTGTTCAACTTGCAAACTTGTTTCCGTTTTACATACTTATTTATTTCTATTTATGTAGATTATTCTGAGATGTTGTTTATTGCGCGGAGAGATGAAGAAACCCCCGCCACCGCGCGTCCTGAGAGTTTGTAATGTTACAAACTTATTTACTTACCTCACAAGAAAGATGACAAGAAAGATTGCTACAATATATCCAGCGAAACGTTCGTTTCGCGGGAGAACGCCTCCCAGGTTATATAAATGTTATATTCCAATAAACTGACTCACTCACTAAGTACATCAGTATTCATTGTAAATATAAATGTATAAACATGCGAGTATTTTATACGAAGCTCTATTTCCAACATACTGACTCACTCACTAAATACATCAGTATTCATTGTAAATTGGCAATATTTTGTGAAGCTAAAATTTTGTACAAAGGTTTGTCTGGGTGGCTATATTTTTTTTTTTTTTTTTTTTTACAGATAAAGAGTACTGAGGAAAATAATAGTTGTGAAAATTCGAAATGTAAAGGAGGCTCTTAGTAATGCTGCGCTACCCACAAAAATTGTGAAGAGGCCTTCTGCTTCACCACAAAGAAAATCATACATAATAGTGTGAAAATTTTAATTTATATCATAAAAGGGAGAAATATCATAAACTGGATTAGAAGTGACATCTTTTGGAATAGGTATGGGATAGGTATCTGGATGGCTTAATATGCACTAAGAAATCTCTTAGGAGCCTTTCAAAAATTATGGGAAGTACCATTTTATAAATTATTATCAAAATCCCAAAAACCAGCCACAGGCCCAGAATCATTGCGGCGACGAAGTTCCGGGATTGAGCTAGTTATACGTCACTCTTATTTTAGTCCGCAAGGAATTATACGGTAGCGTAGCGCGGATGACAACAATTAAACGATTGTAATACGCATACATATCCGACATTCTTGTCAAGTCCATAAACTTTGGGATGCTCGACAAAGTGGCTCGGTAAAAAAAACACCTATTTACAATTCTTTTGAAAGACAAGAAAAAACAGAATCCTGAAATGGAAACAATTTTATTATTTTATTTATTCCATTTACATTGTAAACATATTATTTTATACAAATAAATACAAATACACATTATTAATAAATACAGGAAACAAACTTTTTTTGGTATCTTAAATATGCAATATGCAGTGACGTAATGTAACTTTCGTAGACTACGAAATACAAACACACAATAAAATATCTATTAACGATCTTTTGGAAAGACAGACACCAAACTTGATCATTGGAATTTCTTTACAAAATAATGTTTGATTAGTTTGTTTAATTTTCCATGTTCACAGAATGAGCAGTAAAATTATATTCATATCTATGTATGTCTGATACAGACCATAATATCTAAGATCGAAACCGATCTACAAAAAACCCTGCAAATTGTTGGTAACATTATAATCCATTTCCGCTTTTGTAGATAGGTAGGTACTAAAATTAAATGGAAAAATATGATGCGGTGATTTGTACAAAGAAGATAATAACTTACCTATATCTATTTAATGGTAACTTTTTCACTAGACCTGAAGACCTCGTTCAAACGAAAAGTTGGTCTCCACTAAACTATCACATATCAAATCATTTCATTGGTATCATTTTTTGTGGCGACACAAAGTTTTGATAAATCTAATATCCTGTCTTCTTTTATCGATGTAATTGAAACGTTTTATATGAAACATGTTGAACATTATTGAGACCACCATATTCTCAGATAGCATTAAATAATAATTACGAATATTACAAAGAGAAGTCTAGAAACTCTAGATCAAAGCTACAGATTTTTTCACATTTTCAAGATTTTCTATAGTAACAATAAAATAATGAAGCATTAAACCATAATACTTCTTTGTTAAAGCAGCGGATCTTTGGATAATTTAATGCACTTGATGAGAGACACTCAAGTTAGGAACTCATCTTTGTATTCGAAAGTGAAGAGTGAGCCAAATGGGGTGCTCTAATTCCAAATAGTGGACGCAGCACATAGTAATTTATTTTCTTTTTTAGGAACTCATCGTAGATTACAAGAATAAGGATAATTATTACGTTTAAACACGTTCGTTACCAAGCCAATTTTTTCAAGTTTTACGTAGGGACCAGGCGGTAAAGTCGCTGTTGCATCCTGGGTACCAAAATGATTTTTTTTGCATATTTGGCATCGTATTTGTACAAGAATCGATCCTATATCTGTTCTAATACTAACAACCTACCTCAAAAAGGCCATATATGGATGTCCGGTCCCTCGTTAAAATTTCGATAACGGCCACATGTGTGTTTCGGTCCCAAAGAAAAACACAAAAACATCCACATAATTATGGCCGTTCGGTAACGAACGTGTTAAGACGTTTATGTCAGATTGATCTTGCAGATATGGTTCATCTTCTGAACTACTCGATATTTTTTAAATATTTTTCTGCCCAACAGATGCCTTTATAAACAAAGCGCTTGTTTCGCTTATACAACATTACTTTCCTTTCTATAGGATAAGAAAAGTAAAAAACCAAATTGTTATACATACGCGCGGAACTTTTACTGATGAACTCAATTTGGCCAATTTAGAGTTGGAGGGACTTCTTTTTCTTGCCAAAGATCCAGTCGTCATGATCATGGTCATAGTGGTCATGGTGTCCGTAGTGGTCATGGTGGTCATGATGGTACGGCTCGTGGTGAACATCGTGGTGGTACTCCTGCTCCACCACCACCGGTTGTTCCACCACTTGCACCGGGTGCACCTTGTAGTTGTGAACGGGTGCTCGGTGGATGTGCAGCCCGGGGCGGCCGTGGTGGTGCTTGTGGTGGAGCAGGTGCTCTGTGTACACGTACAGGAGGAGGATCTTCCCGATAGCCACGCCCAGGAGAGCGAGGAACACGTTGACCTTGAGAGTCGTAGAGACCACTCCCAGCACGAAGAGGATGAGCGCGAAACCAATCAGAGCGGCTTTCTTCTGCTCGGCGAAATGACCACGCCCACTGTCAACTGGAAACAAACAAAAACGATTGAATAAATGAAGTTGTTTCATCCCTTATGTTCGATGTGTCTATAGATTTAGTTCCTTGGAGGTTTAAGAACTGTGATGTGAATCATCTGAGTAGAATGTTGTACTGCAACGTATAACTTTTTCAAGCGGGGCCTTCAATTACCTTCAGTTGTTCACAATTTCACATCCGTTTCATCAACACTGACAGACGAACGAACTAATGAATTTAAAATTTCCTCTTATGACACCTCTGATAACTTGAATTATCCGATTTATTAGATATTATTACTTTTGATCGTAAACTGAGGTACCTCCTCTCCTATTTTAAGTTTATGGTCATACCTCAGCATTGGAATTGGGTACTTGTTGTAAATGTAATATTAAGAATTATGTATAGTATGAAAAAGAGCTGAGAGTACTCAATTTTCACTTTCTTGCTTTAAAGTGTTCGAACCTAAATGTTATTTATTTTTTTAAAGAATATTGTGAATTAAATTGGAAAAGTAGGTAAAAACTGAATCTAGACTAAAAATGAACTCAAGTCTATGTTAAAGGAAGTCTTTACTCTAATCATAATATATGTAGGTGCTCTTAAAGCTAGTAAAGAACCTTACAATTAAATCTTTACAATTCCAGTATACTTGTTGAAACAGAAAGTAAAAACTGTATTAGTATTGAATTACATTTGTAACGTATTTCAGATGAACTTTTACTATGTATTCGTTATATTCACGACACTTGTTTCATGAGAAGAATTTTAACAGCATTTTTATCATGGTAAAAAATGGAAACTTGTGATTACTACATCTTCCATGTTATTAAATAGAAATCTTGTCATACTTAAAATAAGTCATCTATAATTAATGCAATAAGTGTCATGTGTCTTGTTAGTGCGAGACGCTTGATACCTGATAGAGACATAAAATAGATTGTCAATTTTTTTTTTTTTTTTTTAATGTAGACTAGAGTTTTGATCAGGACAGGATGAGAAATTATACTATTTCCTCAACATGACAGTTGTTCAATGAGAACTCCTAGATTTTTCGCTCATTATTTCCTTTGTGTTCGTTCTCACTCGAAATTTTGATTTATTATTAAATAACCCAAAAAGTTTGTTTCATGAAAGCCAAAGAAAATTCAGGGCTTACAGAAAGTAGACTTATAGAAGTGTGTGTGTAGCTTTTTGGGATTTTTCATTAAATTTCAATATAATGTACCAAGGTAAAGTTGAAGTTAGGTAAGTCAATTTTAAACAATGGGTTTAGAGGTCTTTAAGATACTGAACAATGAACTATTAGGGATTTATCGACAACTGCGACTGCTTGGATCTACATTAAAGGACAGTAGGTAAGAGTGAAATAATAAAATGAATATACTTTAAATACTAGTTTTATACTTCTGAAACATAAAAAGCAGAAGACATACTGATTCATAATATAGCCCAGGCAAATTAGTGCTCTAGCGGCAAAAAATTGCTCAATAGCTGGAAATCGTTTTAAACCCTTAAAGGGGTCCTGAATAATGGGTATATGAGTTTGCGACGGATTTTAGGTTGTGCTTCCGAGTTTAGGGCCTAAATAGTGCAAATTTTTTGCACTTTTTTTAAAATTGCGCTTATAACTCAAAATGTATTTATTCTACAGAAAATTTTACTCAGTTCTTATCTAAGGAGCATAAAATTATGCGTCTAATGACGTTTGAATCATTAAAAAAGGTTAAGCCGTTCAGCCACAATCGCTCCTCAAAGATGGGTGGTTTTTTTAAACATAGCTCAAAATTTGAAAATTCTCAACTTTTAACGCCTGTAAGTCAAAAAGGACTGCACCAATTGAAAAATTTAATAGAATCGAACTTGTAGAAAATGTAATTTTAAGTAAAATACTGTTTGAAATTTGAAATTTGCCCACTCCAGTGCTGAGATATGAATTTTAAACCGAAAGAGTTCCTAGAGCCAAATTTTCGCTAAGGCAGTGCAACGCAAAAAACTTCGTCTGAACTCTAAAATTATCACATTCTTACAACTTTTCAAGCAAAACTGAACGTTATCTACTGAATTTCAGTCGAATAGGTAATTTAAAATTTTGAGAAACTTGCACTGAATTTTACTAAGATCTTCACTGAACATGTTGTGATTTCAAGACAGCAGGCACACTATGAAGGATGTAACTTGTTTTATATGCGGGAACATTGGGCAAGAAGGAGCGGATAGAGGAATATTAAAGGAAAAGTCACTTCGAACGTTTATTGAGACCAGCAGGAGGAGGAATGATGGGCATCACACGTGGTTACAGACTCAAAAATCTGTTATACTTCACGAGAAGTGTCGCAAAGGTGTCTACACGAAGGAGTCAAACATTGTAAAGGCCGAAAAAGAAGCAGGAAACGGAAGCCGTGTGACAAGAGGCCGTGAGGAAATACCAAAATTCAACTTTAAGGAGCTCTGCTTCTACTGTGGAAAAGATGCCTCTGAAAGCTTCAAGGTTATACAGAAAAAGCTTCCTCTTCATAGACGTGAAATTCAGACACAAGAAATAATGCAAAAAATTAAAGGTTCTGCAATTGCCAGAGGAGATGAAATGGGGGCTGTGGTATTGCGTAAGATGGCAACTGAATCAGACCTCGTAGCCGCTGAAGGCAAGTACGATTCTTGTCGTGGTATGTTCTTTAATTCACGCCCATCTATGGATCCTGATGCAGCTCAAGGTATATCTGGACGAGGGGAGTGAATTAATGTAGTGTAACTGGGGCTTTGAAGCCGAATGACCTAAGTTTCCCAGTTACTGGGGTTTAACGAAGAAAAGGCCGCTGGTTCAATAACTCTACTACGAAAGGTGTAGGTGTATTAAAGAGTATTAAATTTACACGGAAAGATAAAAGGAAGAAATAAACTACTACTATGAAATGAGATTGGATGATCTTACCTTGAGTACTTGTACCAAGTACTTACGCCTTTAGAAGGGGATCAAAGGTGGTAGATCGAGGAAGGAGAGAAGACGTACCCTGACCACTGGTTGTTACAATCTGAACGAGGTATCGTCGTTCCCAATCTATCGTACCGAATCTCTGGCTTTCTTTGTAAGATCATATGATATGCCTATCATCTGATATCGAAGTGTTATCTCTAACAGTTAGGGGCGTAGAGATCGAGTGATATGCGCGGGGTAAGTTTGGAGTCAATTCAAACTGGAGTCACATGGCGTGAACAGGGAGAGTTCGCTCAAACTGGTCACTAGTGGGATTGATTTCACCTTCAGTATGGAGGTTCTAGGTACTAACGACTTCTTAGGAGTGAAGCACTGAATACCCCCCCATAGCATGGAACGTATCATGGCCTTATCATCACTAAAAATTCATTAACTCAATTCGTATATGACAACGCCGATATAAACATGGATACCATTGATGGCCATGAAAAGTGGTTCACTCCTAAGAAGTCGTTAGTACCCAGAACCTCCATATCTTTTCCACAGTAGAAGCAGAGCTCCTTGAAGTTGAATTTTGGTATTTCCTCACGGCCTCTTGTCACACGGCTTCCGTTTCTTGCTTCTTTTTCGGCCTTTACAGTGTTTGACTCCTTCGTGTAGACACCTTTGCGACACTTCTCGTGAAGTATAACAGATCTTTGAGTCTGTAACCACGTGTGATGCACATCATTTCTCCTCCTGCTGTCCTCAATGAACATTCGAAGTGACTTTTCCTTTAATATTCCTCTATCTTTGCCTTTAATATGTTGTAGTCACGTAGCCGGGGTGAGTTAGCGCGCTAGGCATTGCACGGATGGTGGACCGGGTTCAATTTCCCAGCGGGATGGGTTTTTTTTCTGCACTGTACTTGGATGTTCGGGGTCCACTCATACTTCGTGGGGTCGTGGGGAAAAAAAAGAGTAGCTGCTTTGATATGAAGCAGCGACCAGTGGCTGAATCATAGGCACACAAATAATACAAGATATGAAAAATTAAACTGGCAAAGTTCTATGATTCGGGCGCTACCCACTAAACTGTGACATAACAACACAAAGAAAATGCATTTTTATTATTATATTATTAATTTTCCCTTTTCTTGCACAATGTTCCCGCATATAAAACAAGTTAAAATCCTCCATAGTGTGCCAGCTGTCTTGAAATCACAAAAATGTTCAGTGAAGATTTTAGAAAATTCAGTGCAAGTTTCTCAAAATTTTTAAAATTTTACCTATTCGACTAAATTTCCCAATGATACGTTCAGTTTTGCTTGAAAAGTTGTGAGAATATATGAGAATTTTAGAGTTCAGATGAAGTTTCTTGCGTTGCACTCCCTTTAGCGGAAATTTGGCGCTAGGGACGAAAAACCATATCTCAGCACTGGAGTGAGCAAATTTCAAATTTCAAACAGTATTTTATTTTAAAAATTACATTTTCTACAAGTTCGATTCTATTAAATTTTTCAATTGGGCAGTCCTTTTTGACTTCAGGCGTTAAAAGTTGAGAATTTTCAAATTTTGAGCTATGTTTAAAAAAAACACCCCCATCTTTGAGGAGCGATTGGGCTGAACGGCTTAACCCTTTTTTAATGATTCAAACGTCATTAGAGCATAATTTTATGCTTTTAGATAAAAACCGAGTAAAATTTTCTGTAGAATAAATACATTTTGAGTTAAAAAGCGCAATTTTAAAAAAGTGCAAAAAATTTGCACTATTTAGGCCCTAAACCTGGGAAAAGCACAACCAAAAATCCGTCGCAAACTCATATACCCATTATTCAGGACCCTTTAAGGGTTTAAAACGATTTCCAGTATTGAGCAATTTTTTGCGCTAGACCCCATTTTAAACATAAATTTCCTGGGTAATAATCAAAGATAACTCAACAATTACAAACTTCTAGTATTTGAATTTTTTTAACAAAAATTGCCTACTAAAATAAATTTAAAAAAGGTGTTTTAAAGAAAAAAAACCCACTTCAACGGAAGGAAAATACCTAGTCCTGGAGGTTTTTGCTACCCTGGCTCCCCCAAGAACCAATTTCAAAACCCACTCACAATCTTATATAAAAAAAAAAAAAAAGGACTACCTACCTACTACCTACCTAGTTTTTTGTCCGGGGTTGTTGCCACTCGCGAGAGTTTTAACAAAACGTTTTTTGTTAAATGTTACTTGTCAGAGTTTATTATGTAAGATAGTAGTTGTATGTAGTTTGTTTGGTTTACGATATTTTTATTTATGTAAACTCCACCCCCCTTATTTTAGGGAGTTGTATGAAGTTTTGTTGGTTTAACGATATTTGTATTTATGTAACTCTTATAGATTTAAAGTTTTTACCTTGTGTCGCCAAGCTAATTGTCTAATGATTTTACTTATATTGTATTCTATATCAATGTACTTCTGTATAACTTAAAATTATATTAATTAGAATATATTTGAAATGCACAGAAGAGCACAATTAGAGGACGCAAGCTGTTTTTCCCTTTCATGCCGGTTTATCTTCTATGAGGCTGAAGAGTGCTGTAACTTTCTGTGTAGATAAGCAAGCCAGATCATTTTTGTTTTGTATAAAGGAAACGGATTATTGATTTACAAAACTGATAAAAAGAATTTTTTAAGGAAATAATTAATGCAATTATTCATTGGAAAGAAAATTGTAACATGCAAAAGCATAGAATTTTATAAGTTTTTTTTTAAACATCGTCAATGTATTGGTTGTGTAAAATGTTTTTTTCCCTGAATTAGTAAGGTCATGTTAAAATCGAGTATCTTTAGATACTTGTACTTGGAGAAAAACCAAAGATAATCAAATAAATAAAGTGTTAACTGAAGAGTGCTTTATATTAACTGAGAGTTTTATTTTTTTCTATCCATGAGCTGCAAAAAATTTTTTGTTTGTATTGATTGTAAATTGTTTCATCAGTCCCCGTTTTCTTTATGACAAAAGCAAATCACTGAAAGTGTTTATTCCTACAACATAAGTTTCAACACTCTGTAGCCGCATAAAAATTCACGGCGTGGCGCTTAAAAGGAAAAATAACATCTCGCGATGCCTCTAGTTGTGCCCTCCAATATCATAATATGCAAAAAGACTGCTGTAGTAAAAAAAAGTAGCTTTCCCAGTCCCATAGTATATGCCCTCCCCCCCTCTGATAGGGGATAGATATGGGGAGGGAGGGGGGTGGGTGAGACGGGGGGGGGGGGGGGGGGGGGGGGGGGGGGGGGGGGGGGTGTGGGGTGAGGGGGGGGGGGGAGTGGGGGGGGGGGGAGGGGGCTGAGGGTTGTGTGGAGTGGAGGGGGGGGCGGTTGCTTGTGAAGTGGGGGGGGAGGGCGTAGAGAAAGAAGCAGAATGACATACTGATGCATAATAATCAAAGAGGTAACTCAACATTTACTAAAACGTCTAGATATTTGGAAGTTTTTGAACAAATATTGCTCTACTAAAATAATTTAATAAAGGGTTGTTAAAGAAAAAAATCCCACTTCAACAGGAAGGAAATACCTATGTCCCTGAGAGGTTTTTCTTAGCTACCCTGGCTCCCCAAAACCAATTTCAAGCCCACTCTATCATATCTCATATATAAAACAAAAAAAGGACTACCCTACCTACCTACCTACCTATGTTTGTTTGTCCGGAGTTGTTTAGCCAAGACGGTAAGGAGATAGCGAAAATGTCTCAGAATTGACCCCCCCAAAACCATTATCGCTTTGTCCAGAAAAATGAAATAAAAAATTCAAAAAGGCATTGCTGTCCCATTAGTACGGCCATGCCTTAGTAAATTTTTGAAATTTAGTCCCGTTTTGCAAAGCACGGGCCCAAACGGCTAGTATATTTATATAATGATTACCTGCATGTTCGTCGCCCACAAATCGGAAAGCCAGACTGCCATCGTCCCCTGCGGATCATTTTCATCTTCAGCTTGGACCCCAGGCTATGAAGACCCCCTCGCTGCGGCACGGCTCCGAATGAGGCATTGCCCACTTTGGCTTCCAAGTCGCTGACTCTATCCATCACGTGTGGTCTTGAGCACGATATCGTGTTTGAGGCATCTCTCCCAGCTAAGATCCAATGGTTTGTTGTTGGACCAGGAGGGCCGTTTTCCATGGCAACGTCCGCATCGAGTCCGCTGCTGAGTGAGAGGATGACGAGGAGAGAGAACAACGGATCAGCATGGCTGCTGATGCGATGTTGCCACTGCGAGAGTTTTAACAAAACGTTTTTGTTTAAATGTTACTTTGTCATGAGTTTTATGTAAGATAGGAGTTGTAATGTAGTTTGTTTGGTTTTCCGATATTTTTATTTATGTAACTCTTTAGGAGTTGTATGTAGTTTTGTTTGGTTTTACGATATTTGTATTTTATGTAACTCTT
Organism: Bactericera cockerelli; assembly: GCA_024516035.1. Lineage (NCBI taxonomy): Eukaryota > Metazoa > Arthropoda > Insecta > Hemiptera > Triozidae > Bactericera > Bactericera cockerelli. Next base: position 42,293,120 of record CM044955.1, read on the forward strand.
TGATTTTAGTTTTTTCTTGTGTCTCCAAGCAATTGTCTAATGGATTTTACATTTATGTATTCTATATCATGTTACTTCTGTAATAGACTTAAAATTAATTAAATTAGAATATATTGACAAGCACTGAAGAGCACAATTAGAGGAACGCAGCTTGTTATTCTCTTTTTCATGCCGTGTATTTTCTTATGAGGCTTAAGAGTGCTGTAAACTTCTGTTGTAGATAACATGCTCAGATCATATTTGTTTTGTATAAAAGGAACGGATTATGGATTTACACTGGATAAAAGATTTTTTTAAGGAAAAATTATTGCAATTCAATGTGGAAAAGAAAAATTGTTTAACTTGCAAATCATAGAATTTTTAAGTTTTTTTTTTTTTTTTAAAACATCGTCAATGTATTGTTTTGTTTAATGTTTTTTTCCCTGAATTAGTAGTCATGTTGAAAATCGAGTTTCTTTTAGATACTCTGTACTTTGAGAAAAACCAAAGATAATCAAAATAAAGTGTTAACTGAGAGTGGCTTTATATTTAACTGAGAGTTTATTTTTTTTCTATCCAAGAGCTGCAAAAATTTTTTTTTTTTGTATTAAATTAAATTTTTTTAAACCGTTTTTTTTTTATAAAAAAAAAATATTTTAAAATTTTTTTACTAAAACGAATTTTTTCAACATTTTTTGAACCCCCCAAAAATTTCCCCCGGGGGGGTTAAAAGGGTACTCTAATTGTGCCCCCAGATATCAAATTATGCAAAAAGACTGCTTAAAAAAAAAATGTAGTTTTTCCCAAAACCCCAAAATTCATGCCCCCCCCCTTCGATAGGCGGAAGGGGACACAATAAATTCCCACTTAGGGGGCTGGTCAAAACTCACCTAAAGTGCCCTTTGAAAAAAAAATAACCAAATTTTTTCCTTTTTACCCCCGGGGGCTCGAACCCAAGCCTTTCCGAAAGGAAAGGGCGATATTTTAAACCACTGGCTAATCGTGGGGATCAAATGTCCTTTAAATTTTTAAATTACATTCCTCCGTTAGTGACTATGAAAGCTAAATTTTTTTTTTATAAAAAAGTTTATTGTTTCACTTTTTTTTTCCCATTTCGTACCAAAAAAAAAGGAGCTACTGTAGCCCTTGTGGTCTTTTTTGGGGGCTTGCCCACCCCCGAAATTATGCTTCCCCCTTGGCGGTGACAAAATTTTTCCCTTTTTTAAAGGGGGGGCTGGGTTTCCAACACGAGCGCCCGGGAAAGGTATCCCAATCCCAAACAACTTTTAAAAAAATTTTGAATCCCAAATTTTTTTCGGGCGGGGTTTCAAAACCCCGGACATTCCGCAGGGCAATGAGTTTTAGCCACTGGCTTTGTGCGCTCCAAAGATAAAAGGAAGAAATAAACTACTACTATGAAATGAGATTGGATGATCTTACCTTGAGTACTTGTACCAAGTACTTACGCCTTTAGAAGGGGATCAAAGGTGGTAGATCGAGGAAGGAGAGAAGACGTACCCTGACCACTGGTTGTTACAATCTGAACGAGGTATCGTCGTTCCCAATCTATCGTACCGAATCTCTGGCTTTCTTTGTAAGATCATATGATATGCCTATCATCTGATATCGAAGTGTTATCTCTAACAGTTAGGGGCGTAGAGATCGAGTGATATGCGCGGGGTAAGTTTGGAGTCAATTCAAACTGGAGTCACATGGCGTGAACAGGGAGAGTTCGCTCAAACTGGTCACTAGTGGGATTGATTTCACCTTCAGTATGGAGGTTCTAGGTACTAACGACTTCTTAGGAGTGAAGCACTGAATACCCCCCCATAGCATGGAACGTATCATGGCCTTATCATCACTAAAAATTCATTAACTCAATTCGTATATGACAACGCCGATATAAACATGGATACCATTGATGGCCATGAAAAGTGGTTCACTCCTAAGAAGTCGTTAGTACCCAGAACCTCCATATCTTTTCCACAGTAGAAGCAGAGCTCCTTGAAGTTGAATTTTGGTATTTCCTCACGGCCTCTTGTCACACGGCTTCCGTTTCTTGCTTCTTTTTCGGCCTTTACAGTGTTTGACTCCTTCGTGTAGACACCTTTGCGACACTTCTCGTGAAGTATAACAGATCTTTGAGTCTGTAACCACGTGTGATGCACATCATTTCTCCTCCTGCTGTCCTCAATGAACATTCGAAGTGACTTTTCCTTTAATATTCCTCTATCTTTGCCTTTAATATGTTGTAGTCACTGTAGCCGAGTGAGTTAGCGCGCTAGGCATTGCACGGATGGTGACCTGGGTTCAATTCCCAGCGGGATGGGATTTTTTCTGCACTGTACTTGGATGTTCGGGGTCCACTCATACTTCGTGAGTCGTGAGGAAAAAAGAGTAGCTGCTTTGATATGAAGCAGCGACCAGTGGCTGAATCATAGGCACACAAATAATACAAGATATTGTAAATTAAACTGGCAAAGTTCTATGATTCTGCGCTACCCACTAAAACTGTGACATAACAACACAAAGAAAATGCATTTTTATTATTATATTATTAATATTCCTTCTTGCACAATGTTCCCGCATATAAAACAAGTTACATCCTCCATAGTGTGCCAGCTGTCTTGAAATCACAACATGTTCAGTGAAGATCTTAGTAAAATTCAGTGCAAGTTTCTCAAAATTTTAAATTACCTATTCGACTGAATTCAATAGATTACGTTCAGTTTTGCTTGAAAAGTTGTGAGAATATGAGAATTTTAGAGTTCAGATGAAGTTTCTTGCGTTGCACTGCCTTAGCGGAAATTTGGCGCTAGGGACGAAAAACCATATCTCAGCACTGGAGTGAGCAAATTTCAAATTTCAAACAGTATTTTACTTTAAATTACATTTTCTACAAGTTCGATTCTATTAAATTTTTCAATTGGTGCAGTCCTTTTTGACTTACAGGCGTTAAAAGTTGAGAATTTTCAAATTTTGAGCTATGTTTAAAAAAACCACCCATCTTTGAGGAGCGATTGTGGCTGAACGGCTTAACCTTTTTTAATGATTCAAACGTCATTAGACGCATAATTTTATGCTCCTTAGATAAAAACCGAGTAAAATTTTCTGTAGAATAAATACATTTTGAGTTATAAGCGCAATTTTAAAAAAAGTGCAAAAAATTTGCACTATTTAGGCCCTAAACTCGGAAGCACAACCTAAAATCCGTCGCAAACTCATATACCCATTATTCAGGACCCCTTTAAGGGTTTAAAACGATTTCCAGCTATTGAGCAATTTTTTGCCGCTAGACCCCATTTTAGCACTAATTTGCCTGGGCTAATAATCAAAGATAACTCAACAATTACTAAACTTCTAGATATTTGAAGTTTTTGAACAAATATTGCTCTACTAAAATAATTTAAGAAAGGTGTGTTAAAGAAAAAAAATCCCACTTCAACAGGAAGGAAATACCTATGTCCTGAGAGGTTTCTAGCTACCCTGGCTCCCCAAGAACCAATTTCAAGCCCACTCGTATCATATCTCTATATATAAAACAGAAAAAAGGACTACCTACCTACCTACCTACCTATGTTTGTTTGTCCGGAGTTGTTTAGCCAAGACGGTAAGAGATAGCGAAAAATGTCTCAGAATTGACCCCCCCAAAACCATTATCGCTTTGTCCAGAAAAATTATAAAAAGTTCAAAAAGGCATTGCTGTCCATTAGTACGGCCATGCCTTAGTAAATTTGAAATTTAGTCCCGTTGCAAAGCACGGGCAAACGGCTAGTATATTTATATAATGATTTACCTGCATGTTCGTCGGCCACAAATCGGAAAGCCAGACTGCCATCGTCCCTGCGGATCATTTTCATCTTCAGCTTGGACCCCAGGCTGATGAAGGACCCCCTCTCTGCCGGCACGGCTCCGAATGAGGCATTGCCCACTTTGGCTTCCAAGTCGCTGACTCTATCTATCACGTTGGTCTTGATGCACGAGATCGTGTTGAGGCATCTCTCCCAGCTAAGATCCAAGGGTTTGTTGTTGACCAGGAGGGCCGTTTCCATGGCAACGTCCGCATCGAGTCCGCTGCTGAGTGAGAGGATGACGAGGAGAGAGAACAGACGGATCAGCATGGCTGCTGATGCGATGTTGCCACTGCGAGAGTTTTAACAAAACGTTTTTGTTAAATGTTACTTTGTCAGAGTTTTATGTAAGATAGGAGTTGTATGTAGTTTGTTTGGTTTACGATATTTTTATTTATGTAACTCTTTAGGAGTTGTATGTAGTTTGTTTGGTTTACGATATTTGTATTTATGTAACTCTTTGATTTATTGTTTTTCTTGTGTCTCCAAGCTAATTGTCTAATGGATTTTACTTTTATTGTATTCTATATCATGTACTTCTGTATAGACTTAAAATTAATTTAATTAGAATATATTTGAAATGCACTGAAGAGCACAATTAGAGGAACGCAAGCTGTTTTTCCCTTTCATGCCGTGTATTTCTATGAGGCTGAAGAGTGCTGTAACTTCTGTTGTAGATAACATGCTCAGATCATTTTTGTTTTGTATAAAAGGAAACGGATTATGGATTTACACTGGATAAAAGATTTTTTTAAGGAAAAATTATTGCAATTCATGTGGAAAGAAAATTGTTAACTTGCAAAACATAGAATTTTTAAGTTTTTTAAAACATCGTCAATGTATTGTTGTTTAATGTTTTTTCCCTGAATTAGTAGGTCATGTTAAAATCGAGTTCTTTAGATACTTGTACTTTGGAGAAAAACCAAAGATAATCAAAATAAAGTGTTAACTGAGAGTGCTTATATTAACTGAGAGTTTATTTTTTTCTATCCATGAGCTGCAATAATTTTTTGTTTGTATTGAGTGTAAATTGTTCATCCGTTTTCTTTTATACAAAAGAAAAATCATCTGAAATGTTTATCTACAACAGAAGTTTCAACACTTCTGTAGCCGCATAAAAATTCACGGCGTGGCGTTAAAGGAAAAAACATCTCGCGATCCTCTAGTTGTGCCCTCCAGATATCATAATTATGCAAAAAGACTGCTGTAGTAAAAAAAAGTAGCTTTCCCAGTCCCATAGTATATGCCTCCCCCCTCTGATAGGCGCGAAGTGACACAATAAATTCCCACTTAGGTGCTGGGTCAAAACGAGCTCACCTGAAAGTGTCCCTTGAAAACAAAAATAACCAAATTTTCTCAGCCCTGGGGCTCGAACCCGAGCCTTTCCGCAAGGCAAGCGAGTATCTTACCACTCGGCTAATCGTGCGATCAAACTGTCCATCAAATTATCGATTACATTCCTCCGTTAGTGACTATGAAAGCTAACTTTTTTTATTATAAAGAGATGAGTGTTTCACTGCTTTTTTCATTTCGTAGCCATGAAACAGGAGCTACTGTAGACGCTTGTGGTCTGTTTTGTAGCTTGCCCATCCCGTAATATGCTTCCCCTCTAATGGGCGAGTGACACAATATTTCCCTTTTAGGTGCTAGGTCAACACGAGCGCGCCGAAAGGTATCCCTTACATTACAAACAACTGTAACCAAATTTTGAATACAATTTTTTTCGGTGCGGGGGTTCGAACCCCGGGACCTTCCGCATGGCAAGTGAGTGTTTAGCCACTGAGCTATTTGTGCGCTCCAAAAATATTAACAATTTGTAATAATATCACGGTACGAAAGTTCCTCCACTCTTTACTACAATGTTATCGCTTGGCATTAAAAAAACTGCAAATACAACCTCATATTTACAATAATTATGTTTTATAATATTGTTTGTTGACTAGTAAACCGAAAAAAATGTTTTATTTTACAGACTACTTAAAATTCAATCATGCCGCTCTTTATCATATAAAAAAACTGCAAAAAATCAGCACAAGCAAAAAATGTTATAAAAAAAACTAAATTCGTAATTTCTTATTAAGTTGTAAAAAAATCTGTTTGTCCTGACAAATTAGTCCGAAAAAATTTGGTAGTAAATGTTTATAAAAAAATTGGTACAAACTCGAAGTACTTTTATAAGTGTATATTTGCTAATAAGCTACTGATGAAGAAAAAAACACAATCCACTTCAAAGTTCGGAATCAAAATGAATGATCTTGATGAACGATTAGGCAAGTTGGTTTTGTAATTCCACGCTTCTATTATGAACTTGGTGCGATGACCACTCTGGTAATGGCAACCACTTTCTTTCTGTAACTGTTGAGCTTAAATGGCTTCTTGTTTGTTGTTTTTTTCCTCAAAAAGATAAATTTCATAATTGTATTTGGATAGTTATATCATTCATTAGATAGTGTTTTAGCTAATATAAAGTGATAGTGTTTTAAATTTATAAGATTATCAAAAGGAGTATCTAAAGTGTAGAAATCATGGTTTTCATTCCCTTTTTTGGGAGGAATATTATTTTCAGTATGGTGATATCAAAAGAAATTTCTCAGAAAAATTGTGTATCTCAAATATGAAATTCACAACTCCCTGTATCTGTTTTTGGCGGCGTAGCGCCAAAGCCGCCAAAACATCTAAAAGTAATTCGCTATTCGTTCATCGTCGCCTTCGGCCATCTATCTGGCACTGTTTCGGCGCTATCTTCCCATGAGTGACAAAACGTCGGCGGGCAGTTGGGACTTCCCATTAGTAGGAGATATATGGATTTTCCGACCTCAGTAGCTTAATCGATAAGGCGGCAGACTTGTGACCTCTCTTTCAGCGTAGATTTAGTAAAACAGCGTAGATTTAGTTAAACATGGGTTAACCCCGTTAATATGTTAAAATCTAAAACGAGTTTGAGTAGTTGTGATATCACGAAAGTGATTAACACAAATATGATAACTAAAGGATTTTCCTAAATTCAAAATGTTCCACCAGTATGAAAAGAGCACAAGAATGCTCAAACCGCAGAATCCCTGCGCCGTCAGTTCCGCCAGAAAACGGCAAGACACTTGTGGCTTTCTTGTACATTTTAGGTGTATTTCCAAAAGATTTATCTGAATCCCGTAATTATAATTTCAGTTTCTAATAGAGGAAAACCGCCAGGTGGATTGTAAACTTTTCAGAGTCCACCTAACCTTGATCTTACGCCGTTCATCAGAGTAGCATTTCTCAAAAAGGCCATTCTCCGATCTGGCATTCAACTCTACTTACTCCACCGTGTGAGCATGTCTTTGTTCTTTGCGGAGATTATAAACTACCAGATTAAACTGCTTAAAATGCTTGCTCAATAGACGAAATTTGGGCTTTGAACATCATCAATGAGTTTCATGAGTCCCAAAATACGAGACATTTAACAGCCTAGAATTGATTCTTTCATCTGAAATACGCCTACAAACACGACAAAATCTCACTTCTATCCCGTACCCACATTTCTTCTTATGAACTTGTTCAATAAAAGATCTGGTTTCCGAGTTGAATCACACAATGTGATAGATCAGTGAAAGTGGTTTTCTAGACTAGTTTTCTGTTCGAGACGTTTAAACTTTTAATGCGGACTTTAGAATGTACTAGTGATATTCAAGAGATGTGAATTCTTTTGAATACGTTACCTTGGAAGCGGTTCATTTGAAAACAAGATGATCATTCTGGTATTTTTTTATGTACACTACGAACCGATTATGTCAGGTTGCGTTACTATTTTTTTTTCTTTTCATCTTACATAATTTGGATCCGGAAGTACCGGAAACAACCTGTAATTTAGCCAAATTATCAACTTTAGCAAGTTGTTGACACATTGAACTCCGATTCGGTTAAAGTTGTCGTCGGAGACTTCGTTATACAGTATGTTTCAGAAAAGGTGGCCACCCCCTCGTAACTTTTGAACGCGACGGAATTTTTAAATTCTGTAAAGTCCTAGGTATAGGAAGTGCCCTATGGCCCATCCTGTGGTCATATTTATTTTTGGCCCCGGTCGGCCCTTCCGGCTTTTAGGCCATATTTTTTCATTTTTCTCGCGAATTTTAAATGGAATGCTATATTTTTTATTCCTGTTAATTAAAGTCCAAGTTAGGCTGAGTATAATGAGCTTTTAAAATTTTCAAAAACCTTATCAGGGGCGGAGCTAGTAGAGTGCAAGTTTCAAAATTGTTACGCCCTGTATTTCAGCGTTAGTTAGATTTTTTAGTACTTTTTTTATGTTCATAGGTTCAAAATATTGTTTTACACCATATGAAATCAAAAAAATATTCTTGTTTACTTCTAATCAGGGTCATAGTAAGGTTTTTGTAAAAGTACTTTTTTTCTCACGTCAATTTTTCCGTAAATTAATGGTGTTCTCGAAATTGGCATTTTTAGAGGTGAAAGTCTGCAGTGACATATGTTTTTTATGCTTGAAATCGAAAGAAAACTTAACGGAGAAGCGATTTAAATCATAAAAAAAGCCATTTAACATGCTAGTTTTTTCACGACAGTGTCCGGTAAAGTGGGTGAATTTCGTATTGTTTTTTTTTTTTTTTTTTTTTTTTTTTTTTTTGAGGAAATACAATTGGCATAGAAAATAAATAATATCTAATAAGGAAATATTACTTCAATAAACATAAATAAATGCAAAATTAAATGAAGATTATTTCTTCTAAATCAGTGCCGGATATTTTTTTTTTTTTCTCTCTTCTCTTCGCCTCTTTAAAATAATTGAATTGGTTTAATTTTCACCCTCAAGAGTTTGGTACTTGACCTGGTATTTTTTTCTCTTAAATTTCGAGATAATTAGATTTTTATTTAGAGACCTGGTATTCATTACTAGCAACACCAGTATGATTTTTTTTTTTAAATTTGGGTTTAATATCGCGTTTCAACTGCATGGTCATATCATAACGGGGGTTTTACATTCCATTCGCAAGAAACTCACCAACCTCCTAAACACATTTATCTCACCCAGCCTGGGTTAGGCCGGAATGCCAGCATCACGAAGTCTTCTCCTCGCTGGACGTTGCTTAACTTCGGTGATCCTACAAGAATCGTTGCATTCAAAGCGCCATCAGACTGACTCCAGAATTATTGACAATGTGTTTTCTACAGATTTTTCCAACTTACCAACTAAAATTGTCTCAAGAGGGGACCCCTAGGCCGACTTTAGAAGCAGCATTATTCGATAATTATTTTTGATACAACTTGAACTTTGAAAAGTGAAAAAAAGAGAGAGAGAAAAAAAAAATATCCGGCACTGATTTAGAAGAAATAATTTCCTCAAAAAAAAAAACAATACGAAATTCACCCACTTTACCGGACACTGTCGTGAAAAAACTAGCAGGTTAAATGGCTTTTTTTATGATTTAAATCGCTTCTCCGTTAAGTTTTCTTTCGATTTCAAGCATAAAAAACATATGTCACTGCAGACTTTCACCTCTAAAAATGCCAATTTCGAGAACACCATTAATTTACGGAAAAATTGACGTGAGAAAAAAAGTACTTTTACAAAAACCTTACTATGACCCTGATTAGAAGTAAACAAGAATATTTTTTTTGATTTCATATGGTGTAAAACAATATTTTGAACCTATGAACATAAAAAAAGTACTAAAAAATCTAACTAACGCTGAAATACAGGGCGTAACAATTTTGAAACTTGCACTCTACTAGCTCCGCCCCTGATAAGGTTTTTGAAAATTTAAAAGCTCATTATACTCAGCCTAACTTGGACTTTAATTAACAGGAATAAAAAATATAGCATTCCATTTAAAATTCGCGAGAAAAATGAAAAAATATGGCCTAAAAGCCGGAAGGGCCGACCGGGGCCAAAAATAAATATGACCACAGGATGGGCCATAGGGCACTTCCTATACCTAGGACTTTACAGAATTGAAAAATTCCGTCGCGTTCAAAAGTTACGAGGGGGTGGCCACCTTTTCTGAAACATACTGTATTTGAATACCGAAGAGATTGTGTTTAAATTCATGACAATTATGGACACATTACCTCCTCTTAAATAGTATCAAATAATTACTGTGTATATTTGTGTCACATGTGTCACTATTATTTCCAAGTACCTACTATTACTGCGTATAGGTATATCAACCATAAAAATATGACCGTATATCTCATAAGTTACACTTTTATCTAACCATGTTCATAACCCATAGTCAAAGCCCTATAATAATACTCTCTAGTGGAAGGTAACCACCAGGCGAGGTGAATGCTCACAGTATTTTATATCACCTAACCCTCAGAGTCTTATTATTGTGTGGTCACAAACTGAAATCAATCAAAATTCATGCACTGGGTGGTATTCGAACCAACGGATCCCTACACTACCTGGATTGCCACACTAGCGCGTTAACCACTCGACTATCAGTGTACGCTATAGTATAAGTATAAGTAGTGCTTTACTTAGACTGTCAGCGCAAGACAGGTAGTCCCATTATGCCAACAGTTTGTTATGTTATGCCAACAGTCCCATTATGCCAGTGACTCCCAACCTGTGTGCCGCGGCACACTAGTGTGCTGCGAGGCCCCGCTAGGTGTAAGGTAAGATGTGTTCGATTCATGTAAGGTGTGCCGCGATGGCTAAAAGGTTGGGAACCACTGCATTATGCCAACAGTTAGTAATGGTTGTTTCTTTCATGTGTTACAGAAAACTCCAACTGGATGCGCTTCGTGAGGCCAGCGCGCTCCCCTCAGGAGCAGAACGTGGCGCTGCACCAGAGAGGCAATGCGCTCTATTTCACCTCCATGAGAGACGTGCGCGTTAAGCAGGAGCTGAGGGTTTGGTACGCGCAGGAGTACGCGCACAAGCGATGTCTGCCCGTGCTAGAGCCGCCACGTGAGATATTCTGCCTATTTATAATAATAATAATAATAATAATATCGCCTTATTTATACTGCCCGATAAGGACTATTAAAGTCCCATTATTCCAGCAGTAAGACATATTATTATGTGGTAAAAATCCCAAATGGGAGGATAACTTGTCATGTCCCGGCTGGGTTTCGAACCCACGACCTCTGGAACCTGTGGATTCACAGAGTGCCGCCTTTACCACTGAGATCTAAATGTTAATTTCAAAGATTAACATTTAGATCTCAAGACTACTGCTTGTGGTCCAGAGAAGTTGTAAGTTCGAATCTCACAGTTGGACAGAATTTTCTAATAATTATTTTATCACCTCCCTTGTAAAGATCACGTTAGGTTGGCATTAGCGGAACAACCTAGGCTGGGTGAGGTTAAATTGGGTAGCTGGAGCGATTCCTAACGAGTGGAAGGTTAACCCTGATTAATAATTCAGGACGTAAGAGCCTAATTTGAAACTGGTCCACCAAAACGGTGTTGGGCCCGTATGTGTTCTACAATAGTTTTAAATTCCTTCCAGATTGATCTTTGCCTGAGGTTTTGGGTTCGAGATCACTTATGCATGACATTTTTAGTTAAAAAACTAACCGGTGGGCCATTCAAATCGGTATTTGGAGCACTAATTCTCCCGGTACTTCTCCTGAGGAAGAATCACATTAGTTACCTTAAGCGGGCTCGGGCCCATTTGTGTTTAATTAATAAATAAATAAAAATGTTGTGTTTAATTAATTGATTTTCCTCAGACGTGGCCCCATCCTGTCTATCAGATATTCTCGGCAGACTGGACAGAACCGAGAAATGCCCTCATTGTGACGACTACTTCGCCAAGGAGAATTTGAGGGAGCACATTATCTCCGTGCACAATGCTCCCTGTCAGGTGAGAAATTATATCGTAATGCTTTTTTTCATTAACTTGCGATTCAGCTGAATTAGTCTGAAAATAGCTTTTAAGGCCGAATTAGGCCACCTTATCTTAACTAGCCCAATCAGCTGACTGCCTCAGTTAAGATTAAAAAAATTAGTCAATATTTCTCATAAATTCACATAGTTTTTGTAGCCAGCTTGGCTATAGCTAGAGGGGATAATAATGGTCTCCAGGCAATTTTATTCATTTCGAAGTTAGCTCGTCCTGAACCACATTTGTGTGCGATTAACCATCGTGAGGACTTGGACTTTTTCTTTCTAAGCCATTAAACCCTCAGGAAATCCACAGCGTTGTTCTTTCTTGGTAAACATAATTAGTGTAAAAAAAAACCCCTCCCCCTGTTTATTCCAGCCTTCCGTGGAAACACCAAAAGCTCCCGAGTCTTGTGTTAAAGATGAACCAGAAGAGAGAAAGGATCAGGATGATGAATTTGACAGGATCGATTTCTGCCAGAAAAAGGTATACACTAAACTTAGGCAGTTTGATGTTTATTTCTTGAGCAGGGCAAAGTATCTGACTGGCGTAGAATATACAATTCATTATTAGAATTTAACTATATTTGAGATATTTATTTCATACAAGAATACAAAAAAAAATAAGTTATGTGCATTATACTTTGTTGAAACTGTTGAAAGTTACCCTCATTCTCCTATACATATATCCGTCCATACCTAAAGATATTTGAATCGGTTGATCACTAGTTCTACCAGAAATTTCAGCCTTAGCCGAAAATCAAATTTTCAAACCAGCAACTTTCGGATCATTTTTTTTATTATTATTATTATTATTATCATCATCATCGAGAAGTATTTTGCTTTACCTCAAACGTATACAGTATACACACTGTTCATGGGTGTAAAGTGTATAGATCAGCACAAGCTACATTTTATTGGAACTTTACTGATAAGTAAATATGGTTGGGACTTAAATCATTGTATTTATACCTACTTCTAAATCACTATTGTTCAAAATAGCTTTACCAAATGTTTGCTGAACTTGGAGTACTCGAAACAGCGACCTCCAGGTTACGACCGCCGCCTTATCGACCGAGCTACTGAGGTCGGTCTTTACCTATTTATAATTATTTGTAGTACATTAAAAAAAGTGGTTTATTTTATATTTTACTTTAATTAACAATTAGAGTGGTAGTTTTATTTATAGAAATTACATTTACAAGATTTTATATTTTACTTTTTATTTTATTTTATATACATTTACAATATTTTACTTTAGGTTCGCATATCTGAGCGCATCGCCTCGCAGAAAACACAAGGCGGGTCCAGGCGACCTGTCCCCCTAGAACCGAGCCTGGTGAGCTTGCCCGAGGCTGAATCCGCCCCTGTCCTGCCAGACCACGTGGAGGAAGCCAGCGCCCCGCCCATTGTGAGCAAGGTAAGGCCCGGGGCTCGACCATTTTTTTTATAATCGGATGATTGGAAGGGTTGGGTGGAAGAGATTGCCATAGGCAATAAGCCCGCCCTTTAGTTAGGATATATGTATATATATAATTTGTTTATTTTTTCTTGTTTATATTATTAATGTTGTCAATTTTTATATTTAATTTTTACCATTTTTTGTCTGTATATATGTTCTACTAATAAAGAGTTTCTAAATAAATAAATGATTTTAATGTCGCTCTTGCCTTCTGTCGAACTGAGCAGGGAAATGGGCATGAGGAGAGTGTAAACAGCTGCTATTTTCTTAGAATAAGAATAAGTAGCAGCAAATGCAGCAGGCGATGAAGGGGTTTACATTATCGTCATGCCCACTTCTCTACTACCACTACTACTAATAATACCTTTAGTGGAAGGTAACATCCAGGCGAGGTTAAGGCTTGAAACATTTCCTACCACCTAACCCTAAAATACAAATTATTATGTGGTCACATACTTAAATAAATGATGGAAAAAAGTTTACGTGTGCAAGTTTACATTAAAAGATCTTAATATCGCAAATTAAAAGTAGTCCTAAGAGACGATTCTCATCAAATTCGATATCTTTTACGGTTTAGGTTGTGTTTTTGGTAACTGACATTATAGGTTTTAATTTGATAGTTTTTAATTAAAAAATATCAACCGGCCCTTTTTTTGGCCCTTTTTCAATTTTTTACCACAGTGCAGCCCCCGTAGCTTTCACGATCACCAAATGAACTCAAAATATATATTTTCTCTACGACTCTACAAAATTTCAAGACCCTTGCTTTATTCAATAAAATTAGAAAAATCATTTTTAATTTTTACCAAAACGTCCCCATGTGGCCGAAATCGGCCCAAAAGCTATAGGTAAAATTTTAGTATACCAATGAATATGTATACTAAATTTCAACAATTTTGAAGAATCCGATCGAGAGTTATCGCGGAACAGACAAACAAACAAACAAACAGACAAACGAAAGCCAAATCGTCCAGGATGCAAGTTAAAACAGAACCTCACTGTGTTCGGTTAATTAATTGTTATTCCCTCATCCCTCCTGTTCAGAGGAAGACCCACGAGTGCTCCACGTGTCGCAAAGCTTTCCCCAAGGGGTTCAACCTGAAGCGCCACATTCTATCCCACCTACCAGAGCAGCGCTACCCCTGTCAGTTCTGCCAGAAGAATTTCACTCAGGTGAGAATGACGTTTGTTTTTGGTTTTCATCTTCTACCTTTTCTCAAGCCTATTTGGGGTCGGTGTTGTTTGAAATGTTGGGATGAAGTCTTGTTCTATTTTTTTTTTTTTTTTTTTTTCTTCTATCTTCTATTTATAAAAGAAAGCTGTACCTATGTGTGTATGAATGTTCTTTATACAAATCCACACCGTTTGGCCGAGAAACCTGAAATTTTGCCCATAGGTCCGTTAGGATCAGGGAATTCTTCTAGGGTTAAGCTATAATGAGTAAGCATAAAAAATGGATGGGTGACGCAAAATATTCATGTTTTTTACCTAAATGACATTTTTTTGTCGCAACGAACTATCAACTCAAAGCGAAAAAGTTTTAGGTAAGGGTTTAAGCTATAGAGGTTGGTGTGATAGTTGGGGCTCTTCTTGTGGGACCCCAATCAGTTTATAATAATAAAAAAGGGTTTAAGCTTTCCTTTGATATATTTATCGCGAATTTCTGATGAGCCATTCTTGAGCTACGCCGGGTAAGGACAGAAATGGATGGATATAAACAAAAATTAGATGGGCGACAAAAAATAGTCACGTTTTTGTGTGTGTGTATGGTGTAATGTATGTGCGTTGTGTGTGTTTAATGGGCTGAAGAAGCGGCGGGTGTAACCCGCTAGTATATACGAGGGGGGACCCAAAAGTAACGGGAATTAGGTGGTGGGGGGAATACGGAGGGGGGGAATACGGAGGGGGGGATCGGGTTCTCCAGTGATTCTTTTCCAAGCGGCTACTCTTAGAAGTAAGTGTGCAAAGTTCATTTGATGTAAGTGCATTCGTTCGTCCGTGAGAATTTTTCTAGTGAAACGACTTTTTTCGTTACGGCGAAAACGTGAAATGGCTTCAAGAACGGACAAAAACATTGAACAAATCGACACTCTTGTCCGTGAAGACCTTGCAGAACCATCGATCAACTTTATGAAATGTCTGGATAGTCATGGAGTTCAATTCAGAGGATTTTAACTGAAGATTTGATCATGAAGGGGATTGCAGCCAAATTTGTTCCTCGCCTCCTCTCCGACGATCAAAACAAGGAGCGTTGAGACTTCTGGAGCTGCAAAATCAGTTGGATGAAGACCCAGATTTTTTTCTCAAGGTTATAACTGGCCATGAATCATGGTGCTACGGCTATGACCCCGAAATTTTTACAGCCGCTCGTTGCTCGCCGCACTCAGCCATTTCACGGTGCCATTTCACTTTTTCGCCGAAACGGAAAAAGTCGTTTCACTAGAAAAATTCTCACGGACGAACGAATGCACTCACAGCAAATGAACTTTGCACACTTACTTGGGAGAGTAGCCGCTTGGAAAAGAATCAATGGAGAACCCGATCCCCCCCTCCGTGTTCCCCCTACCACCTAATTCCCGTTACTTTTGGGTCCCCCCTCGTATATATGAAATCCATGGATACATCATAACACAAGCCTGGATGATATACGCACAGTTAGTCTGTGCGTATATCGATGTTCGATGTGGGTTATTCAAAATCAACATAACCCAAAAATAGTTGAACTTGGAAATATAAAATTTTGAAGATAGACTTCTCTTTTACCTTCAGAAATGAAAAGAAAAGGATTTATCGACTGATCCTACTTCATGGAGCAGATCAAAAACAGCTCAATTTTAATTTCCAAGACCCTATGTATAGATGTATACTTCTATAGGGCATGATTAAGCTATGCGTTGAAGCCTCAAATCTAGTCCCATCTGCCATTCTTCATTTGGAACTGAATGGTTTTTTCTGAATGTACAATAATCGTCAAAAATATGAGTGTTTTATTCTCAATGAACAAATGAAATCTTTAAATTTGGAGCATAAAATTTCGACCATGTTTTGCTATCACTGTTATCAGTTTATATTAATCCCAAACAAATACTCTACCCGAAGAATATTATTTTTATAAGATGAGAGTTTCACTGCCATTTCATTTCATAAACATGAAGCAGCAGCAGCTAGGTCTGTGTTGTAGCTTGTCCATCCCGTAGTATGCCTCCTCTCTGTTGGGCGAGAAGTAGTACAATACTTATTAAAACACAATTATTCAAATTTTATTTACAATAAAAATATACTTACATATGTATATGGAATATGAAGAAAGTGAAATTATTAAAACAAAACTTTGTTTTTGTTCATCAATGGTAATTTGTGTGTTTCTTGTAAATTGGTCATGTACCGTAAATATACAATACCTAACGGTATTTATTATTATTATTATAAAACTCAATAAGGGTAGTGCTAATGCCTACGGCAATCTCTTCCATTAGGTGTTGGGTCAACAAGTATTTCTGAGGACTATTACTACTTATTATTATTAAACATGTTGGATCAAGTTTTATTTACAAATAACATAGAATATAATTATACATACATAGAAATTAAAATTAACAAAACAAAACTTGATCAAGGGCGGTGCTAATGCCAACGGCATTCTCTTCCGCACCACCCTTGATATCATCGCTGTTTCTCCCTCCTCAGGAGCAGTACCGGGACAAGCACATCCGCAACCTCCACGCCCGGGACGCGGCGGGCATCTCCCTCCTCCCCCCCTCCACCTCCAGCGGGGAGGAGAGATGGACGTGCCACAAGTGCGGGGTGGCCTTCGCCTCCTTCGCCACCTTCCTGCTGCATGTGCAGTCCCACGAGGGCAGCGGCGACGAAGTCTGCAACGACGAGAACAAGATGTTCGATGAGGTAAATGTGCGTTGTTTACTTTCCTTGCCTTATAGAAAGGAAAGTAATGGAATTTTCAATATAAATAAAAGCTGTATTTTTCTTTCTAACCAAAAAAAAATTCCAGGTTAGGTTTTTTCCAAATATTTCCATTTTATTCCAACGTCAACTTCACTTTCTAACCAAACCAAACGGGAATAAAATGAACCAAACTGGAAGCAAGTATTTTCTACTTCCATTTTGGTTAACTTTGGAGGTGGAAACTTTTCCTCTTCCAAAAGAAAAATGACTTGCTTCCAGTTTGGTTCATTTTATTCCCGTTTGGTTAACTTAGGTTAGAAAGAAAAATACGGCTAATATCTTCTTTGTTTTATAATTATTATATCTTCTTTGATAAAAATAGTAACAATAATAATAATAATAATACTTTTTCTTTGTGTTATTATGTCACAATTTTAGTGGGTAGCGCAGAATCATAGGACTTTACCACTTTAATTTACAATATCTTGTATTATTTTTTTGCCTAAGATTCTGCCACTGGTCGCTGCTTCACATTAAAGCAGCTACTCATTTTTCCTCACGAGGTATGAGTGGATCCCGAACATCCAAGTACAGAGCAGAAAAAATCCTCCCCCGCTGGGAATCGAACCCAGGTCACCATGTGTGCAATGCCTAGCGCGCTAACTCGCTCTGCCACAGTGACTACTATGCAAGTTATTAACTACATTAAAACCCTTTTTGAAAACCCCAATTATAGTAAAAATAGTAACAACACCACCATCACAGCTTTTCAATAAATATATTGAAATTAGTAACTTAAAGCGAAAAAAAAAAAAATATATATAAAAGAAACTCTTCGGTGTTCTTCCCACCCCGTACAATCCGTACACATATCTTTTCGTTTTGACAGTATAAAGTACCTATCCTTCTGTCTTGTGTTTCCAGGCGTCGGAGCGTCACCCATGTCCTGAGTGCGCCTCCACCTTTGCGTCCAGGGATCAAGTGCTGCGTCACATCGTGTATGCGCATGCGCGAAGTGAGGACAGCTGGCTGGTGTGCGAGCTGTGCGCACGAGTATTTCACAGTGCGCAGGCTCTCGAGGTGAGAACATGGACATTATTTTGACGAACATATTACAGTAAGGACCGCATTTTTTTTGTTTTTTTTAAGCTTTATTAGGAGGACAAAGTATAGGTAACATTATAAGATTAAGAAAAGAAAAAAAAAAAAACAAACAAATGACAAAATAAATAAGTAAAAAAGAAAAGAAAATAACAATCAGATTAATTTGACACTATCCCTTAACAGACCATCTTGTGTGAATTCCAAACAATCACAGCGCACTGTAGTCTGAGTTAAGTAATAGATTAATCTAATCCTGTTTCATGGCTCGGCCCTAAGACCAACTGCAGGCGATGACATTTGAAATATTTGACTTGCATTGCGGAAGATCCCGGGTTGGAAGCCCACAGCCAATGTTTAATTTGTATTAAAATATGGTACATTTGTTTGAAAGGGATACCTTCTGACGCGCTCATGTTGACCCAGCACGTAAACGGAAAGTATTGTGTCTCCCATAAGAAGGGAGACATACTGCGGTATGGTCAAGCTACAAAATGGTTCAAGGCATGACAGGGTCTGAATTTCTTACTCTATAACTTTATTGTTGCGGAGTTAATTTGATTTTATTTTAGCAGCATCATGTGACGAAATGTTGAGCACAATTTGATCAACCTTAACTTTACTCTTTAATATCTCATAGTGCTAGAAAGTCCATGGCATGGTTACAAAGTGTGTAAAGACAATAGTCACCTTATTATACTTGTATTGTCTTTTCCTCAGCGACACAAGAATATGTCCAGTGACACCAGTCTACCATTCCGGTGTACTCAGTGCTGCAAGAGATTCAACACGGCCATTGCACTTCAGGGTCATATCAGAGTCCATGGACGTAAGTGAAATTTAACATGTACTCTTAGTTTTACTACCTTATTTCATAGATTATAATAATAAGTATAGATTTTTTTTTCAATCCGTAAGAAACTACATCAAGACTCATCTCATCAATGGATTCTATCATTGTCAGCCAGCTAAGATCTAAGGATTGAGTGGAAGAGATTTCCACGGGCAATAACCCTGCCCTTTAGGTAGGACATTAGCTTTATTCTCTTTGTTCTTGTTTCTTTGTTCAATCTGTATTTTTTTTTCTTTTTAATTTCATTGTATTGTGCTGTAAATATTGTACTTTGTCTATACCTAATAAAGGTAATGTAATAATAATAATGAAATCTTTAATTTAGCTGAAAGCAAAGAGGTGGAACCTGTGAGGTTGGTTAATGAATGCTTTTTCCCAGTACCGAAGTTTGTGTGATGTTATTAGGTCACCGAAAAGATTAACTAATCACTCATCATCTCTAAGTGGCACCTAGATGCGTGGTGTGTTTGTCCGCGTTCTTGCGGTTGATCCTCACAAATTAAAATAGATTATAATAATAAATTATCACTGCTGGTCAAGTGGTTAACGCGCTAGTCTGATAATCCAGGTAACGTAGGGATCCGTTGGTTCGAATCCATAAATTTCTCCTCATCAAATTTAATAAAGTTTGTAATCACATAATATTGAGACTCTGAGAGAAAATACTTTTGCATTAACCTCGCCTGGTGGTTACCTTCCACTAAAGAGTGTTATTATTTTAATAAATATGGATTTTTATCAGACTCACGCACTAACACTTACTAGTCAAGCTGTTACAAAACAATTTTACCACTTTCACTCTTTTTCATTCAGATCCTGTTTTCCAATGCCCTATGTGTGACGGTCAGTTCGAGACCCTTCAATGCATGAGAAATCACATCAAGACTCATCTCATCAATGGATTCTATCATTGTCCTAGATGTCCAAAGGTAACAATACAAACATTTTATGCCCCATCTTAAAAGAATTCAAAATTTGTGGTTGTCTAAAATTATTATTCTAATAACTTTTGTCATTCGTGGCAAACATTCAGACCAAGGTCCTACAAATTTTATCAGACAATTTTATCTTTGATCTTTCTATTATAAAAAATGATTTAACTCTTTTAATTGGTAAGCTCATTGTACTGCTGTAGCAATACCTAGGAAACTGAAAATTCCGAGAGAGTGCTTGATCTTGGTGTCTAGATGTACAATAAAAAATTATTTCCTGTAAACTTAATTTTTTTTCCGAGTTTAAATAATTTTTCTTTATTTTGTATGATATTTAAAGGTATTTTTTTTATCCAACATTAAATTATTTTCGGGGGTATTTTCCTAGAAGAAATTCTTATGTGATGCTCACTTCTAAGTGCACCCATTTCTCCTAAGCTTTGAAAGGTTTCTAGGATTTTGCGGTGACAAAATTCAAATTTATATCATTTTCAGAAATTCACGGAGTACCAAGTCATACGGAAGCACATCCGCACATTTCATAGCAATCGTCAATTCGCATGCCATGTCTGTGCTAAGCTATTCACTTCCCCGGACAAACTCCGCCTGCACATGCTAAGGTACATGCTGAATGCTGAGAAGGGTTTGTGCTTGAATATTATCAAATGGTTACAGTCATATGGAAGTTTTGGTTTTTAATCCAAAAAAGAGAATGTGATTATCAATGTGATAAAACATTAATAATGTTTTTTCATAGATGACTTAAAGATTTGTATTTGGCTGTATGAAATGGCCTTGCCAACATATGCCAAAAAAGAAGAAGAAAAAATTATGCACCCCAGTGAAGGTGTGTTTGTCCGCGTTCTTGCGGTTTATCCTCACAATTTCCCTAGCATCATTTCTCTCTTTCCCTACAGTTTACTTTTTAAATATTTCTCTTACATTTTCATAAATCTGAATAGAATTAAGGGCGGAATTTTTAAGAATTTATGTTATACATCTATGGACTTATGCGTATTGACTTCGAGAAATTTTGAATCAAACCATTTTTTTTTTTTTTTTTTTTAATAAAGAAGAGCATTCTGTAATACTTGAAAGTCTTTGTCGGAGACAAAACGATTATAAGATCATCACAAAATAGAAAGTAATGAACATCGTGATCAGATAGACACTTCTACACATCATTAAGGAACAGTAAAAATAGAATAGTACCAAGTTGAGAGCCCTGTGGAACGCCTGAAGAAGAAATAAAGGGATTTGATATTGAAGAGCCTACTCGAATACTCTTTCTACAAGATAGATAACTTGAAAACCAAAAAAGTAGTGCACCAGAGATACCATAAGTTGACAATTTATCCAGAAGAATTCTATGATTGAGTCTATCGAAAGCTTTAGTGAGATCTAAATAAATAGAATCTACCTGAGAAGAAGTGGAGAGAGATATAGTTCAAATATTGTAAAAGATTAGTAGAAACCGACTTTTGTGGAAGGAATCCATGTTGGTTTGAAATTATCAAAGGGTTGAAGTAAGGAAGAGGTTTATGTTACGGTCTTATTCACACCTTCATATGCGCTGCCTTCACAACTGCGTTCTGTTCCAGGCATTCTGACCACCGCGAGTTCCTGTGCGCTAACTGTGGCAAGCAGTTCAAGCGCAAGGACAAGCTGAAGGAGCATATGGTGCGTCAGCATAATCCTGATGAGATCCCGAGCCCCCCGCCTGAGGAGAAAGACGAGAAGAAAAAAAATATTCTGGTATGTGGCTCCATTTTTTTCCTTTCTGTTTTCATTCAATCGCTTTAGAGTAAGCGCACATAATATGTCCAGATCGTACGGATCGCAGTTTCTTGTAGGAAGTAACTTTACTACATTACATAATTTGAGATGTCAAACTATGGGAATAAATTCAACATGTTTAACATCCCATATGTAACAAAATATATATTCATAATATGAGACTAGGACATTGAATCCTATTCTCATTATTTATGAATGTCAAACTATGTAAAAGAATTTTTTGGGTGATTCCATTACTTTCCTTTTCTATAGGATAAGGAAACTAAAAAGGCTCTTTTATTTCTAACTAAAGAAACCTAAAGTTAAATACGTACTGCCCATTATGATTTGGTTTCTAATTTCACCCACCCTCTCTTCCTCTGCCTCCAGCCGCTGAGCACTCACTCAGAGGCGAACCAGCATTCGCCCAAACCAGTTCCGTTGGCAGTAGCCCCCCCGGGGGGCCGCGGCAGTGACTACTCTAGCGCCCCCTACAAATGCCACCCCTGTCTCCTGGGGTTTAAGCGGCGAGGCATGCTGGTGAATCATCTGGCGGCCCGCCATCCTGACATCCGACCAGAGAGCGTGCCTGAACTGAGCATGCCCATCCTCAAGACGGCCCGAGACTACTACTGTCAGTACTGTGATAAGGTGAGCTGATAATCTCGAAAATTGAAATAACATGATTGTAAAAGCTTGTGGTACATACCTACTATGTCTGTCCCGGTAGCTCAGTGGTAAAGGCGGCGGTCTGGTCATCCGGGACATCAGTATAAACAGAATGGGACATGTTATCCTCCCATTTGGGATTTTTACCTCTTAATAATATGTCTTGGGCTTACTGCTGGAATAATGGGACTTATTATTAAACATGTTGGATCAAGTTTTATTTACAAATAACATAGAATATATACATACATAGAAATTAAAATTAACAAAACAAAACTTGATCAAGGGCGGTGCTAATGCCAATGGCATTCTCTTCCAATAGTCTTAATCGTCTTAAGACTAAGTCTTAAGACTTAATAGTCTTAATCGGGCAGTATAAATAGCGATATAATAATATTATTATTATATCGCTCCTTTTCCTACCACCTTAGTCCCTTTCTTCGGCGTTAGTACTTAACACGAGATGCCAGGAGGCTACACAGTTTTCAAAAGTGCTGGCCATTTGGAGAATCACGCTCTCTTTATTACGTCGTTGAACGTACACACAAAATCGCTTTCCATTGAACGGGGTGATAGCGCAAGTGTGATGGGAACTCTCCCGTTTTCAAGGGCATTAGAAGAGATTTTCTACCTGTAGACCAGTTGTAAAAAAAATGTTATTAAATTAATGAAATCAGCTCTAACTTTGGTACTAAGACCAATCCAATCTTATTCCGTAGTATGGAACTTACTTTTCCATTTCCTTTTAAAAATTATAATCTTTGATTTTAATTTTTTTTTTTTTTTTTTCAATATGTTTTATATTTTATTTTGTACAATATACTTAACACAACAAATTAACATATATACCCCTCGTCGAAAGTTTTAGACACATGGTCTAAAACTTGAACTTATTGAACCAGCGGCTTTTTTCTTCAAACCCCCCAATCTGAGAAACTTAAATCTTTCGTCTCAAAAGCTCCAGTAACTACATTATCTAAATATATAAATGTCAAAGACACTCACTGACCACTGACCACTGACTGATCATCGCTCTACAGCCCAAACCGTAAGTCCTAGGAAGCTGAAATTTGGTAGGTAGCTTTGTCTTATAGTCTAGATGTGCAATAAGACGGGATTTTTCGAAACTCCCACTACAACACCTGCCATTGGCGAAAAAGGATTTTTTGCTTTCACGGCCATGCCTCGGCCCGCAAAGCGGGCGACAGCCCGCTAGTTTCATATCAAAAAATGCCGCAAATAAAATCATTAATGATATGCCTATCGAACTTTGATCCTAGCAGGTGAGGTCATAGCGATCAAGTGATAGAAGCAGGGTAACTATTGGAGGGAATTCAAAATGACGAACTGTCACATGGTGTGTGTGTGCTTGTTTATTCTCGTAAAACTCGAGAACCACAAGTCACATCGAGCTGAAATTTTGCATGGTTACCAATGACAGGCTCATTCCGGTTATGGGCTATTCCAAAAGTCCATTTTTCAAAAGTTGAGCTTTTAAATGAGCTTATTCAAATACTGGCATATCTTGCAATCAATGTACAAGTCCGATTGAGCTGAAATTTAGTATGGTTCCTAATGGTAGTATATAAAAACTATTAAGATTTTTAATATGTCCATTTTTTTAAAAGTTGAGCTTTTTCACTCTCAAATCTTGATGTCTCAAATCTTGATAGATCTAGATAATTAATGTTCAACCTTTTTTTATTATCAAGCCGCTGAAATTATTGTTCTAAAATATTTGGGACCGAATTTTTTTTTACAAACGGGTGACCCTTCTGTTTTCGAGAAACTCACCTATAAAGAATGATTAGGTAAACAAAAGTCTGTGTTGTGAAATTCTTTTTATTTATTGTCCTGCGTTCCACGTCCTGTATCATTGTCCTAATGATTTTTTTTTTCATTTGTAAACAGATGACCTTTCTCTTATTTGAAACTACGAGTATGTACTCTTTTGTTTATTTTTCTCATGATCGAACTCTTAACGTAATGATTTACTGTAATAGGTAAAATGAGATAGGTATAGTGCACGAGATGTAGCAAGTAGTCATATGAATCATTGATGCGCAGTGTACGATTTTATGAACATGCGGCTTGAGAATAGTTCGAGTTGTTAGAGAAAAAGAAAAATACATCATCAAGTTAAATTTGTAAACCTAGAGCCACCGCACATTTCCCCTCTTTGGTATCCTTACTCGGCGCCAAAGGGGAGGTTCATATGACATCCTACATATCGTGCACTATCAAGCAAAACGCTAGTTTTGCAACGCCAAGAAAAACAAAACGAGCGTGCTATACTTACGCTAAACCTAGTTCGTATGTATTTTCTTTTGTAATTTTGACCTGCTTAGACAAAACTTTTTATATTTTTTTCTTCGTATTCGTGTTTTCCTCGTCGAATACAAGAATGCTACTTTTTATTTTACCTTTTTCTGATACTCCTAAGCGCTTTTACGAACACCCCTAATATTAGTAAAAGATTCATACTTAGGTCTCTTTTTTTTTTTTTTTTCCCCGCATTCGGCTTACCATGGTCATATGGTTAAAGTTTATGATATGAAATTTTGGTTATGAGTTCATAATGCTTGCAGCTCGAGGTTTTTAACAAAAAAAAAACTTTCGCGGTCACTCGACGGCGCTTTGGCGGTATCGCCTATATCTCGGATGTGGCAAATGATAGAAAGCTGAAACTTTGTATATTAATTATTTGATTAATTTACAGCTTTTTTAATTCTATGTCATTTTTATATAATTATAACCATATACGAGTTATAACATTTTTGTTGATTTTTGACGTTCACCGACCTCTCTTCACATAATCACATGAATCGCTATTAAGGCTTTATTGTATCGAGCTGAAACTTTCAGAACATATTTCTGAGTTTTGGCAGATGATTCCTCGTCAGAATAGCTATCTTCGAAAATTTTACGGTTTTTGAGTTATAAGCTTCTAAAGTCATTGGTAGCGCACAACATATTTTGGATTGGAGTGTCTTCTCCGAGTTTCGGAGCTCACAGTATCGGGATACCACACTCGTAAATGAAATGAAATTAAGGTATTGATTGATTGCTGAACTGTAGGGTGTGTTATCTTTCTTTCATCGACCTTCATTTGGTTCTTAGATATTATAGATGTACCCTAATATTTTTCGACTAGTTAGTTTTTTTTTTTAATTTTCAAGATGTGAGTGAGTGAATTACTCAATTATACTGTATTATACTGTAAGAAATTTTACTGAAACTAAGTAAACAATAATTTAATGTTTACAAAACTAAAATAATTATAGGTAGGTAGTAGGTAAGTACCTAGTTAGGTAGGTCCTCCATTAAAATAATTTTAATATGGGTTTAACTTCGCTTTTAACTGAATATCACGACGGGGGTATTACCCTCCATTAGCAGGAAACTGACAAACCTGCTACTCACATTAACCTCGCCCAGAATGTGTTGGGCCGGATAGCCAGCATCATGAAGTCTTCACCTCGCTAGACTTTGCTTAACATTGGTGACCCTACGAGAATTGATGTATTCAACGCGCCGTCAATGGCACCTAATTAGGTGTGGCAAAAGTCATCTTTAGTTTTAGTATATTGCACAGTCTTGCAAGCCGAGACTCGTCAATTTGAGTTCTGTAACAATTTGGCCAACTTACGGAAAATTCATGTTACACGATTAGCTGGTGAGATCCTCGCTAAAACCCCAGAATCGACACAAATTGTATAGTTAATTTGGTTACAGTATTATTGTGTGCACATAAGCGATTCCGGTTCTTTTGATCTCTTGTGTAAACCTAGAACCTGAATGGGAATTTGATAATGACACAAAGAATACATAATACACATACATACCTAAACGGGTATACGAGTTCGAAAAAATCGTTTTGACTTTACATGCAGGTACCTACCTAGACAATAACTAGACGTAATACATTGAACCTTTCTTGCAAGACAAATAAAACTCTTTTCTTTTGTTGTACCAGTCAAACCAGTCCAGCACGTGTTGTATCAAACAATAGATGTAAAATATTCAGTTAACTGGGTAGAATTTTTATTTGAAATGCTCTGTACTTGGGTGTTCGGGGTGCGAACCACTGATACCTCGTGACTAAAAATGAGCATAGTAGACGAGTAGTAGCTTGTCGTATGAACCTCCCCTTTGGCGCCGAGTAAGGATACCAAAGAGGGGAAATGTGCGGTGGCTCTAGGTTTACAAATCTACCTTGATAATGTATTTTTCTCTTTCTCTAACAACTCGGACAAGGGTGCGAATAAAGGTAAAAAAAAACAATAGAGGGTCATGTTGTTATCAGCATGATCCTTAAGTGTTTCAAAGATGCATGTTAGTAAACATTGACCTCGGATATCGTTTGAAACATCAAAAAATTGCTTTGAACTTGCCAAGATTTATAATGTTAAATTTTCGTGTTGTTAAAAAGTAGAAAAACGGGAAATATCATGTCCAATTGTTAGTACTTGAGTAGTTAGTACTTGAGACTCTTTTGTGGGCAGATAATATCCAGTTTACAAGAACTTGGCCTTCATTTGATATCAGTTCCTTTTTAGGCTATCGTTTTCAAGGTAATTCTATTTAAGAAGGATTGTTATTTTCTTGGCGTCTTTTGCACACGAAGTGTATTTTTGTTGGATACTATGGGACATGTGACCACGTTTGCGAAACTAACAATTATTGTATTAATGCGATCTCCCCAGTTCTATTACAATATCAATATGACTAACAAAAAATGTGTACAATTGGGCGATGATTATTAACCCATAATTATTTTATTTTTTAAACTCGGTTCTAAAAAAGAAATCAAGTAATAATTTCACTTATGAACCACTCTGTATAAAAAATTTTGCTGCCAATTGAAAAGTGCGTGTTTTCATTACACAAACACTATCTATTCTTGTTATCGAAAAAATTAAACGAAATTGAGTTATTCAAGATTTAGAAAAAAAATTGGTCGAAAAAAAAGCACTCAGGAAAAAAAAGTAGTCCAGAAAACCATTTAGAGGTAAAATTACCAAATAAAATTTAGGTCGATCCATTTAAAAATCAAAAGTTGACACCTGAATTTCTGACTTTTGAACCACCCTGTATAAAAATAATTCATGACTGAAACCGCATAATTAGGACTGAAACCTAGGATTTTTTATTATTCAAAAACTCTTTCAGGGGCCGAGTAATTTGAGGTGTCAAACTTTGGTGATACACCCTGTATAAACTTTCGAGCCAGGCACACGCCGGTATGACAGCAAGAAGTTTTGATTCAGTTTTTCTTTCTCGTTTGCGAGCCAATCACAGGTCATTTGTAAATTAATTAATAGACTCATAAAAATTATTGTGACACATTTTCAATAATTTCTAAGTAAGAAATAAATAGGTAACAAAAAGTTTGAATTACAAATACTAACAAAAAACTGATGAATTCAAAGAATGGCGGCGATTGTATCAAATACATAGATGCAATTTTGTTCGAGTGAAAGAGCGTCAGTAAATCATAAAACTATTCAGAAGGAAAAGAAAATACACTTGGAATTTTCAATCAACGCTCAAGAAAATAATCTTTCTAACTTTCTACCTTTTATCAAGCATATCCAAAAAATCTCATATTTAAACTAATCTGCTCTTCTGAAATTTTATCAAGAAATGGTCAAAATTTTGTTTGTGGAAATGGATGTGAAATAGAAGTGGTTGAAACTATCTAGTCGTACTTAACCAAAAGGTTACAGTATCCTTCAAAAAATTAAAACATTAGAACATTTAATTAGAGAGATTTGCATTACATCAAGAAATAAATCTAATTTCATAATAATATTAAAAGCTATTTCATTTATAAAGAGATATAATTTGGATTGAAAAATTGTATATCACGAAGAAGTAGACATTATTTTGGATTTAGTGTGTTGTTGTTAAGAATTAATTGATTATTTTCTCACAATGTACCCAACCGAAGTGAACTGTATTGAACAAGCATTCGACACCGCCTTCGAGAGTAACCAACGTTTCAAAGAACACTGCGAAAAATTAAAGAAACAAAATGAAATATTGCGCGAAAAGATTCAAAAGCTTCGACAAGAAAACGAAAATTTTAAACAAGAAAATACAACGTTTGAAACCCAGCACTCGATTGCAAAGAACGCAATTGAGTCTCTCAATGGAAAAATCGAAAATCTCAATAGTCAACTCGTAGCATACGAAAAAGACAATCTCAAAATGCATTTAGAAAATGAGACATTGAAAAAAAATGTCGACGACTTGGTAGAATCGATCGATAAAATGGATAAGATTTGCCAAGAGTATCTCAGAAAAAATAAGAAAAAGTATGATAGTTTAAAAATAGATTATGACCGCGTTTGTGGAGCACTAGAATCTCAAGAAAAGAAGCTGGCTGAATATGAACGCGAATTGGCTTTGAAACAGGAGAATCCAGTCGTTTTAAAGCTGAATTTAAATCCTACCAATCAGACGAACAGTGAACAAACATTTTCCATTGATGAAAATAAGAGCAATATAAGAAACAGAAAATTCACAAGAGTCGGAATCAAGGCATCTTGTTTTCGAAGTACTTCCGCCCTAGATAACACTCAGAGGATAGCCCAGAAGTCAAGGGGCTGCAAGAGCGAGTGTGGTAGAAGTTCCTCCAATAATCGAAAGCCATCAGTGTCTCAAATTCGTATAAATTTCGTGAAGACTACAAAGCAGAACGGCAGCAAATCACCCCAAAGACGCTCTTTAAAAAATAATAAGTCGACGAAGTGGACTGTCAGGGCTTGTAATTTGGTGGAAGCTGATCATAAAAGATGTAGCTCTAAATGTGAATGTAAATTAGCTTTGCCACGGGAGAATGCATTAGCTTTTACTGACAATACGATGCAGATCAAATGTGAACGGAGAAACAAAAAAATCGCGAAAGGTACCTCCGTCCGAGAAACGACTCACAAGAAAGCCAAAAAGTCAAGGCGCTGCAAGAGCGAGTGTGACAGAAATTCCTCCAAGAATCGAAAGCCAGTGTCTCAGTATCGTATAAATATCGTGAAGCCAGCAAAACAGGACGTCGTTGGCCAGAAAAGAGAACGCAGTAACGGCAGCAAATCATCCCAAACACGAACTTTAAAATCTAATAAGTCGACAAAGTTGACAAAGTTGACAGTCAAGGCTTGTAATGTGGTGGAACCGGCACCGAGATCCAATCAGACCAAGTCTTGTCACAACGAATGTAACAATAAAGAAAAATCCTTGCACAGCGAAAAGATTAATGTAGAGTTCTCTAACTCATGTCGATCTAAGAAGACTCTAGTACAGAACCCATGTGGCCAGCAGATTTTTATTGATGGTGGTCTAACCGACAGCATTGTTGTGCATACTTGTCTCACCAACAGAACATTAAACAAATTGAAAGAAGCGAAAAGTAACGAACAACCAGTGAAAAAAGAGAAAGGCGTTGAAAAATCAGCGAAAAAAGAGAAAAGTAAAGAAAAATTAGCTAAAAAAAGAGAAAAGTAGCGAACAACCAGCGAAAAAAGAGACAGACATAGAAAAATCGGCGAAAAAAGAGAAAAGTAATGAAAAATTAGCTAAAAAAGAGAAAAGTAGCGAACAACCAGCGAAAAAAGAGACAGACATAGAAAAATCGGCGAAAAAAGAGAAAAGTAATGAAAAATTAGCTAAAAAAAAGAAAAGTAACGAACAACCAGGTAAAAAAGAGAAAGACATAAAAAAATCGGCGAAAATAGAGAAAAGTCAAGAAAAATTAGCGAAAAAAGAGAAAAGTAAAGAAAAATTAGTTCAAAAAGAGAAGAGCATAGAACAACTAGCGAAAAAAGAGAAAGGTAACGAACAATCAGAGAAAGAAGAAAAAAGTAAAGAAAAATTTGCGAAAGAAAAGAAAACTATAGAACGATCAGAGAAAGAAGAGAAAAGTAACGAACAATTAGAGAAAGAAAAAAAAAGCATAGAACAATCAGAGAAAACTAACGAACAATCAGAGAAAAAAGAGAAAAGTAAAGAAAAATCTGAGAAAAAAAAGAAAAGCGAAGAACAATCGAGGAAAAAAAGAAAATCAAAAAGCAATCGGCGAAAAAATAAGAAAAACAAAGAGCGATCAGCAAAAAAAGAGAAAAGCAAAGAACAATTTGTAGGAAATGTTGAAAGCAAAGAACTCTCAGAGGAAGACTGTTGCAAAATGCAGTAGTAAAAAAATGTATTTTGACCGATGGAGCCATATATTCATGCTATCGTTTACTGTCGTAATAAAATTCAAAGTATTAGTATCGTATGACCTTCATTTATTCAAGTTAAATAGAATACGAGGTGTGTCAATTAAGAAATGAGACGGGATTTTTCAATATAATAAGAATAGTTAATAGTAATAATCAAATAGAATTTAAATTCAATATTGTCTCACTCGAACTTGTTAGTGGTTTAGTTTTTGATGATTTTTTGTGTGTAAAAGAATAAAGAAACCAACTTCCATACATTTCAACAGTTTCTTTACTAACAACAGATGCACGTACCTCTCTGCTTATCCACTTGTAGAGGGGTGAAATGGAGCACCTGTGACTCCATTATTGTTTAAGAAATTCTTTGAAAATAGTGGAAGAAAATTGTGGTGTGATGTCCGAAACCGAAACTCTCTGTGAACCCAAAATTACAAAATAAATTTCTTAGCTGCTTAATACACCATTGTGAAGTCGTTGATTTAGTGGAGATGGCATCTACCTACTTGGAATAAGCATATTTTTACTGCAACTGTATTTGAAAGGAAATATTCTTAATTTTCCATACATCTCATTACTGTTGTCCGAAATTATCTATTTGCCATGTATTCTTCAAAAACGTTCAACAATACAAGCAAATTTGACCTTTGGGAAAAACTGGGATTTGGCCATAACAATCGAACAGAGCACAATGCCCCTTTGCAAGTTGTACTAAACTTATAATGATGATAGTTCATGCTGTGATGTAGTAGCTACGCCTGAAATAAATCCAATCGTTCACACTTTACATACATATATAAAACCATGTACAATTGTAAATATATATAATAAAAAAGCTTCCTCTATTGTAATAGAAAGTCCGTGTGATGTTCACACTAGTTTAATTAGGGTGTTACCATATTTTTGGTTTTTGTTTCAGATTTATAAAAGCAGCTCAAAAAGAAAGTCGCACATTTTGAAAAATCATCCAGGACAAGCGTTACCGCTGAGTAACAGAATGAAGGTAAGTGGTTTTGATATGACACATTAAATTTATACCTTTTATTTTTTAGCGCACAACCGAGATTAACTTCACCCAGCCTGGGAGGGGCCTATAGCTTCTCAAATACTTATATCATGTCACTCCTGAATATGGAATCTTTAGATTTTTTTTTATTTCTTTTTACTTTCTATTACCTATAAGGTATAGAAAATATTTACTTAACGTCTCTTTCACATCATCGATAACTTTACAACCAACTACCATTTAAATATTTTTAAAAAATATATAAATAAAATAATTATACTAACGGTAAACGCCCATTTCGCAAAACTCATAATGATAAAAAAAAGTCTAAATTCCTCCTTTTTTTATATTAATCTTATAAAAACTTTTTCAGCTGGGCCGATCTGACAGTGATGAGCTGCCAAACCCCAGCTTCTCCCAAACTGTGGGCAGTATCTCCGCGACCCCGCAGCAGTGTCAGTGGTGCCACAAACAGTACGCCAGCAAGGCTAAGCTGCTGCAACACCAGAGGAAGAAACACCACGAGGACTTGTCCCCAGAACTGCGGGTAGGTTTTTTTTCTGAATCTTTTTTCATTTTCAACCTGCCACAAATGATTTTTTTCGTCCCCGGGAAATACATATAACAGTAAGAGATTTTTTTAATTAAAAATCACAATCTCCAAGTAGAACAAAAGCAGTGTCTCAATTGAATCAAAGTAAAGGACCTGTTTGACCTTTTATTTCAGTGTAAAGAACTGTAGTTCAACCTCTCTTGTTTGTATCACAGAAAAGATTACATAATTACTAGTCATACATATTTGGGTTTTTGATATTTCATTGGCGTAGTATAACTAGTGAGCATAAGTAATGTATAAAATTAACTACCAGTACATAACTACCAAATGTATTTTTCTTTCGCCAAGCACTTCCATGCTTCGGTGAAGTTAAACAATGTTAAGTTAAATAATACATTAAATACAACTTGTTTTATTTGAAAAACTGTTTTTTTTTTTTAATCTATCAGATATACCATATTTACTTTGTACAATACTCTGGCCATTCAGAGGGGGAATGCAGCCAGCATTGCGGGCTCATTCCCCTTCACAAATTCATTGAATGAAGTCTTTGTGTTATAGAATAAAGTTACCAAATAAAATGTCAAGGCAATTTGGTCTACAATGATGAAAAAAAAAAAAAAATTAACTGTACTAATTTTAAAATAAAGGCGTCAAATCTGGACACGTAATAATAGTAATTTGAAAACCCTAAGAGAGGTTTTTACAATCATTTCCTCCCTCAGGTGCCCCGCCTCTCCAAGCAGTCATCCTCCGAGGACGACACGAGCCGCACTGCAGGGGTGGCTGCTGTCCCCCCTCCCTCTGACCTCAGCTCGAGCCATGTGGATATGACGTCACACATGGAGTTCGACGCTAAACCAGGTACTAACGTCTAGATAAAATCATCACTCTTCTGTTAATAACGTCTAGATAAAATCACCACATGTGGATATGACGTCACACATGGAGTTCGACGCTAAACCAGGTACTAACGTCTAGATAAAATCACCACTCTTCTGCTAACTTTATCCATTCAAATCACCCTTCTTCTCCTACCTTTATCCATTCAATTTTCCACCTTC
The DNA here is from genome assembly GCA_024516035.1 of Bactericera cockerelli. Classification (NCBI taxonomy): domain Eukaryota; kingdom Metazoa; phylum Arthropoda; class Insecta; order Hemiptera; family Triozidae; genus Bactericera; species Bactericera cockerelli. Next base: position 42,326,313 of record CM044955.1, read on the forward strand.
TTCTCCTGACTTTATCCATTCAATTTACCTCCTTCTTCTCCTACCTTTATCCATTCAATTCACCCTTCCTCTTCTAACTTTATCCATTCAATTCACTCTTCTTCTCCTAACTTTATCCATTCAATTCACCCTTATTCTCCTAACTTTATCCATTCAATTAACCCTTCTTCTCGTAACTTTATCCATTCAATTTACCTCCTTCTTCTCCTACGTTTATTCATTCAATTCACCCTTCCTCTCCTAACTTTATCCATTCAATTCACTCTTCTTCTCCTAACTTTATCCATTCAATTCACCCTTATTCTCCTAACTTTATCCATTCAATTCACCCTTCTTCTCCTAACTTTATCCATTCAATTTACCTCATTCTTCTCCTAACTTTATCCATTCAAATCCCTCTTCCTCTCCTAACTTTATCCATTCAATTCACCCTTCCTCTCCTAACTTTATCCATTCAATTCACCCTTCCTCTCCTAACTTTATCCATTCAATTCACTCTTCTTCTCCTAACTTTATCTATTCAAATCCCTCTTCCTCTCCTAACTTTATCCATTCAATTCACCCTTCCTCTCCAAACTTTATCCATTCAATTTACCTCATTCTTCTCCTAACTTTATCCATTCAAATCCCTCTTCCTCTCCTAACTTTATCCATTCAATTCACCCTTCTTCTCCAAACTTTATCCATTCAACTTACCTCATTCTTCTCCTAACTTTATCCATTCAATTCACCCTTCCTCTCCTAACTTTATCCATTCAATTCACCCTTCCTCTCCTAACTTTATCCATTCAATTCACCCTTCTTCTTCTAACTTTACCCATTCAAATCCCTCTTCCTCTCCTAACTTTATCCTATTCAATTCACCCTTCCTCTCCTAACTTTATCCATTCAATTCACTCTTCCTCTCCTAACTATATCCATTCAATTCACCCTTCCTCTCCTACCTTTATCCATTCAATTCACCCTTCTCCTCTATCACGATTATGGCATTATCACACACAAGGCATTATCACCACCCTTGATCAGGCTTTGTTTTATATTTATTTCACAACTTGTTTCCATGTTCATTGTATACAGGGTGAGCATAAAGTCTCACCCCACCCCCCCGTATCTCGAGAATGGCTGAAAATACAAGAAAACGCAAAAACCCGTATTCCTTAATTTTGGGGGGGATTAGTTTTCAGCACAAAAATTTTTGCCTACATGGCCCCAGTCAGGCTGGGTATGTACCAACTTTAAAATCTCAAATAGAATAGTATGTCTTGTGGCATATTGTTTTAAAGGTCTCATAGAAAAAATTTCATTACAACAAATTTCAGTGAGCTACGACTTACCGTTCTCGAGATACAGGGTCGGACGTCCTGCGTAATATCCATATATTTTGACCTATAACTCGTTGACCGTAAATTCCAGAAAAATGAAATTTGTTGATAATAACTCCTTATGGCAAGAACTTTCGAACAAGTTAAAACTTGATTTGTTTTTTCGTTAAAAATTTTCGGACTGTTCGTCCGGCTGGCTGATGAAACCGACCAGAAACTAATATCAACAGAGTATGTCGAGTTATAATTTTTTCGACAGGGCTTGTCATAAGGAGTTATTATCAACAAATTTCATTTTTCTATAATTGACGGTTAACGAGTTATAGGTCAAAACGTACGGATATTACGCAGGACATTCGACCCTGTATCTCAAGAACGGTAAGTTGTAGCTCACTGAATTTTATTGTAATGAACTTCTCTCTATGAGACCTTTAAAACAACATGCCACAAGACATACCGTTCTATTTAAGATTTTAAAGTTGGTCCATGCCCAGCCTGACTGGGGCCGTGTAGGCAAATTTTTTTTGGCTGAAAACTAATCCTCCCAAAAATTAAGGAATACGGGTTTCTGCGTTTTCTTGTGTTTTCAGCCATTCTCGAGATACGGGGGGTGGGGTGAGACTTTATGCTCACCCTGTATAAAAAAATGTAAATAAAGCTTGGTCTAATTGTTTATAAAATTATGAGTAACACAAAAATGATAAAATGATGAATTTTTTTTACTATTTCAGGGCCGGATCTCTTCTCAGCCAGCTCCTCGTCCTACCCTCACCCCTCCCCCCGGCGACCCCACCCCCCGCGCCCCCGCCTCATGAAGCAGGAGAGAGTGGAGGAGGAGGAGGAGGTGGAGGTGATGGCGGGAGGAGGAGGAGGGGAGGGGGAGGTGTACGAGCTCACCACGGAACTGTGTCCGGAGACGCTGGACTTGCTGCGGAGGCAGTTCAAGGTAAAATAATCTTGCTATTTATAATAATAATAAATAAATAAAAAGCCGACCTCCGTGGCTCAGTGGTTAAGAGCATTGGTTGCTGACCCGGAGGTTGCGGGTTCGAATCCCGGCCGGAGCGGAAATTTCTGACCGAAATTTTCCGATTCCAGAATGGCATGGATGTAAAGGTAAAGTGCCCTGAAGTAATGCGAAAGCGGTTCCGGGGCACACTTACCTTTAAAAAAAAAAAAAAAATTAGTAGTCACCTTGGCAGAGTGAGTTAGCGCACTAGGCAATGCACGCACGGTGACCTGGGTTCGATTCCCGGCCGGGCAGGATTTTTTCTGCTCTGTACTTGGGTGTAGTCTGGCTGGGGGACTATGAACAGGGAGAAGACCAGCAGTCTGGCTGGGGGACTATAAACAGGGAGAAGACCAGCATTGGCGTGGTTCTGGGGGCCCTTGTCAATTATTAGCCTCCTTGTAAAGACAGTGGTAGAAGTGCTGACTTATTCCTCCACTGTCTGGCTACCATCGTTCACGATGACGCCACCCTATGATGATGATGATGATGTTCGGGGTCCACTCATACCTCGTGAGGAAAAGTGGCAGAATCATAGGCAAATAAATAATAGAAGATATTGTAAGTTAAAGTGGTAAAGTCCTATGATTCTGCGCTACCCACTAAAATTGTGACATAATAACAAAAAGAAAAGGCATTATTATTATTATTATAATCTTGCTATTTTTTGTATTATATGTATGTGAAACACAGACTCTACGTGAAACATATTATGGATGTAAAACATATACCCCACAATGTGATCGCGATAGGCTGAAAGCAATGAAAATGTGGTTATGGAGAAAAATTACGAAAAACAAAATGGTTTGATACATGAAATAAATGAAACATCACCGGAAGAAATAGGAGAATAAAGAAACTTTTTGAAATCAATAATGAAGAGGAAAATAAAGCTATTAGAAACATCTGTTGAGTTACAATAACTTTTAAGTCAAAATAGTAAAAGAAAAATAACCGGAAAGATACCAAGAGGACGCCTAAGACCTACATGATATTAAAATGACATCTTACCTCAGGTGAACTGTTCTACCAATGAAGAATTACAAACAGCAGCAGTAGACAAAGATGACTGGCTAAATGGACAAGGCATTGCCTTTAGATACTGATTATTATTACGTTCTACACAGAGAAAAGACAGATTTGGTAAACATGGTGTCAGTCCCACTTGTACTGACTAGTTACGTAATTCTATTGACTGATTTTAGTAGTTTTATCGTTTAGGCACTTGTAACCAAATCTAAACTAGCCTTATAAAGTATATTACTTTTCCATTGGTTCTATATTTAGTAGATTGAGGCTTTCTAATTCCCCTTTATCTCTGGTCCGATTTTAGCTGGAGGCAGTAGGAGACCCAGGGTTGGACGCAGCGCTGGAAGACAAAACCCTGACCTCTGAGCAGCTCCTAAAACTGTTTGCTCTCAATGGCGTTACCATAGTAACGGAACCGACCAGCACCAGCGATGTGAATACAGCCACCAATTATGCTGTTTTCACCTCTTATCCAGCACGGTGAAGCGAGCATTGAATCGATTGGTGGACAAATTCTCAATCACAAAACGAACGTTTCCTCAAACGTTGTTTTTCAGTGCATCGTCCATTTTCTGACGTGATGAAATTGGTCAGAAAATTTTGCGATGAACGCTTAATCAATTTTTGATCGATATCTGTAGGTGAAAGTTGTGCAGGTTGCATGTGAGTGTTTTTAATATTCTAGTCTCTAAATAGGTTTGGTAGACGTTAATCTATATTTAGTTTAAGTTATTTCTTGTTCAGAATATTTTAGCTCTTCAAGAAAAACTCAATACATCTTATTTACATAAAGATTTACCATGATTTACCAAAGAGTCAATCTGTTTGTTGCAAATAGTTGGCAAATTTGCAAACTCTGCCCCATTTATTCCAATAAATATTCCTTGGAAAATTGAGTTAGCTCTCTTATTTGAATGTTTGTTTGCGGTGATAACAAAGTGTCTACTTTATTCTTCATATTTTGTGAAATCTGAATTCGCTTAATCTTTCGTATTTGAATATTTGATCAAAGATGTATTGCGATTGCCTTGAATTTGAAGGATGTACTAAAATGCTAGCCTCCGTGGCGTAACGTTTGTAGCTACTACCTGTAGTCCTGATATCCTAAGTTCGATTCCCGGTCGGAGCAAACTTTTCAGACAGAAAAATTCTATTCCCTCCAAATACGTGAGACTGGCATTTCTGGCCCTACTCAGGCTGGGTGAGGTTAATGTGGGTAGTTGGTACGATTCCCAGCGAATGAAGGGTAAAACCCCCGACACAATCAGGACGTTAAATCAAATAGAATCTTTCGTGTTAGGAAGGGCATCCAATCGTAAAAATGTGCCACAACCAACCAACCTCAATTATGAGGTTGAACAATGCTGATCTTAAGTAGGATTAGGAAAAGCAAAGTGAAAGAAGAAGAAGACTAAGGGCGGAATTATAGACAAAATTGAGATAGTCATGACTTAGCATTAGTTTTCCCCATCTAAGACAATACCCAAAGCCGACCTCCGTGGCTCAGTGGTTAAGAGCATTGGTTACTGACCCGGAGGTTGCGGGTTCGAATCCCGGCCGGAGCGGAAATTTCTGACCGAAATTTTCCGTTTCCGGAATGGCATGGATGTAAAGGTAAAGTGCCCTGAAGTAATTCGAAAGCGGTTCCGGGGCACACTTACCTTTAAAAAAAAAAAAAAAAAAAAAAAAAAAAAAGTCTAGACTAAGCTCCACAGAGGTATTACAAAAACGTCTATTAATTCCGCCCTAAAATGTACCATTGTCTAGGAAGAGTCAGCATTGAGAATAATAAATGTTGGACTTGATATATTTTGGTTTTTATTCCTAGATGAATGTTGGATTTGATAAGGTTGGCTTTTTTATTTGATTAAATTTTGGTTTGATAAGTTTGGTTTGTTATTATAAGATAAAAGTTGGATTGAATGAGTTTGGTGATAAAAGGTATATGTATAATTTTATCGAGGTTGTTATATTTTCGCAGAGTCTATTACTAAATGTATAAGTAATAATAAAGTGTTCGTATCTGTCCGAGTCGCTCTTTGTTTCTTCTCTTGATATATAATCATCTCTCCCCTAGATTTGTATGTGTTTGTCTCATTTTTCTTTTATTTTCAAAAATACGCTACAAAATTAGCCTATTCTGAGAATAATTATTAATTGCGATTTTCTTTCTCTCTTTTCTTTTATTATTATTTTTTTTTTTTAATTAATTTATTTCGTAAAATTAATGAACTCACAGTAATGTTAATGTATATTCAATTGTGTTGTGATATTTTATGGCTCTCTTTCTTTAGGAAACTATATTGATTGACTATTTTTTGTAGTTTAGCTTATCCTTAAAATATTAGCTATTTATGTCTTTATCTGTTCTAATTATTTTCTTTATAAACCTTCTTTTTTTTCTTTTTAATTTCCTCCTGACACTAAGAATTTCTGAAGTGATAAATATTTACTTTATACTTTCGTTAGTAAATTTTTCAAATATTTTATATTTGTTGATGATAGGTGATGATTATCATTAAGTTTCACGATCATTATGTCAACCTTATTATTCTTTCGTACACATTTATGTGTACCCAATATAGTATACCGATAAATGTGTAAAATTATTTGGTGTAGCTTGATGTTTTTTGGAATCATTAAAAATAACGAGAATGTTTTCTGATACCTGTGTCAAAACTTGGTTTTAAAATCTAGTCCCTGATTATTATGGAACTGTATTTATATTATTTATTGAATTATGTACTTAGACTTAGTAGCAATTTTGTCAGCAATTTTATACTCTATGTGACTTCAAAAATTATTGACATTTGAAATACATAATAAAATTACCGTTTTTGCACTACATTTCTCTTTGCAAGATTGCAACTTCACTCACTTGGAGAAATGAACACATAACAATTACTTATAAATGTACAGTCACCGTGGCCGAGCGCACAAGGCTTGCATGCACAGAGACCTCAGTTCGATCCCCAACTGGATAGAAAATTTCCTGCTTTGTCTTTGGATGTCCGGGGTCCATTCTCGTGAGGAAAAATGAGTATTTACTTGTATGAGTAACGACTAGTGGCACCATTACGAGCAAGCAATAGAGTATTTGGACAAAAATGTTATAAGGAGCCACATGATGCTGACCTACCCACTTGACATAATAAGACAAAGAAATCACATACACACAAAGAGCTACAAATTAATGTACTCATGCTATCAACCGACCTCAGTAGCTTGATCGATAAGGCGGCGGACTTGTAACCTGGAGGTCGGTGGTTCAAGTGGTTTCAGCAAAGATTTAGAAAAGCGAGTTTGAGTAGATGTGACATCGCGAAAGTGATTAACACATGTATGATAACTTTAACTTAACTTTTACTCATGCTATCAATTAAGTTTTTCTTTTTGTTTTATCTAAAAATTGTAGATTCTAGATAATTAGTAAAATTTGAAGATTTTCCTAATTTTGTTAAAGTATATCATTTTATACAATACATAATCTTTATGTATAATAAGTATACGAAATTCTCCGAATAGTTTTGTAGTCCATCATGTTATTTGTTGTATCACGCTCATAGATTTTACTTGTTTTTTAAATTGTTTTTCCCTACATTTACTTACTGGGACGTAATGAATATTATTTTATCGGATGAACGTAAAATCTTTTAAACTATGAAACACACTTTTTAAACTCGGCGTCTTTTAAAAATCAAGCCGGAACCGACCATTACTAAACCTACAATTTTACTCCTGTAGTTACCGGGCTCAGTAACTCGATCAGTCTTAACCTGGAAATATGAGTTTCGAGTCTCAATCATGGTTAATTCCAGTAAGGCTGGTTTTGAATAATGTGACATCATTGTTTTGATCGTCACAAACCTGGTAACTTCATCCTGTATTTAGGGATTTTAGATCCAAAAGTATTAGATAGTTAAGATCTCTAATATTTCGAATAATACACTGAACGGCACGACTAGAAGAACGCAAGGCACAACTGAATTTCCATACGGCTGAAAAGTGTTGTAACTTCTGTTGAAGATTTTTCTTTTGAATACAAAGTTTATCCAAAAAAGCCATCGCGACTCGAGGAATTTTTTTTAAAAACTTGCGAAATGCAAGATTTTACAGACGTTTCAAAACATACTGTTTATTTTAGTTTTATTTTCCAAAGAAAATAATTTCCTTCAGATTAACGTATAGAAATTATTGTTTCTTTTTTTCAAGTAACTACTGTAAATGTTTTTTTTTTAACACCTCCAAAATCCTATTTTTCGCAAGTTTCAGTTTTGTATTTCCTGGAGTTGAGGTGATTAGGTCCTCCTGGATAAACCTTTTGTTGGGTGTAAATCGTTTAAATAGTCTCGAAATGTTATTTACAACAGAAATTACAATACTTTTGAGACGCATGGAAATACACTAACTCCCATAAAATTCCGACCACTTTCCATTTCAATACATCCTCAGTAGTGTTTATTTTATTTTTTTAATGTTCTTATTAGGACAATTAAAAATATTTTCAGTACTTCCATTGAAAAAGAGAGATGATGATGCATGGTTTTATGTATAAACTAGCGGTCTAAAAAAATCGAGATCTTTAGACACTGAAGGAAAAACTAAAGATGATTAGAATAAAAATACTCAGAAAATGTTTAACAACACCTGTAAAAAATGCCTTACGTCATTTTTATTTTTTCTTTCCTTGAGTTACGATGACACTTCCTGGATGAATTTTATAATGAGAGTTTTTACATTTAAAAAGAAAATCTTCTGAAAGTTTTATCTGTGATAAAACTTCAAGTGTCAGCTTTTTAAGCGAGTCATTGTTCATGATGTTAGAGGAAAATACAGCTTGCGTTGTCATTGTGCCCCTCAGTGCATTTAAAATTTATTTCATATTTATAAAATCAATGTGCTATATCTATTTTTTCTTAGCCTGGCTAATTTTCTTTCATTTTGCTCACTTTTATTTCTATTCTCCGTAGTCATGAGAAACTTCAACCTTCTAACAGCTCAGTGTAATAGAGAAACTAGAACTCAACATCTCTACTCACGTATTTCCTTGTGTCTGTTACACACTTGTTTGAATTTTGTGTCAATTAAGTTTGCGTTAAACTATTACTCTGGAATTTGTATTTCCCCTGAGTTATTTGATTTACTTCTTACGAGTGGGTACCAATAGTATTTCATACTTTCATATTCATGTCTTTTGTTTTAACAGTAGTGATAATTATAGCTGTTCAATCAAAATAACTACCCCCTTCAGTCCCCCACCCCCGTTCCCCCTCTATCGATTTTATTATGAGCTCTTGTCAATCATTTTTCCTATCATAAAATGTTTATTTTCTATTATTATTATTTATGATGTATTTCCTTATCAAAAATGTTATTTATATTGTGTAGTTTCCTTGATATTTAAAAATCAATTTAGAACATCTGTGTTTAATCGTATTAATTTCACGTCACTATTAGGTGACACTAGCATTTAGTAAATGTTGTGATTTTATGAGTTCAATGCCGTGTGGGGTTTAGGGTGTAAGCAAAGTCGAAATATACGGTTTTTCAGATTTTTTCTGTTTATTGTTTAAAATAATTGGATTACAATTTATTTATTTGTACTACCGGCGTTCGATGTGGGAATTTAGAGTCTCTTTTTGACAGCAATATTAGACAACTAATGAGTTTTATAAATACAAACATGAGATTTTACAAGTGAATGGATAGGGGAGGAATATTTTAAATGTGAATCAGTATACCTCTTGCATTAATACTTTGCACATGGGATTGAACTTTACTAACAGTTCCCTGTTAGAAACTATTTAAAGTAAACTTTATCTTCAATTTAAAGCACACATCTTTACCTAATTTTTCGAGACATTCATTTTTATTGTTCATATTAATATGTAATGGTGCCGATTCAAAATGATTTCTAGTAATTTTCATAACTAACATGTATAATTATTTTATTTTTTTAACTAGCTTAAAAAGTTGAACTGTAACCATGTGTTTTGTGCAGCCAGAGACAAAAGAATACTCCAAATTTGAATCGAAGTTTCAAATTATTTATACAATTCTTCTGCCCATGGTCACAATTCTAATATTTTTGTTGATATCATACAAACTTTCATTTTATTTCAAAGTTTGTCAGGTCTGTCAAGATCATAAAATAATATATTTAAAATGAAATGTCTCAAATCCCTTAAATTGACTTCTTTTCTGCCACTGGAAGGAGAGAAGTTCTCAAGTACTCTCATCCCATAGAATAGGGGCAAACAAAACCACAACCAATCCTAAAACAAATCATTTATCAGATACAGCGCCCAAAACCATCTTGGATGGTTCGATGCACACCCGGCGCTGATATTTCTGTCAAGATATTTGTTTTTTGAGTGGTTATGGTTTTTTCAGTGCCGGATTAAGCGTGTGCGAGAGCCTTGACATTTTCAAGGCGCAGGGTCACAAACTTGTTCTGAGTTTATTCTAAAATACTATCTTTGGTTCCATCAAATCGAAACCATGTGTCCTAAAAACCAAGATAGTATCCAAAAGCACTTAGATAGCGGCGCATAAGTCTAAAACAGGTGCCGCTCCCCGAAATTACGCTAGATACAAATCTAGCTACATAAAATCGCAATTAATTGCTACAGAGATAGCGGCGCAGTTTTTCTTTAACAAAAGGTTGTCTGTCTTGAAAATTGATTCAAAGTCCTATGAAAGTGACGCAGGCGACTTAAATGGATGATTAATCGTTCTCATGTCTAGATTCAAATTAATAGATCCACAATGAACTATTTACAAGAAAAAAAATTCTAAGAGATCAATTTATCATAATCATCATAAACTTTGGGAGCCACCAAATAAAAACAAATCTGTAATAAGACAACACTTTTATGTCCAAATTTAAAAATGGGAAAAATAAAACTGGATTTATAAAGTGATGGAAAGTAAAGAAATGAAAGAAAGTGGGCGAGATAGAGGACTTAAAAAAGTTCTCAGTATGAAAGGAGAAAATGTGACTGTATGAACCCAGAAGAAAACTTCAGAGGCAATCGAGATAGAACTGTGTAGACCTCGTCACTAGATAAAGTAATTTCACTGAAAACAATGACTTCATTTTGGAGCAGTGATAAATTCCGCTTAATTCAGAATTCCGATAGTAGAAAAAATTAGATCGGCAAACGAATCAACATTATCCTCAATAGAAGACGAATTATTCATACAGTAATTCTCTTAGAAGCTCTTCAAAGCTTAGGAGAAGTACCTTTGTATAAATGTTTCTTTATAAAGAAAATAAATAAATAAACTATTATTATTAAAAAACTATTATTATTAAATAAACTTATTAAATAAAAAACCAGTTCATGTACCTATTGATCGTATTTTATAAATAATATCGTATTTTATAAATAAATTACCCTTTTTTTTCTTTCTTTTTTTAAGTATTTTCAATGCTTAACTTATTCAGTAACTAACACAGTTATCTGTTGGACAAAGAAATGCCCACTCGCGTTATTACAAACAAGCAAAAAACTTTCGAGCCAGGCACGCGCCCGTATGACAGCAAGTCTTGCGTTAATTTTTCTTTCTTTTCTACAAGCCAGTCATTCCTAATTAAATAGGCTTGTATAAATAAATAAAAGTAGTGTGACGTATTTTTAATAATTTCAATGCGAGAATGAAATAGGAAACCAAAAGTTCTAAATTAAAAGTACCAACAGTAAAATTATCCGTGGTACAAATATATCCAATTTTGTTAAAATTTGATCCGTAATGGTCAAAATTTGGTTCTTAGAAATGTATATAGCCGTACTTAACCAAAAGCAAGAAGTAATTTCGTTCAAAATATGTTCAACGTAATTAGAGAGATGTGCATTACATCAAAAAAATATCTAATTTCATAAAATAATAATAAAAATATTTTTTTTATAAACAGAAATTGCTTCTGAAAAAGATATAATTTGTATTGAAAATTGTATGAAGAAGTATACCTAGACATTCTTCCATTCCATAAAATTTTCGATAGTATAAAAAGTTATCAAAGAGATTGATGTAAGAACATTATTTGTTAGTAAAAATAATAATAAATTTTCTCAAAATGAGCTCAAAAGAAGTGAACTGTATTGACCTGATTGAACGAACATTCGACTCAACAATCATGGAACGTGACTCTGCCTACGAGAGTAACCAACGGCTCAACCAACACTGCGACAAATTAAAGAAAGAAAACGAAATATTGCGCGAAAAAAATCAACAGCTTAGAGAGAAAAATGAAAAATATAAACAAGAGAAATTAAAGTTTGTCGGACAGAAAGCGACTGCAAAGAATGCAGTTGAGGCTCTCAGAGGAGAAACTGAAATTCTTAAAGGTCAACTCGTAGCGTGCCATAATGACAAGCTTGAAATGCGCCTGAAAAATGAGACATTGAAGATAACTGTCGACGAATTGAGAGAATCTATCGATGAAATGGATAAGCGTTGTCAAGAGTATCTCCACAGTAGTAGGGAGAAGTATGAAGGATTGAGAGTAGATTTTGACCGCGTTTGCGAAGAATTAGTAATAAAACAGAAAGAACTGGCGCGATGTGAACGTGAATTAGGTATGCAACGGAGGAATGTAAATCCCAGCATTCCGATGGAGATGAAATTCGAACAAAGATTTCCCGTAGATAGATTTAACGGCAATATGAAAAACATAAAATCCAGTTTTCGAAGTACCTCTGTCCAAAATAAGACTCAGAAGAGAACCGGCAGGTCGAGGAGTAACAAGAGCGAAGGTTCTAGAAAGCCGGACTCTCGAATACCGTTAAATCGGGTGGAGATAACAAACCAGAACGTTGTCGCTTGCCAGAGAAGAGAACGTCAAAAAAATAATAGTTTAACGCTACCGGTGTTGACATTCAATCAGTACAAGGCTAGTCAAAACAAATGTAGCAGTCGTAAAAGATCGCGGCGAAGTGAAAAAATTACTGTAAATTTGAAATTAGGATGTAGTCCAGGTCGATTTGGCCGGACTCCAGTACAGAACCGATGTGGCCAGCAGGATTTTATTGATAGTGGCCACGACAACTTTGTGGCGGCTCGTTGTCAAAGCAACAGAACAGACGTTCCGGTTTACACTGACGTGGAAGAAAGTTCTGCGAATAAATTTACTTTTCTCAGCGAAATGAAAAGCAAAGAAGAATCAGCAGGGATCTCGTGTCAAAAAGTCAAACTCAGACATCGCTGCCCACTACAATAGTTGGAAGTGCTGCTTCTTGTAGAAATATATTGTGATGAACATACAGAGGATCTCTATTTTTTTTTTTTTTTTAAGTGGGGTTTAACGTCGCTTTCAACTGCCATGGTCATATCACGACGGGGGTTTTACCCTCCATTCGCAGGAAACTCACAAACCTGCTACTCACATTGACCTCACCCAGCCTGAGTGGGGCCGGGAAAAGCCAGCGTCACGAGAATTAGAATTTGAATGGTCACCCATCCAAGTCTTAACCTCGCTGGATGTCGCTTAACTTCGGTGTTCTGAAGGGAGCCGGTGTATTCAACATGCCATCGACGCTGGCTAAGGATCTCTATTAATTTCTTTACAATTCACTTTCATTATCCAACTCATCTCCCCGGGTTACACAGCCCACAACTGCCGCCGCATTTCCTCTTTGTATTGCCAGACTTTATACCGAGGTAAAACTCGGCATGCTGGCTATTATTGTGAGTCAGAGCATATTTGTTTCATATTATTGTTTCCTGTCGTAATAAAATTTGTAGTATTATTATCGTATGTATTTTATTTAGTTCAGATAGAATACATAATGAAAGCGCGACGTTAAAACCCTAATTTACATACCGTTACATTTAGAAAGGAACAGATACAATCAATGGTAACGCAAAAATTAGAATCAGAAGATGATCTAGCCAGCACCAGCGTCAATTATATTGTTGTCACTGAAGTTCAGCATCGTCCTAACCAGCTAGGACAGGACTTGGATGGGTGACCATTCAAATTCGAACCCTTTTCCCGATACTTTTTAGGCGAGGTGAGGTTATATAAAAAAAAATTTAATATTACAATACCTTAATTGTCTGTCAGGTTAGCTTTTCTACTATAGCATCTTTTTATTTATATTAAAAATTAATATAAATAAAAATAAAAAAAAACTATAGCATCTGAGATTTTCCAATTGAAATATTGTGGACAATTAAAAATCCATGTGTAGTTCATTACAAGTCGGCCATGCCGCGATAAACTCACACGCGCCGCAGACCTCGTCGCCAGCTTATAATAATGATAATAATACTCTAGTGGAAGGTAACCACCAGGCGAGGTTAATGCAGCATTTTCTACCACCTAACCTATTCCCGTTTTACACCCTGCCAGCGCCCTAGGCACAACGAAGAGTAGCGTCCCTTTTTTTAACCTTGCCAGCTGATTACGCCCTTTCGAACCAATGGATCCCTACGCTACCTGTAATACCAGATTAGCGCCATAACCACTTACTATATTATGCACGATTTACTGTATGGAATCATCAGCCAGTCACTAAAAAAAATCCAGTTCACAGAATTTTAGAGTCACTGGAATGAAGAAGAATATAAACTTCGCTCGTTCCTACAACCTCTAGTTTCGAGCGACTGTTTTTTTTTTTTTTTTTTTTTTTTTTTAGAATAATTTGTTTTATTAAAGGAAGATTTAACAATTCAAGTCCTACCTTCCTCGAGCGACTGTGATATCAATCATAATTATGGAGAGGTCTTTGCAGGTGGCTTTGCAATGAGCATTAAAAAAGTGGCCTACTCCGGAAAGTGTATTTAGGTAAAGTTATCAGTACCTATAGGATTTGTTGTGAGTACATTTTTTCACAGTCTTTTTGGAAAGTATTGGGATCATTTTCTTATCTATATAATATACAGGGTCTTCATAAAGTCTCACCCAGGCCTAGGTTTCTCGAAAACGACTCAGAATATCAAAAAATGCAAAAACCCGTATTCCTTTATATTTAGGGGGATTGATTTTCAGCCAATTTTTTTTTGCCTACACGGCCCCAGTCAGGCTGGGCATGGATCAACTTTAAAATCTTAAATAGAATGGTATGTCTTGTGGCATATTGTTTTAAAGGTTTTATTAAGAGAAGTTCATTACAACAAATTTTAGTGAGCTACGACTTACCGTTCTCGAGATACAGGGTCGGACGTCCTGCGTAATATCCATATATTTTGACCTATAACTCGATAACCGTAAATTATGGAGAAAATTTTTCTTGTTAATAATAACTCCTTATGATGAGACTTTTCGAACAAGTTATAACTCGACATACTCTGTTGGTGTTAGTTTCTAGTCGGTTTCGTCAGCCAGCCGGACGAACAGTCGAAAAAAATTTAACGAAAAAAAAAAAATCAAATTTTAACTTGTTCGAAAGTTCTTGCTATAAGGAGTTATTATTATCAAGAATTTTTTTTTCCATAATTTACGGTTAACGAGTTATAGGTCAAAATATAGGGATATTACGCAGGACGTCCGACCCTGTATCTCGAGAACGGTAAGTCGTAGCACACTGAAATTTATTGTAATGAACTTCTCTCAATAAGACCTTTAAAACAATATGCCACAAGACATACCATTCTATTTAAGATTTTAAAGTTGGTCCATGCCCAGCCTGACTGGGGCCGTGTAGGTAAAAAATTTTTGGCTGAAAATCAATCCCCCTAAATATAAAGGAATACGGGTTTTTGCGTTTTTTGATATTCTGAGTGGTTTTCGAGAAACCTAGGCCTGGGTGAGACTTTATGAAGACCCTGTATATCTATATAATGTGTGTGACGTCTGTGTGATGTGTTGTGTGTATGTAGTGGTGTGGTGTGTGTTTGATGGGCTGGCGAAGCGGCGGGTGTAACCCACTAGTATTGGATAAATACTTTCTGCATATTATTACCATCGATAATGGCGCATCATCGCATGATGATTTTTGACTTAGGGCGTAACATACCCCAGGGCTGGCCCTGCCTGTGTTCAACATGGTTGGCACTGACTGACCTAAAACCATAGGAAATTGTAGTCGTCAAAAGGGGTATTTTTCTTTTGGATAAAATTATTTTCCAGGTTCGTTATTTCCAAATATTTCTATTTTATTCGAAGGTCAACTTACCACTTTCGTGAAAGGAAAATGCGTTTCGGTACTTATTTAAAGATAAACAATGGACTTAACCTTTAAAAGAACTGGAAGCAAGAATTTTCTACTTCCATTTTGGTTAACCAAACTGGAAGAAGGAAGAGGAAAAATTTCCTCTTCCAAAAGAAAAATGACTTGCTTTGTTTAGTTCATTTTATTCCAGTTTGGTTTGGTTAGAAAGAAAAACACGGCTAAAGTCTATACGTCATTGGCCGTCGTGAAATCCTAACGGCAACAAGAAATTCCACCTTACAACACTGTATTCTTATCAGGTGCTTGGTGATATTTTTTGAAAGGTCTGGATTTTGATTGAAAAATACCGACAATTAAATACTCTGTAGAAATAAACAACTCAAAAACAGTATTGATTACTAAATATACTTCAAATCCTTATTACTGTCTGTTTTGGCCTCAAATATTGCTGCCTAAAGTTTAATATATTATTCCATTCCTTGCGTAGTACAGCTTAATTCCATCTCTTGTAGGCTGAACGAACTTCAACTTTTTATGTCATGTGTACCAGCAACAAACTCATCTGAGTTGGTGAGCAAAATCAGTTTTAATCATCTCTTTAAAATTCATTTTTTGAAATGTGTCAATGCAGGATTTCAATAATTGTCCACATGTCAACATAGTGATTGACTATGATGACCATCATCCCGAAAATTCCTTGTGTTGCTGTGAATATTTTGACCACAATCAAGAAAGGACTCACCTTCTAGCATGCTGTTGCAACTGCTCAGAGTTTGATCAGTGCTGTGAAAAGTAAGTAGATAATATCTACTAGAATATAATAAGTATACTAATACTAGCAGGCTGTCGCCACTCGCCCGCTTTGCAGGCCAAGGCATGGCCATAAAGCAAAAATTTCTTTTCCGCCAATGGCAGGTGTTGTAGTGGGAATTTCGAAAAATCCCGTCTTAGTGCACATCTATACTATAAGATAAAGCTATCTACCAAATTTCAGCTTCTTAGGACTTACCAGTTTGGAGAAACAGTGAGTGAAACTCTCTTTTATAAGTATAGATTAGCATGTTGAGATTTATCTATTTTTTAAATTGTGTTTAATGCTTTCAATTGTATGATCATATTACATTGGGGGTTTTACCCTCCATATGATGGAAACTCATAAACCAGCTACTCAAATTAACCTCATCCAGGCTGAGTGGGGCCAATAACAGCGAGTATCACAAAGGTTTGCTAGACTTTGCTTATGGCGTTGGGACTTGACTGCTGGTTCTCAGCTGGTGTAGATTTAGCATCATGTGATCAATTTGGAGCTCTGTGATTGGAGCTTACATCAGAAGTTATGCAAATTATTTTACATCATTATTTATAGTCTTATAATGCTGCCTGGTCTTTACTCATACAAGTAAAGAACTAGTCATTTTTCCTCATGATGTTTGAGTGGATATCTATGTAGCTTGGGATAAACCCAGGTCACAATGTGTGCAAGCCTAGTATGCTAACCCACTCGGCCATGATGACTTATAATTTTGCTTAGCATGGTAAATCTGTTACCTACAGTATACAGGATAATTGACAATGAAGATTCTTTCTGAACAACCCATTATTAGAATTTGACTTTCATTTTCGAGATTAGGAATGTTATGTGATGTTCAATCTAGTGCATTTAACAGAAAATAGTGGCCAGCATAATGTAATACTTTTAGTTAGAGAATTTTCTTGCAACTGGGCCAACAAGTGTGAAATAAATTAATGTGATTTGCTCTAAAGATTGGAAGACAGGCTTAGTTTTGAATTATTTACCAACCTTTGAAAGTTTCTAATTATTTTATATCTTTTTTTTTTTTTGATTTCCAAGCAATCAGAAATTACAAAATTGTACATCAATAGCTGAGATCAAAAACCTCATATACCTACAATTAAGAGCATAAGTGAGTCATAAAATTAAATGTCCAATTTATTGAATATCTTCAGCATACTTTGGATATATTAGCAGGATTTGCTGCATTCATTCTAGAAGTATACATCTTTTATAAAGCCACCAGGAGGAAATTATTTATATGCCTTTATACAGGGTGGTCAAAAAGTACTTTTCCTTAAGTTTAATATTTTTTATTAAAAGGACAGAAAACAGTAAAGTAAATTGCAATTTAGAAATATATTTTATGGAGATTTTTTATGTTAGGTGTGGAAATTTATGTCGGTCAAGTGGAATATTTTTCATGTCTTTACTTTTTTTAACTGTTGTTGGTGTAATTTTTGCAATCTCTGCTGAAATATTTTTTTGAGCTCTCTCTGATGATGTTTGCAGTTTATTAGTGTAGACTTTTTCCTTTAAGTAGCCCCACAAGAAAAAGACCAGAGCTGTTAAAACATTTTCTTAAATCATAAAATGTCCATTTTCACTTTGTGATTTATTTATGGTTTGTTATTTTTTTTTTTTTTTGAAATAATTCATTATTTTTGACCATTGTGAATTTGTGTAGGATTCATATAAAATATCTCAAACCTTATTACTTAAATCAGAAAATCATTTTTCAATAGTATTTATGTCTAACAAAGTTATGAATTTGTTACATATGAAAAGTACATACAGGGTGGTCAAAGGTACTTTTTGGCCATTTTAGGTCCACACCTGATAATGACAGAAGAGTAAAATGAACACCATATTCATATTACCTATTGAATAAAAT
The DNA here is from genome assembly GCA_024516035.1 of Bactericera cockerelli. Lineage (NCBI taxonomy): Eukaryota > Metazoa > Arthropoda > Insecta > Hemiptera > Triozidae > Bactericera > Bactericera cockerelli. The sequence continues at coordinate 42,344,479 of CM044955.1, forward strand.
CATGTCATACCATATAAAATTCCAGTAAAATTGACATATTAAAAAAAAACCACTTTTTTTATCTAACCTGGATTTTGAGGTTGCCAACAGATCAGCCATGGGCTTTTTCTCATCCTTAAAAACAAAGATAATTGAAAAATTCTCCTGCATGCAAAAGTTATGGGTGAAGGGCTTGGGTGGAAGAGATTGCCACAGGCAATAACCCCGCCCTTTAGGACATTATTGTTATTTTCTTTTTTTTACTTATTTGTTTGTTTTTTTTTTCTTTCTTTTGTTAATTTTATACTGTTACCTCTGTACTTTGTCCTCCTAATAAAGCTTTAAAAAAAAAAAAAAAAAAAAAAAAAGGCAAGGACTTCAGGCACAAACACTATGTACATATAATATTTCTGACTTGTTTCAGCTTGCTTTGTTGCAATGGTATATCAAGACGTCAAGCTTCCAGAGTAATGTCCATAATAGCAAACAGACTGAGATTTCCCTGGGGAGGAGGTGCCAGAAGAATGTCCTTTGATGCACTTTGTCCACTGTTCTTGATTCCCTTGATGCTGTTCCTGGCAGCTCAAGGAGTCTGGTATACATTTGGTGTGTTCATGTGTTTACCCTTGGCACTTGGCTATCTGCACAACTACATCATCAAATTCAAGCCAGACTCAAAGTTTTTTCTATCATGGACAATAACTACAATTGTTTTATCGATGTACATGTTCCAGACAATGAGTCCTTACTTCTTGATTACCACAGAGGAGAATTTGGCATGTGTAGTTTTGTTTAGCAGCTCAGTGTACTGTTTAGTTAGAGCAAGGTACTTGGCTAAGTCATCTCATGTCAAGACCTACTCATACCTACCCTCATCTTCCACTGAGTCTATTGTAAATATCAGTGATGATAGTGTCAGTTCCTTGACTACCAGCTTCAATATTGGAGATGGTATTTGTCCTGAGTGTCGCAAACAAATTCCAGCCCGAGCATATCACTGCAGCATTTGTAATGTGTGTGTTCTCAAAAGAGATCTGCATTGTGTGTGGTAAGAATTATTTCCTTTCACTGACCCATATTGTAAGAGACATATTTTAACTGAACAGTAAGATTTCAAATTACAGCTAACATAACTTAAAAAAAAAACAACAATAAAGTGAATCATTTTCCTACAATCAAAGACTTTTCTTGGTTGAAGCCTAAAAATTTAGTACATAAAATTGAGATTTATATTTTTGTTATGAAGAAAGATATGAAAAAAATTCATAATGGCCAGTTGAATCTTTAAAAAAAAAAACATCTGAATAACAGTAAAATATTTTAGTTTCCTTATTTCAGGCTGGATTGTTGCATTGGGGAAAAGAATCACCGTTTTTATCTCTTGGGCATCATTCTCCTCATGTGCTATGGATTTCTTGTTAGTGACCTCATGCTCATAACACTTTGCTTGCCGGTAAAAGTATTCTTTACGGTTCAGCTCCCTGAAGACTGCTCAGAAGTCTATGAAGATATAATGTAAGTATAATTATTTCCTTGCAATTATATTGCTGCTATTTAAAATTAAATTATTCTCTAATAACTAAAATTGTTATTCTCTAGAGTGCTGACCAATCCTCCAAGTCCTTAATAAAAAGTCCTCCTTCTCAATAAAGGTTTGATACTTTGAAAAAAATTCACCTGCGGGACTTAGTTTATGAATATTGTGATTGATACTCTCATGTAATATACACTATACTATACAGCACTATACATTGTGTTCTATGGGATTTTACGTAGGATTTTTGATACATGGTTGGCATATTCTCCCAGTATTCTTGAGGTTAGTTAAACTTACGGTTCTGGTGGACAGAGGCATGGTCAATAGAATAAACAAGATAATGTTAAGTGGCTCAGTGGTTAAGCACTCGCTTGCCATGCGTAAGGTCCCGGGTTCGATCCCCCATGCCGACAAAAATTTGTATTCTTAATTTGGTTACAGTTGTTTGAAAGGGAAACCTTCAGGTACGCTCGTGTAGACCTAGCACCAAATTGAGAAGTATTGTGTCACTTCTCGCCCATCAGAGGGGAGGCATACTACAGGATGGGCAAGCTACAGCACAGACCATAAACTTCTACAGTAGCTCCTGACTGGCTACGAAATAAAAAAAGGCTGTGAAACACTCATCTTTTTTTTTAAATGTAACGTGATAATAACGAACATTTATCTAAAAATATAAATTAATGGATCACTTCCACCTATTTTTTATTGGCCCTATCGAAAGAGATCATCGTAAGGAAAGGATATATCTATAGTATTATTTTTTTTACAGCAAACATTGGAAATTTTATTTAAACGCTAGTCACTGTTCCCACTGTTCAAAGCGATTAGGTCAGGCCCCGTAAAACTCGTTATTAAAAATTGTAAGTAAGTCAGTATCTCAAGACTGAATTAATTCTCTTTTTGTGCAAGCAATATGAGAGGGTACCCCCATGTTCCCTAAAAGTCCTTCGTTTTGATGGACCTAAACTGGTAGACATTTTGATTCTAGCAAATTAAAACAAAAATAATTATGTACCTTTACCTAACCTGTTTACCATTACTACTCATTAGGTACATACTTTTTTTCCCAGGTTAACCCAATATTTTGTGTTGGCAATCTACCTCCTCATCATCAGCTTCTTTCTTCTGAGTCTTGTCTGTCACGAATTCTACATGATCTCATTTGGTATAACAGGACACGAGTGGCGTATCTCCAGCAACAGGTGTTTCTACTGTCTTAGACGAGCTTCTGTGTATAGCAGGGGTGTCTGGGAGAATTGGTACAATTTTCTTACCAACAATTCATAAATACTGACTGCATATGGCACAATAGTTTTATTATATTTATTTATATCTAAAAAGGACAGAAACACAAATAAATATTTAATGTTTAAAATTTCTTCTTTACAAATTTAAATACAAACAAATAGATTCAAAATCTAGTTTTTTTTGTTTTTGTACTATTCTTCTGGTTAAGAAGTCGATTTTAGAATTCTTACATACAAAATCAAACCCTGTATTCCAGTCGCAACGTCTGAAAATTCTAAAATATGAAGCATTAAGAAGAATAAAAAAGAAAAGAAAAATACGTATTCAACATTATTATTATTCAACACTAAAAATAGTACACATTATAGAGTACATAATCCTAATTTAACGGTCAGAGGAAAAAAAACTCCGGTCCCGGAACTGATCGAATTACCTTCAACTGTCAGCTGCTATCGTGTAGAGCTTTTATAGGGTCATCTTATAGTACAAAAGTATTTTGGATATCCCCCTCCCCTAACCCGAATTTTTCGGGAAAACCTTATAAACTGTGAAGTATTCGGGGAAAAAGGCTGCGGTCATGGAACTAGTAGCCGTCAAACTGCACACATGGAGATCTGAAGGAGTATAAATTAAACTGTACACACACGACATACCTACAAAAAAAATCCGCTCTTCAAACCCGAATTTTCCGGGGTGAACTTCAGAAATTGCGAAATCTTCAAATAAAAAGCTGCGGTCATTATATCCTACTTGCAATTAAAAAACTCGTGTTAGGAAAGCGGAAAATCGAAAATATTTTTTCAGAGGTTAATCACTCTGTTGAAAATGTACAGGTTGTCCATAAAGTCCCAGTCCACTCTCCTTATGGAGTTTGACCGTTTAAAATTCTCTACTAGTTCCATACTGCGAAGCCTTTTAAAAGAAGTTTCACAATTTCTTAAGTTTCACCCTGTATTATTTGGGTTAGGAAAGCAGAAAATCGAAAATATTTTCATCTTATCGGATGGACCTTTAAAAGATAGTTCAATACAGCACTACTGTCTTCTTTAGAAATTTACATCTAAAATTGCTTCCATTCTCTTGACAATGTAAAGTCCATTTTCTCCCTTGTGAAGAAAAAAAAGTTATTTGATAAATAAATAATCATAACATATTTTTTTTCAATTTACTAGTCAGTTTCCAAAATCTTTTTTTTTCTCCTATAGATATCATTTCTTTTGGTAGTCATGTATTCATACAAACCATTCTTTTTCTTCAACTTTAAGTTTTTTACACAGTAATGAGAGTTCTTATTGGTAAACTCTATTTTTAAATAATATCAACGTAAATAATTTGTATAATGTTATTTAATTTATTTGTTTTCTATGGAATGTTTTATTTTCTAGTGTTTTGATCTCGTGATATAACGTGAAGTGTAGGTACTTAATTTTTTTCCTTTCAAATTAATACCAAAAGTCCCAGACTTAATGCATTACTGTCACCTTTTGATAGTTTGATGAGTGTCAATCATTGTCAAGTCACTATTTTATATTTATTTATTGTTCTTCAAGTAGACAAATCAATTACTTTTCGAATCGAAAGTTAAATATTATTCTTTGGTAGATGACTAATTTTTAAGCCTACTTCAAAGGCCATTTATTAGAATACCTATTATTGGAACATTTTGTATGACCTAAAGAATGGATAACATTTATTAATAAAACACAGAGATTCTGGGTGGCGAACTTGTTTTTTGAGCATATTGGACCACTTTCCTTACTTGTCAGTAAATAATTAATCAATGACAGTATTACTGTTTTGTTGGAAAAAAAGTGACTTGACACTCAGTCTTCTCATTCAACTGTTTAGTTGTTTCAATGTTGAACATACTTATGTGTCATTATAACGAGTAGCTTAGCCTTAATTGCCTCTTATAGGTAACTAGTAGTTCTGTGAACTGTAAACCTCACATAGATTCAACCATCGCATTATAAATGTTCAATCAAGCATGAGGACTTCGAGACCTTTCATTCAATACCCCACTCGATAGGTTTTAATTAAAAAATTCAAACGGCCCTCTTTTTGGCCCTTTTTCGATTTTTTACCACAGTGCGGGATCTGCACACGCCAAAGTCGAAATGTGGCTATGACTTCAGAATACTTTTACGGATTCTCATGAATCCTATTTCATTCGAAAAACTCCTTTACTCTGCATACTTATATTATTGGAAACCATGAAGAACAGAGAATAGTCACGAAAATGTGTTTTATGGGTTAATATCCTGTGCAATTATGTATGTGCATGTATAAAGTGAACACTGTAAATTATAATTTTTACTTATATGAAAGATGAATTGTTTCTGGAAAATTTATTATCTCTTGTTTGAGTTTGTCAGTATCGAATATAAATTAATGGATGTAGCAATTATATTGTCTATAGTACATATAATTATGTACATGACTGTTCTGTGATTTGATTTTGAAAATAAATATCTACCATACATGTTTAAGAAAAATCGAATCTGTTTTATTCTAACCATAATTTCCTCAGATGATTTGTTTAAAAAGGTGCATAAAATTTAAAATGAAGTTATATAATAATGGACTTTTTTAAAATCAAATTATTGTTTTTTTTTTTTCTTTTGAGCATATACAGCGTGTCTCATTTCAAGCGCACCAGCGCGATTACTTGGCCCCTGTTAGAAATACAAAAAATCTATTCCGAGATCATTTTCATAGTTCAAAAGGTGACATGAAATGATGACCTTTGCAGATCTGTCAAGGTTGTTCTTCAAGGTTATTTGAAGGTCATCTTTAAAATCTTCAACGGATCGACCTGAATTTTATTGCATATTCAGATTTGCCATAAAATATTGACTTTATTCAACTAATTACATCAAAATTTCATTAAACTTTTTTTCTGGGTTTTCTTGAAATTGATTGCACCATTATTTCAGAAATCAATTTCAACAGACACATTTATCTTTTATTATTATTTTGATATTTTCTCATTCAGCATGATAAGACCTTTAATTTGATACGTCACATGAGCAAGTTTAAGTTTTAAAAAATTAACTTGAAGAAAAGAGAAAAAATTATAATGAAAATTTTATGTTAATAGTTAAATAAAGTCAAATTTTCATGGAAAATCTGAATATGCAATAATATTCAGATCGATCTATTTGAAGAATTAAAGTTGACTTTGAAATAACCTTGAAGGACAACATTGACAGATCTGCAAAGGCCATCATCACTACATAAAAAAAATCCTCTTTTGAGCTATGAAAATAATCTCGGAATAGATTTTTTGTATTTCCAACAGGGGCCGAGTAATGGCACTGGTGCGCTTAAAATGAGACACCCTGTATACAATGTAATCACACTTCCTGAGCTTGTGACAGATGCTGCTCAGGATCTTTGCTGCTGAACAGGCAGTAGACCTTCTTGCTAAGTTCTTTGCCTACCGTTCGAGTGGATGCTGAGGGACCTCTCCCCCTTCGAACCTGTTAAGAATAAAGTAATTTCGATCAATAATTATTGTGTATAAATATGTATTCTTAAATATAATTAAGCACATTTGTAAGTTTTTAAGTATAACAATGTGCCGCCGTCTCCTTAAAAAAAGAACAACTTAAAAAATGGACTTTTCACAGCTGAATCAGTCTCCTTCCTAAACATATTAGAAAGGTAATATAATATATACACTTGAGAGCAATAAATTCGGAACAATAACTTTTTCAAAGTTTTTGATTTTCATAATTTTTATTTTACATTGGATTTTGAAGTGTGAAGTATCCCAAGAAAGGAAATTTTGTTGGTTTTAACACTCTCGCTGCCGTGTGTATCGCTAGCGATACACACCCAAGTGTCCCGCCTGCGCCGTGTGTATCGCTAGCGATACACAAGAGACTTCCCTGTTTGAACAAGTGTGTATCGTGTGCGCTTCACACTACATTACAAAATACATTGGCAATGAATTGCTCTGGCGCTGAGCTCTCTGAGAGTGCTTTTGGTTTTTTGATCGGACAATTTTTGGAATAGGTACATAGAAAATCTGATACAAAATCTTATAGTTTCCTGGAATTTTCCAGGAAACTACAAGTCAGAATCAATTTTTGTAAACACACATCTCATTTATAGAGCAAGAATAGTACAAAACTGATTTTGGCGCTGAGTGACATTTTTTTCAAAAATCCTCAAATTTGACTTGGTAATACAGATTTTTTTTGAAAAAAGGGCTCGGCAGCGAGAGTGTTAATACGGTGCATATTTTTTTCCATTGTGAGCATGTTTTTCAATAAAAATAAGTCAATTAACAAAAAGAAGTCTAAAGAGCATGAAAACACTGCAAAGGATATCGGTGTTTTTTGTGTTATTTCTTCGAAGTCTTCATTGAAATTTGGCTGTTACTTACCTCTTAGTATCTGGTATTCCCCCCTCGAGCTTGTATGACAGCCTGCAATCAATTTCTCATGGACATGATTAGGTTGGCAATTGATGATAACGAGCTCTGTTTCAGCTTCCATAGAGATTCCACCCCAGAACATACAAGATCCTCCACCAAAACTCACAGTTTCTTGAATACAACATTGATTATACCGTTCACCTGGTCTTCTATACACTCTTTTACGTCTGTCATTGAAGAAAAAGCAGGCTCGGGTCTCATCGGAGAACAGAACATGCCCCCATTCCTCATCGGTCCAATCAGCGTGTTCAAGGGCAAATTGTAAACGACGTTGTCGGTGTTGTCTGTTGAGTTTGGGTCCCGTAGCTTTTCTTTTTGGTATGAGACCTTTCTCTTTTAAGAGTTTTTTTACTGTCCAAGGGATGACATCAACACCAGTGGCCATAACAAGATGGACCTCAACACCAGACATGTCTCGATTTCTTAAGCTTGTCATGACAGCATATCGGTCCTCCTGGGCAGTTGTCTTCTTTGATCTGGCAGATCCTGGTCTCCGATCATAGCTACCTGTCTGCCGATACCTTTGGTAAATTCTGTTCACCTTAGACTTTGACAAATTTAGCTGCCTAGCAACATCTCTTTGCTTAACACCTTGACTCACAAGTAAAACCACTTTCACAGCTATGGAGTGCGATGTCTCCATGATGAAAAGAAAAATTCAACTGAATTTCCTTCCTCATAGTGTTGCATTTAAGGAAATTCAATAATTTACTGGCCAAAAAAGCGTTATCACAACAAAAAATCTAATTTAAAATACCCTCGGTGCACATGTTTTCATCAACAAAATGAGGTGTTTCTGGAAAGTGGCCACTATCATTGTTGCATAGTACATAACCCGGACACATTGTATATTTTCTGAAAGGTATGAGTACAAGCTTTTCAAATATATGCATACTTTAGCAACTTCATGCCACACAAATTGACCAGGGCCAACTGAAACGGTGAAATGTCCTGTCCCGAATTTATTGCTCTCAAGTGTATAACTCATTTTGCCCGAAAATTGCAGTATGAAACTTGCTGGCTCAAATGAGCAACCCCATTCTGACTGTATCTTCGGACCCGCTTCCAAGAAATTCTCCTTTACTTCCGAGAAATTTCTAATATATAAATTGGAAGTATTGTTTTCGTATTTGAAAAAAAATAAAAATTTTTTGCTCCGATTTCAAACTTTTTATTATTTCTGGACGTTTCATAACCTCATTCTGTTAAATACATTTATTGTAACGCGCAAATCTCAAAAACTACTAAACGGATTTTGACGAAATTTTATACACATATAGGAAATGTTCTATGGATGGTCTCATTTTAAATTCATCAACTTCGCACTAGCGGTTCATGGTGATAAGGTCTATGCGCCTGACCACTAACTTTTTACTTAAATGCTTATACCTCGTGAACGGTACATCCGATTTTGATGAAATTTTACATGTAGGTATGCGTGTTAGCGTTTTTTTTTTTAATTTTGGTTGAGCTCTGTTATTTTAGTAAATACAAAAAAGAAAAAAAAATAGGGTCCAAGACTTGCCGATATAATTTTTTGTAGAATCTAGAATGTAGGAAAAACGGTATCTCTATATATAAAACTCAAATCTGTGCGTGGCTGACTATGTATCTATCAGAGGGTGTCTGTTTACAATACCACAGCCCAAACGGTAACAGATATCAAAATTTTCATGAGAATCGAACCCCCCCAAAACCATTATGGCTTAACCCAGAAAAAGTTCAATTCAATTTTATTTATTGTGTAATTTTAAAATAAAACATTGAACACAATTTACAATATGTATACTTAATTATAACTACATTTAATATTACATGCTAAGTAATATACGAGTATGTAAGAGAAGCGCGTAGAGACGAATGGTTGTTAAAAAAGGCATGGCTGTTCAGCAGTACGGCCATGCATTATTTTAATTTTAAATTTAGTCCCGTTGCGAAGTACGGGTAAACGGCTAGTTCTACCATATAAAACACATGGTAAGAGAATGGGTTCAGAACTTTAGTAGATAAAAGTGATTCAGTAAAAAAATCTCTTGATTCTAATAATAATAGAATTTGAAATTTTTGATTACCATTCACGAGGAAGTATTGTGTCCATAATTGGCAGTGTATTTTTTTTTTTTTTTTAATTGTAAGAAATTTACTCTAGTTTTGTTTGTAATAGAGTAATAATTAAGCTATTGTTAATGGTTTATGAGCTAAAATTGAAACAATTGACAAAATGTTGACTTATTTGGGTCCCCTGAAGCAAGCTCAAGTTATTTTTGTTGTAAAACTTGGTCAAAGACAACTGGCTAGTACCCCCAACAATATACCAAATTTTCAGAAAGTTCCCTTTCTTACTATAACACATTATATTACAAAATAGAGGTAAAACTCACCACAATATCTGCCAAAAGTTTTTCTCCTTCTCGTCTTGAACTGCATACTTCATAAGCCTAAAACGAATGCCAACATGATTAAAATTGATAAGAATGATATACATATACAAAAAAATATTCTTTATTTTAATGGTCTAGGCTGGGAAAAGATGAGCTTAAGGGCCAAATTTTGAAAAAGGATTAAACTTAAGATAAGCTATAGACACGTCCTCGAGCTTCAACCAACAACAGCACACTATAGCCAGAGTTGAGGGACAGTCTGGCTTATCTTAACTTCAATCCTGTTTTATAACTCGGTTCTTACTCAGCGCTCAATGTACATTATATTGATATACTAGCCGCGTTGCGGCGCAGTGCGTATGGCCGTACCCTATAAAGAAAATGAGTAACTATAGAAAATTTCTGATAAATCGATTCAGTAGAAATCAAACTATAGACTATTGAATATATCTGATGGATATTTGACCATTTAAAGTTCATAAAAAATGCTATTTTTGCGAAATATCACATTATAATTAGACAAAGGATTTCGGAGGAAATTGCGAAGATAGAGGTTGGTAGGTACAGTACATAGTTGATAAGGTACCTGTTACTTTGTAAGAAGAAACAAAAAATAAGCATCCTTATAACATCAGAGCAGCCCGTGTTGCCCAAATTGTGTTATCAAGAGCCGTCAAAGGCACATCAAATGAGACAAAATCTAAACTTGCCTTAACAAAAACACTAGATTTTATGAAAATTAGAAGCTTTGAATAGGTTGATATAATTCTGAAGACATCAACAACATATATTATGTTCTAGTGTGTTCTAGTATTTAAAATACAAGGTCAAAATATAAACCTATTAAAAGAAATGTATACAAACGAGCTACCTTGATTAGAGATGTAGGCGTTTTGTACACCTGAGCAATGGCCTCACTGATATCTAGTGTCACATTATTGAACTGACTGAGCTGCTGTCTCCAGAGCCTCCCCAATCCATTGCCCAGGCGATCCACTTTCACACAATCTTTGGAATCGGAACTCGCATGCCAGTCACTCTTCTCTTCTAGCTTCTGCCTCTCTAGTCTGAAATTATTGAAGAGATAATGACGAATTATACTCAATCAATTATCAAAATTGTAATCACCGGATCAAAGAATATGGATGAAAAATATCATCATCCAAATATTAAACAAGAATGTAAAAAAATGGGCGGGCATGTAGAAAGGTGATGGAACGGGTCAGAACCATAAGTTAATATGGAGTAGTATAAGAGTTCGTCGCAAGCGACCGACGCACCTAGTTTTCCCTTGACTACATCATCATTACAAACATTCTTATCTAACGCTAGTACAGCTTTTGCCGTTTCTCGTTTAGAGATGCAAATGATTTAGTAAAAAATCTCAGAATACATCATACATAAGAAGTCTAAGTTTTTATTGCCAATTTATACGAATTGAACCATTCACGAGGAAGTAGTGTGTTCATATTTGGCAGTGTATTTTTTCTTGTTTAGCAAGTCAAACCAGTTCTTGTACGAGTACCTATTATGTTTTATTAAAGTACTATGCTGAATTTTTGACATAACTGGTGAAAATGTGACCATATAATTAAGCCATACACGCAACAATAAATCCATCCAATTTATACGTTCAGATAAATTTGCACAGCTTGAAAAATCCGTCTGACGTCATACTGGGCTCCGATTAATCTGCGTAGTTCTGCAGGTACTTTCCGTGATTCATCCACTGAGAGAGAAAAATAATAGATAGTAATACCGACCTCAGTAGCTTGATCGATAAGGCGGTAGACTTGTAACCTGGAGGTCGGTGGTTCAAGTCCCGGTTTCAGCGTAGATTTAGTAAAGCGAGTTTGAGGAGTTGTGATATCACGAAAGTGATTAACACAAATGTGATAACTAATAGATAATAATACAGTATAATTTCGCTAACTCAAATTCAAGGGACAGAATGATTTGTATTACTGTCTTTTGGTACGAAGTGGCTGGTCCCTGATCTGTTTAACGTCCCCAAAGTAGGTTTGAGAAAATGCAAACTTGAAGAAGATTTAACAGGTTGTTCGTTCGCCACGTAACACCCTAAGGTAGGTCTCTCGGCCAGCCGCAGACCACTTGTTCCATATATTTTCGATCAAATGTCATTGTCCGATGCGTTTCGTCAGGCTTTTCTCTGAGTCTCTAATCGTCACCTCACGCACCCGCGAAACGTTTAGAAAGAGTACCTTTCTTTTTACGTGAAATCTAAAGAAATCTTCATTATAAACGTAAAGATCCAAAAATACGAAACTAAAACTGTGCAGTTTCTGACATAAATTAAAAGCGAAATTCGTGCAAAAATGATAAATTGGACATATTTATCTTTACGTGTCCGGGTATATTGTTCACAGCATTCATTTTGGAATTGATGCAGTCGTCACCGTGGCGTGAGTAGCTAACTAGACTTGCACGCACGGTGATCTGTATTCGATCCCAAGCAGGGCAGGATTTTTTTTCATACTTTGTGAGGAAAAATAAGTAGCTATTTTAATGTGAGCAGCAACCAGTAGTGGAATTAGGGGCAAATGATTAACAAGAATATAAATTAAACAACCCATATACAAATACTATTTGTATTGGGTTCGGCTCCACCCAATATAAATAGTGAAATTTGAATAACACAAATTTATTTATTTTGGAATTGATATAATTTTATTTACTCACCTAAAAGGCTTTTCTGCCACAGATTTTGTAACTTGAGAAACATGCAGTGCAACGTCAGCCCTGGTATCCAATATTTTACAGTTACATTTGCACAAGAGTTGAACCTGAATCATGGCAAGCTCTACATCTGATTTGGTCATATTTTTCAATGCTGAACTCAGGTTATTGGATTTAGTACACTTGTCTTTTTTTAACTTTTTCATATAAAACTCAAAACCAAATATTACTAAAATGATTCGCTTGTTGGAAAAAGTTCTTTTGAATTTATTAACTTCATCCACAATTTTCATTTCTGCGACAAGATTCACGATTCGCTCTCCTGACCAAATGATAAGAACAATGTCTTCCTCGGAACTATTACTATCACGTATCCAAGTGACAGTAGAAGGTAAAGGTTGAGATAGGATTTCATACTTGGTATCCAAAGCATCCAAGTTAGATAGAACATCATTTCCATATGGCTCTTGAGTTATTGCCACATCTAGACGTGTTGTGAGATGCTGAAATAAAGGAAATTGTTCTGTTATTATTAAAGTAACAAGCTGCACCTGCTTTGTCAAGCTATCACACAAACATACACACACATATTGCATTCACACACACAACATAAAGACCACATCACATCAACATGCACACATAGGTACACCAACATCACGTCTCATACATCACATCACCCACACATCAGTTTCACCAGCACATAACATATTCAAACTGTTGAAAACAACAGAATGCTGAAATTCTTCAAAACGGAAAATCAAAAATAAGTGAGTGCAAGCTTTTTTAAATAATAATATTATTCAAGTAATGAACATAAAATAATAGCATAGGTTATCGCGATATATTTCAAGTTTTGAAAAAAAACATCTAGTTAAAAAGTGGGTAAATCTGAAAGAAGGTTGGAAAACGTAACCAATTTAAAGGGCCCGAATGAAAGCTTGTGAAGGTCCCTGAAAGTAATTCATAGTGATACATTTCATGTTCCTGAAACTTTTTGTTCATTCTGAATGGAGATTAGAGAGGTTATCTTTTTTATTATTTTATAAACAAAATTTTACCTTGAGATTTTATTTCCTTCACAGACACCTAAAATGCTTTATAATAATGGGCTAGAGTGTTTTTTTAATTCAAATTTTAACAGGCTAATTGCACATTTAAAAGTTAAGTAGCCCTTTAGACAGTCAATAAGTTCATATGAAATCATAAATAATAGATATTGATTTAATGTTCACTTTTGTGATCAATGCAATATTGATTCCATATAATAATAATAATGCCAAATCTAATAAGGGCAATGCACAAAGCTATTAATTGTCAGAAAAGCACAAAGAACTTTAATCATATAGACTCTAGACTCTGGTGCTTGGTATTTATCCATGAGTAACTTTAACTATTGAATAAATGAAATAAAATAAACTCTTGAACAGATACAGATGGCAAAATTTTGTGACTTTTTAAGTAACCTTATTTATACTCCTCAGTTAAGACCGAAAAGTCCCTTTACTTAGAATATACCTTGTTCATACTGCCAAAGAGTAACAAGAATCTTTGTGAAATGAAGACTTTGATTATACATGAAAGAACTTGCATATTGTACTCATACTTCAAAACAGATTGTTCTCACCTTTAAACACTCTCCTGGTTTGAATTTTCTCAATGACTCAGCTTTTTGTTTTTTCTTAGCCTTTAGCTCTGCTTCTTCTTTTTTCTTTTTAAGTTTCTCTTCAGCTTTTTTCTTTCTCTCCACTTGTTTATCTACTGGTTCTTTTATTTTGGTTTTCTTTTTTCTCTATAATAATAGATAAGATTGAGATAATAACACAAATAAAACATACAAACAATGACCTTCAAAAAAAGAATTAAATATAATCTTTGTCCCTGATTTTTGTATTTCACTGTATTTTTACTCATAGCAGGGCCAGAGATATGGTTGTGTTCATCAAATGTCAAATGACTTTATTCAACCATTGAGCTTATCATCTGCAGGAACATTGATTAATACCCAATTAATCTATTTAGTCTGAACCAGGGTCTAAATGCAAATGAAAATGAGGGTGGAATTTTTTTATATAGTAAAATCATAGGATTACATTTTTTAATTGTCTGTCAACTATAAACCAATGCCCAGTGAGTGAGACTTGCATGTGATATTTTGTTTGTTGAGTATGGTAAAAAGCTATTCAGTACTAGTACAGCACAGTGATTCTATCTTACGAGTCATCATAGACTTTTTTCATGGGTGCCAACTGCTGAGACGCTGACTGACCAACACAACATAAATTTGCTTCCTCTTGAAACCTGGACACATTTTTTTGAAGTGCCTAGGCACTAGTGAGGTTATAATGCCCCTGACTAGACCAAACATCATCTACCAATAAATATCCCTGACTACCACCTTTTCTAAAACAATAATTGGTTCAGATAATCAACTATAATTTTTCACATCAATAATTTACAAGGGTACAAGTGAGGGTTAAAAACAGCCCTGACTAGACCAAACATTATCTGAATATATATATCCCTAACTTTTACTAAAACAAAAATTGGTTTAGATAATCAACCAAGATTTTTTTTATCTCAGTATCATATAAACTTACTTTGTTGATGGGAGATGCTAAGGACATACTACTACTATCACTATTAGAATCAGATATGGTGTGACTTTTCATACTAGAGAATGAATCATCTAGGTTCTTATTTTCTTCTATATCATCATCATCATCAAAGGATTTCTTTGTAGATAATTTGCCTTTCTTACTGACATTTTTTGGTTTGAATTGTATTTCATGAGATATTGTTGCTGTGTTTATAGAATCACAGCCAGATGCTGTGTTTTTAGAATCACTGCCAGATGCTGTGTTTTTAGAATCACTGCCAAATTTCTTGGGTGTTGTTTGATTTTTAAAACTACTTTTAAAAATATCTAATTTAGATGGACTTAGAAATTCTTCTAAGATAGAGAGTGATTTACAGTTTAAATCATTTGATGAGAGTTTTGGGATTTTGTATGAATTTCGTATAGAAGTGGTTCTGGTAGGTGAAGAGAGTTCAACTTCAGAATCACTGCTGGATAATGTATGACAAGGCTTTAAGATGGGTTTATAGTCGTTGGAATCATCTTCACTAGATATTTCAATGATATTACCAGACATTTCAGGATAAGTGATAAGATAGAAGAGAGTTATGTTAAATCTCCACAAAAAATAACGAAAAACCACTGAGACCAAAACTTACAGCCGATAAAACAAAAAATAACTAAATTATTTTTAAATTCCCGCGTAAATTATATGATATTTTTATGTTGCCAAACGTACTGTCAACACTGCCGGTACCGTCATTTATTTTTTACGGCGACATACCAGTCTTACGAAATATAAAATATTTCATACCTACCTATTTTAAATCTGGTCTGTTCGGTTTTTCAAAATTTGAATATTCTATCTAGTTCTAGTAAAAGTAGTGAAGGCAAATCAATTTAATTTATCCCTTCTCTTGAAACTTCTTACCCACAGCTCAGTGCTCTTATCATAATTATATTAAACTTTAACTTTTAATTTTTAGATTCTGCAATTCCTCTGTCCTGTCTCCTGATTAAATATAGGAAGATTCATCCTAGGTATTAATGTTTGCATTTATCACAAAAGAACTCTAGAACAGCATCCTGATAGGTACAATTTGATCTCCCATTAATCTCATCAGCTTTGACAATCATGCCTTCTGGTAAGTGCTCCTATTATTGGGGATAAATTGTATTATACATATTTACTATTGAAGAAAAATAATCCAACCACAGCTTGTCCCTTAACATAGTAACTTGGTAATAGAAAATATCAATTGGGAGTATTTAGGTATCAAATAAAAACTATAAATCCTCATTATGGTTGGTCTGTTGTAGTGGCAGCCTGTGAGAAAAAGTACAAGGAGAGTTTTTTCAATGTAAAACTATAATTGAATATTTCATGCAAAGTAGCTTTTCAACTAAAAGTGGGGAATCGTATCCGGGAATTGTAACTCCCTAAGTTTTTTGTATTTTGATGAGTTTCATAGGTAGCTTAAGACATTTAAATGTCAGAATGTCCTTATCAATTTTTCTATCTCACAGTCTTGGCTGTGGATATTATTTCTTAGCCCCCTAACAAAGATAAAATAAGAACATGGTTGGTATGTAATTCAGACCGCAAGCTTAATATTGCAATTGTTGACCAAGATGACATATATTTCAGCTGGTAATGTGTTTAGCAAACAGCTGCACGGATTTTAAAAGGACATACTAAAGTCCATTTTTTCATTACTTAAGATCTTTGTCTCATATTCTAACATGACTCCATATGATTGCAGGTTGCCATGTCACAGTTGATCTAATGCTCTTTCATTATTTGGGCCAGTAGAATTTTAGAATTTCTTCTCATCTGTCAATAATTCAGAATGTTATTTTCCTCTTTTTGATTGTTCTAATTTTGTAAATATCAGTATAAACAGAAAAAGAATTTGATTTTTGTTCCTTTTATGATTTGTTCCAGAAGACAACACAAGCACCCCAGGGTTAGCAGAAGTTCTGGTAAGTTTAAGTAATCAGAACTATATATATGTCTGAAAAGGTAAGTATAATTTTACTTTCCATAAAAGATAAATAATTTTATATTCTAAAATTTCCAATGTGAAGCTTCAAGTGCTTATTTTAGATTTCATAGAATAACAAAATACTATAAAGAAGGAGCCCTGAACATTTAATTCTGGCATCTATAGTATTTAATACCTCCATCAATCTTTCTACCATCATCACTCGTAACATCCGTGGATGGCATGTTTGGTCCTCAAATGGCGTCTTTCGTGAATGTACTAGGAGAACGGCTGTCCCAAAAATGGAATAGACCCCCAGGATTGATTTTAGGCTGGATCCGGGCCCGAGTTCAAATAGCAATCATCAGGGCATCCAGTATGTGTATCAGAGGAGCCCGGACCAGATTTCGTTCTGGGGAAAGTCTATTAGGATATGAAGAGTACTAAGACCGAGCACAAATGTAAATCCTGATGAATATGTTGTTGATGAATATGTTCATTATTTTAAATATAGTTGTCATTGTATTAATCTTTCTTCCATCAAAAAAAAGTAGTTAGTATCTTTAAATTTATTTCCAGAAAGTTGCAAAATCATCTGAAAACAAAGATGGAGATGGTCCAGGTGTGAAAAAACCTAGGTTAGATCTACATGCCCTACCCACCAGACAGTATCTTGACCAAACTGTGGTACCCATCCTGTTAGCAGCATTGACACAACTCACAAAAGAAAGGTAAAGTATGCAAGCTAGTATTACTTTAGTAAAGCTTATTTTAAAAGCAGGAATGCAGAGAAAAAAAACATACTGTTTATTAACCTTTTAAGTATTTTTTATTAGCTAAAATACAAAATGTCAGTTTTGGAATTTTTCTAAAAATTAGTTAATGAAAAATGGCTCATTTCCTTTTGGCATATTTTTGATTGAATTGATGTTGTTGTTGTTGTTGTGATAACCAGCTTTGCTACAGCAATGATCTCCAGTCCAAACACATCTAAGTATGATAATGATTCCAGAATATTTAATTTTTCTTCCAACTATACTTTTATAACTGAATAGGTAGTAGGTACCAATTAGATTCCTCTGATAACTTGAAAATTTATAGTTTAAATCTGTAAACTTGTAAAGTAGTCACCGTGGCAGAGTGAGCTAGCATGCACGGTGACCTGGGTTCAATCCCCAGCGGGGAGGAATTTTTCTGCTCTGTACTTGGATGTTTGGGGTCCACTCATACATTGTGAGGAAAAATGAGTAGTTACTTGTATGAGTAACGACCAGTGGTGGCATTACCAGAGTAAAAAGAAATTAATGTAATAGAATAATTCGAAAAGTAAAGGAGGCTCTTAGTAATGCTGTGCTATCCACAAAAATTGTAAAGAGGCCTTGTGCTTCACCACATAAAAAAACCATACCATACATACATAGTTTAAATCTGTAATATTTTAGGAACTTTATTATTCTTTTACCTACGAGTGTTTATTTAGAAGCAAAGCTTTAGGTACATTTCATTATAATTATATTGGTAAATATTTCTACGAATTGGAATTTTGAGTACTCACTTATTATTACTATAGTAATATCTCTTCTTGCCTTAATTTCAGACCTCCTGACCCCATCACCTATGTTGCAAGCTACCTTATGAAAAACAAGTCTCAGTATGAAACATCTTCCTCCAGTACAACCAGTTCATCACAATCCCAGGGCACCTCATAGATCTACTTGAAAATTTTGCTCCACTAATCATCATCAATGCATTTATTCAGATATTAATATGGATCCCCTTTGTTATCTTATCTAATGTATTGTAATTATGTTGCTATTTTTCATTTAGTTACTTATTGATTTTTTTTTTTTTTTTTTTAATACTGATGTATTGATAAACATTTGTAATTTATTTGGTACACACAATGCTACTGCTGATTTTTTTAAAATGTGATTTGATTTTTAAAATATTTTATTAGAAATATTTAAAAGTAAATATTAGATACTCTAACTGTGGGGACTTAATTGAGAAGTACACATTATATATTACAAAAACTATGCCTTAATATTGGGGTAGGCTCAGATGTATGGTTGTTGTTGTTGTAAACAGCATGGCTACACCTGGGAGGGAGTGATGGTCTCCAGCCAACTTTAGATGGCTTGTCTTGTCCACATATTCTTTAAGTTATTAAACCCTTGGGAAAAGTACAAGTTAGCCAAGCTTGATAGGTTTGGCCAGTCTATTTCTGTTTATAGTCCCCTAGCAAGACACTAGTCTCCTCCCTGGTTTATTGTCCCCGAGCCAGATATATTTCATTACAAGTCAGAAATCCCTGGTTACTCATAAATTAAGGTTAAATAAAATAACATATTACTCAATGTTTTCACTCTACAATCTATCTAGTGGTGTTGAAGTGAGCAAAATAGTGTGAGTCACTTCTATGGAAGAAATGTAGCTGTTTGTTATAACTACATTTATAACAAATAGCCACAGCAAGTCCAGTGTCTTGGAGTGGGAAATTTCTCATGGTTCTTATAACCAGCTGTATGCCTTGTAACTTTTATTCATCAAGATGTGTAATGATTTTTTTTTTATATGTAATTGATTATTTACCTAGTTTTTTTTACAATTTGTACAAAGTTGAGTCTTTTCTTAAAAAACATTTTGAAAAATAAATTATCTGAAGTAAGGAAGCTTCCTACTTCTGAAAATGAGAATCATATTTAAACTTATTTCTTTATTGAGGTTGCAAACTCTCTAAAAAAACCTGACAAGTCTATAAAAAAATCTTTCCAATGTATATCTCTATGGCTCAGTGCTTAAGAGTATTGATTACTGACCCGGAAGTTGCGGGTTCGAATCCCGCCGGTGAAGAAAATTCTGACATAGGTATGTAAAGGTAAAGTGCCCTGAAGTAATGCGAAAGTGGTTCCGGGGCAAAATTACCTTTTTAAAAAAATGATAGCAATGATTTTTTCTATTATTCAATGTAAATCCTATCCGTTTCCTTTTATAGAAAACAAAAATCAGCTGAAAATTTTATCTACAAATGAAGTTTCAACACATTGTAGCCTCATGGGAATACATGACATATTAAAGGTATAAACAGCTCATTTTCCTCCAATTGTGCCCTCCAGTGTATAAAAGATAAACATGGACTGAAGACACTGTTTCATACTCTTATGGTTGGTAACTCACATTGACACCTGAAATTAACGTCACCCAGACTGATTCGGGTCGGAAATTCAATGTAGCACATGAAAGTATGTTAGTGTTTATTAGTTTTCTTTCATAAGGTTTCCTGTTACTTATTCGTTAGAGGTACACTACGGCTATACGAAGAATAACCCTAATCCGATAAAGCAATACGAAGTTACGGCAATATTTCGACTTTATCAAATGTAGGTAATTAATTTTATTATTTATTCTTACAATTCTTCTCTCAACCGCAAAAGACATCTCTAGATCATGTCTATGTTCCTTGGATTGGCAAGTCACAAATGACACTTTAAATTTATTTCACCCAGCCTGATTTGGGTCGGAAATTTAATGTGCAATAGGCAAATAACCTGTAAATTACATTTTTTTGTCTCGACTCGAAAAAACATAAATTATCAAAATGGTGTTTTACGTTCCTTTGGAATAAATTATAAATAATACCTGAGATTAAACGGCTAGCCTGAGTTGTGTAGGCAATTTTGTTTGTTTGTTTTTTTTTTTTTTTTGGTAAGTAATAATAAAGTAAGTAAGTAATAATTTGGTAAGTAATAATTTAGTCTGGCTGGGGGACTAAAAACAGGGAGTAGACCAGCAGTCTGGCTGGGGGACTATAAACAGGGAGTAGACCAGCAGTCTGGCTGGGGGACTATAAACAGGGAGTAGACCAGCATTGGCTTGGTTCTGGGGGCCCTTGTCAATTATTAGCCTCCTTGTATAGACAGTGGTAGAAGCGCTGAGTAATTTCTTCACTGTCTGGCTACCATCGTTCACGATGACGCCACCCTATGATGATGAATAATAAAAAACAAACAAACACCCGTCTATAGGGCATTTTTATGATAAATTTCGATATTCTAAAAACTTCATTAAAATAGACCAAATAATTGTTATTTTTTAAATATAATTATGCCCATATGTAGCACATTAAATTGCCGACCCATATCAGGCTGGTTGATATTAATCCAAGGTGTCATTTGTTTGTTTCCAACCTAATTAAACAACATGAAACGCTATCTTAATTTTTTTGCATTTGAGACAGTAAATAATGAATAAATGGTCAATATATTTATTCATTATTTCACTCCATAACGTTTAACTTTTTTACACGAACGTATATTGCTTTTGCGTGCAGTTTTACTCCTAAAAATCATTTTTCACTGAACTATTGTCTAACAGGGAACCGTAACAAAGAACGAATAGACACAAAACGTGATTTACAGGTTATTTCCCTGTGCTATATTGAATTTCCGACCCGGAGCGCTTTAGAGAATTTGGATGAAACTAATTTCAATCTAAGTGGAGTTTTACCCCCGAAACAACCTTTTGTTTGATCAGTTTGAGAGATTATCTCTAACAGGGAATCCGTACGGACAGCGAATATACACATAACCATGTTTTACCGGATAATTTCCTGTGCTACTTTGAATTACCGACCCGCATTAGGCTGATGGGTGACGTTAATTTCAGGTGTCATATTTGAGTTACCAACCAAATAAATCAGTGGATAAAAACTAGTTTCAATCGCTTTCTCGTGTTTTACTCCTGAAACACCCTTTTGTCTTAAAAGATTATCTAACAGGGAATCCCTACGGACAGCAAATAGATATGAAACCGTGATTTACTCGTTAATTTCCTATATGGTACATTTAAAAAGTAAAAAACTCTGTACATGGGAAATAGCGGTCAAATAATCAACTAAACGGAGTGAGGTTCTATTTTAACTTGTGTACTGGACGATTTGGCTTTCTTTTGTTTGTCTTGTGTATGTTCCGCGATAACTAGGACCGGATTCTTCAAAATTGTTGAAATTTAGTATACATGTATACATGTTTATTGGAATCCTAGAATTTTTTGTTTTTGGGCCAAAATAGGACACTCAGTGCCGGATTACCCATATGGCGGATTTGGCAGATGCCAAGGGCCCCGCGCTTTAGGGGGCCCCGCGCTTGAGCAGCTTACACTAGATATTATGAGATTTTAAAAAAACTTGCACTAGGTATTTTTGGATAATGAGTAAGAAGAAGAAATAAAAGGGAAAAAAAACACATACTCACAGCAAAGTACATAAATTGAAAGAAAAGCGCGGGGCCCCCTATTACTATCTACTCCTCGAATCAACCACACAGACATTAGCGGATTACCTACTCCAATTGCGGTAGATGCCAAGTTCCCCGCAGTTTTGGGGACCCCGCGTTTCGGGCAGCTTACCCAAATTATAAGTGTTTTTGAATGGCCTTCAAGTCGGTTTTTCTGGATATTAATATTAAATAAAATCATAGACAGTTGAGCAAAATATTAAAAGAAAAACCACGGGCCCCCCTTAAAATCAACCACGTATATGAAAATCGGTAGATCTCTATACCTATTGCCTGCGGTTCTTTATATAATATATAAGTATTATATAATTACTCGTATTTGAAAAGAGTAATATTGACGGACGTGAATATCGCCTTCGGTAATCTCTGCCATCAAACCCATAAATTGTCTTCTGAGTGCTCAGAGATCGGCTTTATCGACATCTTAACCAATGATCTTCATTATAGTCGCCTCAGACGCTTTTAATGTTTTTTTTCAAGATATTTTTTTGTATCTATTTTCCGAGTACTTTACCCCATAACTTTGCAAAAATTTCGCCTGCGGCGCCGTCAAATTTACTAATCATGATGTTTGGGATTGTTTTTCAAGACTTGCAATTCTAGTATGTACCATTAAAAGGGCATTTTCGAAATGCATTTCGAAAACGTCGTTTTGGATACTATTATGGATTAGTGCCCAAAACACTTGGCTTCGGTTTCAAGGTTCTAAAAATAGTATTTTAGAAAAACTCAGTACAATTTTGGGGTCCCGCGCCTTGAAAATGCCAAGGGCCCCGCGCAGCCTTAATCCGGCACTGAGGACACTCGGCGCCGCATGGGGGCTGTTCTGGTAAAAGTGAGGTATTGAATGAATGGTCTCAATGTGAGGTATTGAATGAATGGTCTCAATGTGAGGTATTGAATGAATGGTCTCAATGTGAGGTATTGAATGAATGGTCTCAACTTGACATGACATTAATTTATAATTCGATAAGAGAATCTATGTGAGGTACAGTTCACAGAATATATTTAAAAAAAAGTAGTTCGCTGGAATTTCATCAGAAAATTGTTTTTTCTCTGTACTTCAAGAATGATGTCATAAAAAAGAATGAACAAAAAATAATCTGTGTATAATGAGGAGATAAAAAATACTTTTTTAACCTAGATCTTTATGTAATGAAATTGTCAAAAACACAGAAAATTGCTTAGTTGCCGACACTTGTGCTGAATAATTACAACATTATGTCACACAATATGAAACCTCCAAACACTGACAGACTTGGAGGTAAGCCAACAGTTTAGATTCTTGAATACATACAGGGTGGACCAAAAAAACGTTTACACCCGTTAATGGTAGATTACTGACGACATTTCCAGGCCGGATCTGCAATCCGTTTTTTCGGATTCGCCTTCGAAACTGCACAAAGTGATTTTTTGCAACTTTCCGAAAAAGTCCGACTTTGGCTTATTCTTCAGGTCAGTACTTTTTTCCTGTTTAAGATGAGTTGATTCTGAACAATTTTGCAGAAAGCCAACAAAATTTCAATGTTTCTAGCTACACTACTTTGTTTTTTACGATTTGGTTTGTCATATTTTTTTACACCTGAACAGAAAAAAACACCCAACAAAACTTTTTTACTAAATAAAACACTCGACATTTGTCCGAACAAATTTTGGCACAGACATGGGCAAGTTTGATAAAAGTTGGCGGCCGCCCCGAGGATGCTAAAAAATAATTTTACGATTTTTTATCACGTGATCTTCTGGGAAAAAATATTAGATGTTTGCCAAAAACTCTTCAAAAATCCTAAGAGTTTTCTAGCTGTAGACTGTGTAAAGGCGTCTTGTATTGTTTACAAAAATTGTTTACATTGCTTTTTTTGAATACCGCGGTCTGACATGCCTTCATCAGCCAGTTTAGGAAAATTCAAATGATGATTTTCGTGCTTTTCAGATTGTCAGTGGTGTTAGCTAGATGTGGTAGTGCTATGAGTGTTAGTCGTATGACCGAGGTTCAATTCTCGGCAGTCAATATTATTTTAATTATCAAAAAAATCTGATGGAATATTTTACTCTTACCTGTATCTGACCTGTTGTAACACCAACAACTTATGGTTTTTGGGGGTAATATCATCTGTAAATTGAGTTATATCAGATACTATTGGTATCACAGTGCACATAATTATTATTCATGTAAGCCCCTGAGAGACTGCCTTGATAATGTAAGGATGGATTTTCTTATGCTTCCCTACGAGAGAAAAAAAAACTAGCGAATTTTGCAGTCTTTATTTTTTTTTTTTTTTTTTTTTTTTGACATTTTCATGTCTTTGCTCTGGCACATAACCAAAATTATGTGACGAAATTATGTAACGATATTATGTAACGAAATATTGAATTGTAAAGGGAGAGAAGAGGGAAAGTGTGTGTCATGCGCACAATGGCGAAGTATTGAATTGTAGAGGGAGAGAAGAGAGAAGGTATGTGTCATGCGCACAATACGAAATTTGGTCAGTTGGGTTTTGGACCTTGAATAGTAAAGATGAAAATGTCCCAATGGTTGCAGACTCGTATGCAAGCGTTTTTTTAAACAAAAATTTAACATCGCTTTCAACTGCATAGTCAAATCAGTAGTCACCGTGGCAGAGTGAGTTAGCGCGCTAGGCATTGTACGCATGGTGACCTGGGTTCGATTCCCAGCGGGGCAGGAATTTTTTTGCATTTGTCTTCAGGTTTATTTTTTTTTGTTTTGAGCCTAAGCGGGTACAAGTCCACTTTGGCCAGTCTTTATTTATTTTTGATAGTACAAGAACAATAAAATTTAAATCAAACTACAATATTGTTTTTTTAAATAAATCTATAAAAACTCTTAAACTGTTTTGAAGTTGTCTCCATACATAAAAAGTCTACATTAATAGGAAATGTTTTTACAAATGGTAGAATTTCACTGTAAAACTCATTCATACCTCTCATTTTCTCACACGCTAGCATCACATGATTCATCTCACCCATTTCACCGCACTCACACTCATCAGTTTCACTCATACCCATTCTATTCAAATACATAGGATACCGGGCATGCTTACATCTTATTCGCGATAAAGTCACAATTATTCTTCTTTTCATTCGTCTTGTTATCCACATACTTGTAGGTATCTTCTCAAGCGCACGATTAGCTCAGTGGTAAGCTAGTCACTTGCCATGCGGAAGATACCACCCCGGTCCGAACGCCAGAGCCAGCAAAAAATTCATGACTACAAAATAAAAAGACTGTTGCCATTTTTTTATTTAGCCATAGTACACACTATGGATTCTCCTCACACAAATTTTTGAAACCAATGGTGACTTTAGTACCTTAGTTCTAACTCAGAACTGTCCCTCTACCTTCTTGCCTTTCTCTCTCTCTCTCTCTCTCTTTCGCTCTTTGCCTCTCCCTTCTCAATTCCCTTAGAGGAACTGTTGGAAGTGGCGTCCACCTTCTTGGATGCAATGGTTGAACCTCTTCATCATGTTCCGTCGAATGTTGCGGAAGATTCCAGGTTTTTCTGTCAGGTCATCGAATGCCAACAGGATTCTTGCTACCAGATTTCGTAAACTATGTTTTTCACGTGATCCCAAATGTTCCTGTTGGCAACTCCATATGCTAAATGCGTATCTGCCATTTCAGCATCCGAATTATAATAATGTAACTTGTACTAAAAAAACTCAAGAAGTTTCAAGATAATATTTCATAGAATGCAGAAAAATATGCTTGAAAACTATCATCGAGAAACAAACAATCATTCATTTGATTGTTTAATTAATTCCAAGGAAAATAATTATCAGACATAAATAGCTAATTACTCGTTGAGTACAAGACCACC
This sequence comes from Bactericera cockerelli, assembly GCA_024516035.1. Classification (NCBI taxonomy): domain Eukaryota; kingdom Metazoa; phylum Arthropoda; class Insecta; order Hemiptera; family Triozidae; genus Bactericera; species Bactericera cockerelli. The sequence continues at coordinate 42,370,461 of CM044955.1, forward strand.
CTACACGGTCAACACTTTTAAGATTTTGAACATCATTTTTTGAGACTTACCTGGTTTGTTTACCCAGAAGATCACGTGATAAAAAATCGTAAAATTATTTTTTAGCATCCTTGGGTTGGCCGCCAACTTTTATCAAACTTGCCCATGTCTGTACCAAAATTTGCTCGGGCAAATCTTGAGTGTTTCAAAGTGTAAAAAATTTACATGAGAATTTTTTTATATTCAGGTGTCAAAAAAGATGCTAAACCAAACCGTAAAAAACAAAGTAGTGTAGCTAGAAACATCAAAATTTTGTTGGCTTTCTGCAGAAATGTTCAGAATCAACTCATCTTAATCAGGAAAAAAGTTCTGACTTGAAGAATAAGCCAAAGTCGGACTTTTTCAGAAAGTTGCAAAAAATCACTTTGTGCAGTTATAAAGGCGAATCCGAAAAAACGGATTGCAGATCCGTCCTAGAAATGTCGTCAGTAATCTACCATTAACGGGTGTAAACGTTTTTTTGGTCCACCCTGTATAACTAGCTGATACCCTTGGTCTTATACCCATACTATACAAAAACTTGAGTCAATTTTTGTGCACTAATGACAAAAAGGTATAATTGGAAAATTTGGAACAATAGCCAGCGCGCTAGCTACATACACGTTGCAGCGTCGATGACGCGTTGAATGCACTGGTTCTCGTAGGATCACCAAAGTCTATCTAAAACGCTAATACGCATATACATACGAAATTTCATCAAAATTGGGTGTATCATTCACGAGATAAAAGCGTTTAAGTAAAAATTAAAGGTCAGGCACATAGTTTCTATCTCAAAGAACCGCTAGCTAGTGCGACGCTTATAAATTTAAAATGGGATCATGTATAATATAATAAGTCTTCAAAATGAGCACAAAATTTCGTTGACATCGGTTCAGTAGTTTCTGAGATTTGCGTGTTACAAGGAATGTATTTGACAGAGAGACACAAAACCAAAACTGCTCAGGTAGTTATGAAATGTCCAGAAATAATGAAAATATTAAAATCGGACAAAAAATCTTTAAAAAAAACGAACACTACTTCCGATGCCTAGATGTAATAAAAGGAGTATGTATTAACCATACTACCAATACAGACCTAAATTAAAATATAAAAATATATTTGCTGCTGTAATTTGAAAATACAAGTAAATAATATGACAGCCCTGCCAGAAAACAAAGTACTTTCTTTTTTGTTTTCTAAAATAATAAAGTTCATTTTATTCTTCAAAAAACAAAACATAGAATTACAGAATAGGTATTATTTTTTATTGAGTAATGAAAAGATAAGTTAAATAATATAAATGAAAAAGTAAAATGTAAAGAACAATTAGTTATCATTTTAACATGTTTATTTGTATGTACATAGCTTTATTTTTCTTGGTAATAAAAAGATCAAGTCCCCTGACTTTTATGACTCTTTTTAAAGTTTTGGCTCCTAAGACTGGGAACAATTTCTCTAAGCAAGCTTTTCATTTATAAATAGAAGATTTTCACAGTATATTAGCTTTTATTTTCTTGATATTGAAGTGATAAAAAATATATGCCCACTAGATATGAATTTTCTTTTTCTAGAAACATTTAATGATAAACTTGAGCATGATACACATTTTGATGTCTGCAAAGGGGTGTGATTATTTGACAAATTTTTCTTTTAATAAATTTTAGAGAAACAAGATACTTTTTTCTGAAGATTTTTATATTTTCCATTTTACTTTTACTGTGACCAGAATTTTTGATGAAGGTAGGACAAATCAATTTAGTGGTGAGAAACACCAGATATCAAGACCCAGACAAAGTCACCTATTGTTCTCTTTAAATTTTGAAACCATTATATTTTCATTATTTAAGAAACTAACAGAGAAGTTGATACAAATATTTGAATACAAGATTCACTATGTTTTCCTACTACAAAAAAAAATCAAGAATTAACTTAAGTTTATTATTTTGATGAAAAATAAATATACAATCAACATAAATAGGCTGCAATGAATCATTTAACTGGATTTCAAGATCAGTCCAATTTTTGTAGGTATTTAATGGAACATTCACTCATAATTATATGCAAATTGTTTACCTACCTAACAGTGACATTTCTAAGTTCATCTGTCAAAGACTTTTCATACTAAGTAGGTAAGGTAGGGAATTAAAAATACAATTTTTGCAGCTAAAAATATTTTGTACATATAAAACAATTTGCCTGGCTACTTCTATGTTAACTTCTTGGCTTTCTGGTACAGAGTGTCAATGACCTTACCCATACTTGTGATAGTTTCTAGTGCTTTTTCATAGGTCTTCTCTGTTTCTGCTCCTTCAAATACAATAAGAACTTTTTCTCCTTGATCTAATATGCCATGGAACTTTTTATCCAAAATCATCTGAGATAATTTCTTCTCTACAGCAAGTTTGTCTAACTTGATAGACTTGGCAATAAATCCAACCTCTACCCTGGAGTAGGGTTCAATAATTCTACAAAGATTCTGCTCAAGCATATTGTCATACAATGTTCCTATATGTGCCTTCACTATGGTGTCATCTTCCAATTCTTTTTTGAATTTTTTCAAACATTGTTGGAAGTCTGCTAATGATCTTTTGTGGCTTGCTTGGGCAACTTCCTTCATGGCTTCAATATCTCTGCCATTGTATTTCAACATTAGTTTACCACTCAGGATTTGGTTGACATCTTCAGGAGTGTTCAACATAATTTTAGAAAGCAGCATATATTTCAGAGACATCACTGCTGAATTGTGATCCACAGTACTGAATCCTTCAAATGCTTCATAAAAATATGAAAATGCTGTTTTGAAGTCCTGTTCGTCAGCTGCATGTAAGATGCCAGATTGAAGGTCAAGTGAGGCTTGCATCTTGGGAGGACAGTAGATAGAATTGGCAGTTGTGCGGGCCGAAGTTAGAGATGCTCTGGATGTTGATAGGTTACTCAGAGCATGGTAAGTTTTACTCTCAAGCAATAATACTTCAACCAATAAATTTTTGTCATCCAGTTTTTTCAGTTCTTTTAATAAAGTGGTGCTCAACTTCAGGGCATTGGTGTATTCTCCAGTGTCAAAGTAGAGAGCTATCAACCTTGCTTCCAAGGACTGTCTTAGAAATGTTCTCCTTTCCTCTTTAGCCCATTCTATACATTCCTTACACATAGCAACTTCCATACCAGTCCTTGTTTCAAGATCTAAAAAGAAATCTACCAGGGATCGCACCAGTTTTGCAGCCTTAGCTTTGCTTATCTGACTAAGGAAAGGTCTTGTCTTTTTAATGAGCTCTGCAAGCTCATTAGCCTTACCTTCCTGCTTGTATTTCTCCCCAAGCTGGAGTATATTCTGCTCCTTGGCTTTAACTTCCTCTTCATGATTTTCTTCTTCATATCCTGTTTTATAACTATTGTTAGTTATACTAATCTGAGATGCACTTCTCTCAAACATCATTGCACCAGCCATTTCACAATATTAACTGATTACTGAATAAAGAAAAGTGATAATCACGAAGCGAATAAAAAATTGTCAAAATCGCACGGTCATCCAGTTTGTTTCTAGATTAGGAAGCTTTTAAAAACAAAACAAGAAATTTATATCGTTCGGGGATATATCACTTTGGCCAACTAAAAAAAATTAAGTGAAAAAATATCGAATACTCTGATAACAGTACTTTTCTGTTATACGGCCCAAACAGACCAAATTAATAGCCAATAATCAATAAAATTTAAATTTTATTTTCTATTTTTGTCCAATTTATTAAAAATGTCTCAAAATTAATACAAATACCAGTGTACCCTGTGTTAAAAAAATCATGATTTAAGTGTTTCATGTTGGTACTTAGTATTGAATGAGGGAGGTGAGAGTTGATGGACAATCCCACTACGAAGAAAAGTACAGCCACAGAGCAGTTTTTCTTTTGGATAATTTTTTTTTCCAGGTTCGGATTTCCAAATATAATTATGTATTTCCATTTTATTCCAAATATTTCCAGTTTAGCTTCCCCACTATTGGCAATATTCGTGTACTTTAAAGATAAACAATGGACTTGACCTATAACAGTAATGGAAGCTAGAATTTCATAAATCCATTTGGGTTAACCAAACTTGAAGAAGATTTTTCCTCTTCCAAAAGAAAAATAACTTTTTCTTGCAGTTCGTCCATTTTATTCCAGTTGAAGCCACTTTGGTTGTAAAGAAAAATACTGCTTTTGATGGTGTACACCTACTGTAACCAAGCATTCTGGTTTTGGTTCGCGGGGATGATACGGTCGGATTGAAGATGCATTATTATGGGATATAAGTTTGAGTTTCTTTTGGCAGTGTACCAAAATAAGTCCATACAGCCCCATGAATTTGAGTTCAGTTGTTTAATATTTAATTTTTGAATTTCACAACTGTTAGAATCAATTCCTAACTCATTTTTTGCTTTTTGAAGATGTTCATTTATGCACGAATGCTCACGAAATATTGAATGTATACATAATTATGCTTTCAATCTATTATTTATTCCCAACATTTTTGTATATTTTGAAAATATCTTGTTACCAATCCATCCGATGAGATGACAAATAATGTTACTTTAGCATTTCGGTACATCATTTAACTCTTTTTCTAGTAATTCATATTTTCTAGCCTTTGTGAGTTCAATATTTACTTCAAAGAAATTTCTAATATTAGAAATCGGAAGTAGTTTTGTTTGTTTCTCCAACTTTGATTATTGTTATCTCATTAGTACTAAGATCATGTATCATGAGATCCGGTGATTCTGTTCAATTCTTAGTTCAGCTTAAATTGTGACATCTGACTTGATCCGGACTCTATCATTCATTATTACATATTACATTTTCAACTTTGTAGTTGAGAATACTTCTTTGTGTATAAGAAGTGTATGCATCTAACAACATCATTGTGTCGTTTTTTATGATCAAAATTTAACATGCGTCCACATTGTGTTGCTAAATGATCTCCAAATTTTGTTGCATGATTAGAGTGATTGCATTTTTTTCTCTGTCTTGTAATCCACAAAGTATATCAAGTATATGCCTTCTTGAAGAGAAATGTTACCAATTTAAGTCATACAGATGATTCAGTTGTGTCTACAATTCCTTCTTCATTCTGATACATGTCTCATTATAACGCGCATTATAACACGCAACATCTAATGGTGGCCCAAGAATCATTTTCCTTGTTCCATGCTCTGTGGTTTGTTCGGCGCCATTTTTTATTTTCTATTCCGGCATTTTGCCTTTTGGTTTCTTTGAAATACGCATCTGGATCTGTTAAACATAACCTAACGTAAGATAAAACCCACCAAACGTGACCAAACTGTAAAAATCAAAACTGAAATTTTTTGAGAGAATACTATTTACTCTACATAACATTTCTAGTTTGCCATTTCTCAGAAGAAAGAGTAAGTGAACTCATTGTTCCATTTGTTCCGCTGAACCCTGAAAACTCCTGCTCGTTTCAGTTTTCTTTAAATTGTTTTACGCTCGGACTTCTGTGAAGGGATTCCTTCAAAAATCGATCAAATATTGGAGAAGGAAAACAATAATTTCAGAATTCATAGTAGTAGCCAGAATATAAACACGCCTGTATCTCTGAAGTTACTTCCAACAGTTCTTTCCACTCTCTAGTTAACTTCTACAATGAGTGACAGAGATGTAAGTATATCAAAATCTTTTGTGCATCACGCAATTTTCGACAGTACAATCACTTATCATTGATCCTTCCATTTCAGGTGATGTCAATCTCAATATGTAAGATCATGAGCATTGATAGTAGTTTTGATCATTATTAATTTTCTAGTTTTTCTTCTTCCTTTCCTATTGGTGCTGGTCTAACATCAATATTTACACAAGAAGAGGTATATTTCACCTTTTAAATGTATACAAGAGAGTGATTCAGATGTGAAAAATGATAAAAAAACTCATCAAAATTTAATAGTGTTGGTAGTTATGTGTCCACTTCTTTGGCCCCTCAAAACCTTGATTGTCAATTAGAAGTAAATATTCAGTTAAGACAGCAAGCTGTGACTTGCCAAGGTGAAAAATTCAGGTCCATTCTATTATTATGCCATAATATATGGACTGATTCTTTTGAATCTTTCATCATAAGATGCTTAGATTAATATTAAAAAATTAATAAGCCTCAAATTTTTGAATACTTTACCATTTGAATCACCCAAATGATGAAAAGAGAGTTCTTGTATTTTGTAAACCATGAAATAGCTTGGGTGATTTTTTATCAGATTTTTATCTTTTGTCACTCTAAATATTCTGTAAAAGTTCCATAGGAATTGGTTCAGAAATGGCCCTTGGACACTAACAGGATTCTTGATGAGTTCAGGAGGTAATTTCAGGTGGGAGAAATGTAAAAAAAACTCATTGAAAAATCCATTTTCTATATAAAAAAATTCCATTTTCTTAGCAGTCTAGTCCACTGCTTTGGCCCCTCACCCCTCAGACCCATGATTGTCAATTATCTTTTCATGTTTAAGTAAAATATCCAGGCTCTCATTCAAATTGCCATCTTCAGGGCATCTAGCATGTATATCAGGGGAGCCCTGATCAGATATTGTTTTGGGGTTGTGATGACTTAATGAAGACAAAAAAAGGAGCCACCTCAAAATATCTAGAGAACAGATATAAATTTACAAAAAAAACTGAAACATGTGTAGTAGGGAAAATTTTTCTTCTTTGTTTTGACTACCAGGAGCAGGCCCAGGGGGTGCCTAGGGATCTTAATTAGAACTACCCTGTTTGTGATACATTTCAGGAAAGTAATTGACATCAAAAGTATTTAAGACAATTTTTGTATTTTTTTAAACACAATACTGCTGGAGATATTGCACATTGCATTTGTGAAATTGATGGTACTTATGTCAAAAAACATCTTTGATTTTTTTTTTCTCAAAAATACTTTTCTATTTATATATAGCTGAAATTCAATGTACAATACCTTGGGCCCTGGACTATGTGACCCTTATGAAAAGAATTTGGTTATTCTCAAGCAGTCCTAAAATCTTCAGTACCTATATGATTGATAAAATTCCATCAAGAACTTGTGTGCTGGCTGTCTTGTTATTCAGAATCAAGCTTTCATGTGTAAAATTACTTACTACACCAAGGTAGTAAATAATTTTCTCCTAAGTGTTGAAGGAATGGATCACTTGCACTTTTATGTATTGGCCCTGTCAAAGGAGTTCATTGTAAGGATATATCTATGAATTTTTTTTTTTCCAAGCCCAAGAAACTTAGAACTTTTGTATGAATTCTCTTTCTGTGTTAGCAATATGAGAGGCTACACCCATTCTTCCATCACCTACATTAGATCATTTGTCTCTATACACTGTTGCATATCATAAAAGTGCTGTCTTAGGTCTATTATTATTTTATTTATTTTGATCATTCCTAGATATTTTTTATGAAGTTTGTATATATACAAAATGATTCCTGACAAAAATTCTATGGGATCAGATGGAGTCTGTCAATGACTTGAGGCAACTGAAATATTCAGTAGAAAAAGTTTCATAACTGCATAGACTGAATAATCCAACTAGGTAAATATGACATCACAGTTACAAAACCTCTTTTTTCATAAGAACTGCATAGACTGAATAATCCAACTAGGTAAATATGACATCACAGTTACAAAACCTCTTTTTTCAATTAGGCTTGTAAGGTCGTTGTTGCTTGTTCTTTGTGGTTTTGATGACAGAAATGGCTTTTACTGGTATATTTACAATAGAATCAGAAATTCTCCAAACATTTTTTTCTGTTTGCAATTGACCCATTGTTATACTTTTTCATAGATTTCCCCTGCAAGAAGTGCATCAGCAGGCAGTATTGACAATAAGAAGTATAAAAGGTCAGTGACAAGAAGCCGATCTCCCAGTGTACATAGAAGGAACAAAAGGTAATCTTTATTCTTATCCATTCTTCAGTATGACAAAACATCTTTTTATAAGTTGAAAAGTTATCATACTTGTGTTACTCACTTTTTGTGAAGTCACAATTACTCAAGCTCACACTGCTAAAAAATTTTGAACTTCAAAGTCAAACCAAAAACTTCTCATTTTCAAGACAAGACAAAACATGGTAATTTATGTAACAAGAGAAGTTACTACTCTGAAAACAAAAAATATTATAGTATTTTTACCATCAGAAAATAAAACAACAGGCACTTCAATTTAGAGAGAAAAACTTCCACAAGAAGCTACTGATAGTTTCTCCTTTTTTATGTAAATAAGTATAAAATCATCAAATTTACAAATCATGCTACATTAATAAACAAATAATTTTAAAAAATAACCAATTAAATGTGTGTCTCGAAAAACAATCTGTGTTACAAAATTTTGAAAACCATTTTCTTTTGAAAATAATGATCTCAAAGGTGTTTAGAATACTTGGCTTCATTAAAAAAAAAAAAAATGTTTTCATGATAACGTCTTGTAGACATCTTTAAAAAAAAAAAAAAAAAAAAAAAATGATGCTTTGTATTTTAAACCTGTTAGATCTTTATTTTCAAGTAAAACCAATTTCCAAAATTTGTAACATTGATCATTTTTCATGAACTTTTGTGGAAAATCATAATGATGGACTCTTTTACTCAGGACTGAAGAGTCCCTTTATTCCAGCAGAAAACAACCTAAATACACTTTCTAAATCCTATTATCAGGGTATCCCTCTTGATACTACTTCCCTTTATAGTCCAGCAGAAAACAGCATAAATAAACTTTCTAAATCCTATCTTCAGGTCTCGCTCTCGATCCTACTCTCCACGAGGGGGAAGAAGAGGAGGATATCGCAGCAGATCCCGCAGTCCTGGCTACAGGAAGCGAAGTGGCAGTTACCGTAGTGCTGGTGGTGGTAGTAGTCGTGACTATAGTAGTCGAAGTAGTAAGTTTCTGTTATATAAGTGATCTTCTTTTTGTTAGTATTTCCTGACTTCAGTCGTGTTGCTTTATCTTGGCATTGAAATACACGGCTTTCATCTAATGAAAGATATACAGATAATTTCACAATATACACTCTAGAATTTAGATCTATATTATTCAGTAAAGTATTACATAATTTATATTGTAAATTGTAAGTTGTAGTAGATAATAAAAGTAGAGAAAAGTAATAAATTAGTGCAAAAATTTAAAAAAAAAATCACTTGAAACATGCGGAGACTTTGGCAGGAATTTTTTATGTCCCATGACAAAAGTTAATTTTTCAAGTGGCCATGGTGATAATGAGCTACAAGTATTGTCACTATATTTATAATAAAGAATGGGAATTGAAATCATTTTTATTAATGTCTCTTGTTCATTGTTGATACCTCTTTAATGTACAACACTGAGGCTTACCTGCTGATTTCTTATTCTTTTTTAGGCCGAAAGCAATTTGAAGATGGACGTGATAATCCCCAGCCAAGTCGATGTCTTGGAGTGTTTGGGTTGAGTATTTACACTACAGAGCAACAGATCAACCATATCTTCTCCAAGTATGGACCAGTTGAGAGAGTGGAAGTGGTCATTGATGCCAAGACAGGTAATATAAAGGAAGAAAATGTGATTATCTAATTTAGTTTTACGTAGGTATTTGTCAGATGTGAATGCTCATCTATATTTTTCGTAGACATTTTTTATTTTTACAAATTATAATTTGATAGGTGTAGCAATGTAACATGGCTCCTTTTTTTTCATCATAAAATGAATAGTAATAAAATCATATCATTTCATAAGCATCACAACCTTGCATATTTCATGTGCCCATGGCCTTTGGATCATGGTCTTGCCTCCTAACTATACAATTGTCTACTATTACTTGGTGATAAATTTAGTAATATAGTATAGGGTATTAAGCAGAGTACCAAAGGGAGTGAAGGGCTGAGCAAAGTCCCAGTTAGTCCTAATGATTTATTCACATTAATTTGAAAAAGTTTAAATAAACAATGAAACATCAGTGTACATTTTTTTATTCAATTGATTTAAAATCATTTGCAAATAATTTACAGTGATGACAAATTGGTTATTTTGAAACATCGACGGTAAGACTATGAGACAACAATAATATCTCATCCCTCCTATCTGTAGATTAGGCTTTCGTCTAACTGCCCAATCATGCAAAAAATATTGCTATGGAAACCATCAAACAGACTGCAGATGTGCAAACCCCAGTATGAAGGCACAAGAATAAGACTAATTTCTAGAGGTTTTAGGCCGTCTCGGCCTGTTCGTTATACGCGATCATAATGAAGGAACTTGTAATTAGACAGATTCACTTAAAATTTGTTTGTTGTATTGATTTCTCCACGTCTCTTTTATTCAACCTACTTCTATCCCATCTCAGGACGATCGCGTGGTTTCTGCTTTGTTTACTTTGAGTCTCGCGATGATGCCGCGGCGGCAAAAGATGCCTGCACAGGCATGGAAATCGACGGTCGACAGATCCGAGTGGACTTTTCAGTGACACAGCGAGCTCACACGCCCACCCCTGGGATCTACATGGGCCGCCCTACGTAGTAAGTCGTTCTAGTGATGGGTTAGATTTTAAGAAATAATGTGCCTAAGTATTATGCATTTATTCAGATCTTTAGATCGTTACTGTAAGACGTGTAATGTTTGACAGTAACACTCGATTCATCAAGGGATAAATTAAATAGGCCTCTCAGAACTTATCCTAGATTACAAGAGATCCACTCGTCTGAATTTTTCTTGAATAAACTCAAGTATTGAAATTATCCAATTCATTTCTCTATTGTTTTCTAGTGTTGGTCATGCATGAAAGATATTTGTACTTATCATTGCATGAAAGATATTTGTACTTATCATATCAGAGTGCAGTAATATTTGGTGAGATGTAGATTCTAAATGATTTGAATACATGATTCATAGCTTTAAATTGAACAAGTTATCTACCATTCTTATTTATTATGAGAAAAGAACAATACTCTGTGTTTTGTGTTGTTATGATCAATATTACTCACAATTTGTGATTTGTTTGAAATTTCAGCCGTAGAAACAGCTACAGAGGAGGTGGTGGTCGTGGATATGATGAGTACGTATTGATTTCTAGGATTACTCTTTAAAGTACTTTTTTATTTTATTTTAGTCACTTTCAAGTGCATGGTCATATCACGAGGGGTATTACTCTCCATTGGCAAGGAACTCACAAACCTTCTACCCACATTAAAATTTGTATTCTGTTTAGTGTTTATTTGGAAAAAGACGAAAAAAAAACATAAATTTTTTCATGTTTATATGAAACTTCAATTTTGTGTCACAAGGAACACAAGCTGATCTGCATTGTTTGCGAGCAATTTATATTTTATACTTCCTGAAACATAGGACAACAGGTTTTTCTGAAAAGCAATTAATAAAAAGCACAAACTCAAAATATCTTGAAAAAATTTTATTGAGTATTTTAAGAAGGGATTAAACATATTTAGAAGTTGGACAAAATAATTAAGCACCAAATACCACTTGATTTCATGGTTTTTCATTTTATCACACATATATGTAATCAGTTATGTTATTGGTTATTGCAAAAGTTCCAAGCAAATGAATGAAAGTTCAACTGTTAACTATCATGTTACAGTTACTACGAGGACTCTGGCTATGACAATGGCTACCGACGTGGCAGAGGTAGAGATGAATACCGTAGGTCTCCCTCCCCCTACTACAGCAAGAGAAGAGAATACAGGTCCCGCTCTCGCTCTTACTCCCCTCGTAAGTATTCATACTCATCAGAAGCGAAATTTAATGGGAAAGACTTCAATTTTACTGAGGCAACATGTATGATGAAACATTAAAGTATAATAATATCGCCTTATTTATACTGCCTGATTAGGACAATCAAGTCCCATTATTCCAGCAGTAACCCCAAGACGTATTATTATGTGCTAATTATCCCAAATGAGAGGATAACTTGTAATGTGCCGGCTGGGTTTCGAACCCGCGACCTCTGGAATCCCTGGTTTCACAGAGTGCCGCTTTTACTCCTGAGCTACAGGCTCAGACAAGTATACTACAACTTTTTCAAGTGAAAGCAACATGGAGTAAATATGTATTAAATATTACAGGCCATTGCTTATTGTAACCGACCTCAGTAGCTTGATCAATAAAGCAGCGGACTTGTAACCTGGAGGTCGGTGGTTCAAGTCCCGGTTTCAGCGTAGATTTAGTAAAGCGAGTTTGAGTAGTTGTGATATCACAAAAGTGATTAACACAAATATGATAACTAAAGCCCCATTGCTTATTGTAGTGTGCTTCAGAATACATTCAGACAACATTATTGCTTGTACTTTGCATTATTTAATATTGCCTCAGTAGAATTGTGTCTTCATTAATAAAGTATTTTTAGATTATACCTCGAAAATACCAATGATATGACCAAAATGATCATAGAAGGTGCTAATCCCAATGAAACCAAATTCCATCACTTGAGCCAGTTTTGCTGTCACAGTGGGCATTGTCTAATTGAGAATGTCTAACTCAGTAACTTCTGGTATCTAAGAGAGGGAGAAGAAAAGCCTGGTTTTAGTATCTCATCACGATAATCTAACATTATCACAAACATGTTAGTGGTAATGATTTTAATGAATTCATAAAACAATTATGTGTACTTAACTATGTACTTGTTTTTAGGCACTTTTAGATTATTTATTTTTTTATCCAATGTTTCTTTCATCTTCAAGATGTTTTTTTTTTTTCCTCTCTTTTGTTTTCAAATCTTTGTTGCTTCAGATTTTATTCACTCCAAATCATTACTACTTTTGTCTATATTATTACTTGTATTTTTTTAACAGTATATTCAGTTCAGTCTTGAGTTAAATATAATATGTGAGGTATGGGCTAGGGATATTATGATAAATCAAGCTTGAGAACTTAAAGACTGAATTTTCTGTTAATAAATACGTCTGTAAGTCTAATTTTTCTTTTACTTTTCAAAATCCAATTAAGAAGAAAAAAAAACTTATCATAGTGTAAGCTTGTGAATGACAGTTTTAAGAATATTTTTTGGAAGAAAATTTGTAATTAAAATGGTTTTAGGTTGTTTTGGTTCCTACAATAGCACGTTCCTATGAATTGGTTCTACTCCCTACAAAAACACGACTTGAACGATTCTTTACTTTTCAGGGCGCAATTAATAGACTTTTTGTACCTCTGTGGAGCTAAGACTAGATTTTGCTTATTGTCTTAGATGGGGAAAACTCCTAAGTCATGACTTAAAATCTTGATTTTGTCTATTATATTGGCCCTAAGTCTATATTGTGTGCAAATGCTGTTGCAACTTTTTGACATGGAATTTTTTCCATCTAACATTTGAAGAACGTACCTAACTGAAGATATCTTCAAGCTTGTAGTAGGAAGAACTGAAGAAACCTTTTTAATTATTGAAGATGAGTTATTCACTCTCTAAGAAAACTGAAAATTCTCAAGACCAATTTTTCAAGAAAGAAAAGAACATTTTTTCCCTAAGAAGATCTAATATTGAAGAATATGAAGTAATATTAACAAGAAAGAAGTAATCTATTTGATGAAATCATCAAGACACGTCTTTCAAAATATTCCAAAATGAACAGAAGATCTATTGAATAAAAGGAGACATTTTTCAAGACATTAAGAAACATTGACTACTTTTTTGAAGCTCTTGAAGATTTGTAAAACATATTTTGTGAATCACGCAAGACTTGAAGAAGTAAAGAAGATAGTGTTGTGTTGACTTGTATTGTTATTGCTATGTCACAGGTCATTACTAAAGACACCATCTGGTCTCGGCCCGCCCTCACCACCCGCTCATCTTTACCTTCAGCTGATTATCAACCAATCCAGGGTCTATAGACTGGTTTACACACATTGGCTCACGATTGCCAACGCTAGTAAAGTGTGCCGGGACAAAAATTCCAAAATCTGTTTGTTGTTGTTTTTTCATTTACAATGGGACAGCATTTTTCGCCAGGGTTTAAAAAAACTAAAATTTAAATGTTTGTTTCTTGAATATACGGTTAGGTCGCTGTGCGTAAACCACTTCAGTTTTTTATAATTTTAATTTCAATGTTTGTTTTTTTTTCTCAAGATTTACGTGACTATCTGTAATCATTTTGTGACACTTGTGTCTTTATTAGTAAAGAGGTGTTCTCAGGAAGATTTATTATTTAATTGACTAGGGAGTAGTGATAAGTTATCTAATTGATCAGCATGCTAAAGAAGACTGGTCCTCTTGAAGTTTTTTCTTTCCAATTTTAAATATCATTCATTCTGTGGACAAACACTCAGAAGGTTTAGGTATACTTCTTCTTGAATACTTCTCAAATAGGTACCAGGTACCTACTTGTTATTTTTACACCTCTTACTAGAGTTGACATTTTCTTTGAATGACCTAAAAAAGCTCCAGCCAGTTTTTAGAGATATCAATAGTACAACTTATTAAGAACATGTGGTTAACTATATTTTGAAGCGTAGAAAATTTCAATTGATTTTCAATGCTTCAATTATGTACAAATATGCAGAGTTCGCTACTGGACTGAAAAAATGCTAGAAGATATTTTTTTATGTCATCGCTAATGTAATAGATTGAATTTAAGGTATTTGAATTTGACATTTAAGAAAAAGAGGTCTGACAGAGGAAAAAGAAATTCACTTATTTTTTATATTTATTATTGTGTTCATACTTCTTTTTTCTTACATGTGAAACAAATTCTTGATATCACAATTCAACACAGGTTTTAATTTAAATTTTTGCATTTAAAATAACCAATCTTGCAATTCAATTTGTATTCTTACTAATATCCTTGTATTTTTTATATTTCTTCAATAGTATTTTTCCCCTTGTGTTGGGAACTACTGTAATTTATTTATTACACCATCTGTATGTTGTTCTTTTTGACGAAAGATTCGATGAAACAGGATTTCTATTATTAAAATGATAAATATAAAATTATTATTTTACATTTAATTTTTTGTTGTTGGAAGAAACTGTTTAACAAAATAAGGAATTAATTAAACATTTATTAATTAAAAAAGAAAAAAAAAACATTTATTATTTCTATAAAAGCAAAGAGTGACCAGTCCATCCTAAGTTCTGCAATTGGTTTTACAATAATACTTGTATTTTCTAATAGTTTATATGAGGGCATGAGCTTAAGTCTTAAGTAGTAACTACTCTTATTTTATTTAAAGCATCATTACATTTAAAGTTCATATTAGAATGTCTTGTTTTGTTAACATTTATTTCCGTAAATTGACACATTAAAAGTTTGATTTTCATTGTAAAATTTGCAAAAATCTAATCAATGTTTTCCTCTTTGTTTTGTGTTGTTTCCCAAGGTGAGAAAGGATGAAGAGAGTAGAATAGAAACAAATTCATGAAAACTTTACATCACGCACCCGGGGAAGATTTTATTCATCTCAACTTTTTATTGAAGAAATCAGCAAATTGGACACCTTTTCCAAAGTGCCCCAAAGAAGCCATCAAGCTTATTTTTTTAACAAAGAAGTCAAAACAAGAACGTAAAAGAACATGTCAAAGTCTCTCGCATTTTTGAAAGAAGACAAACAAAGTCACGCACACATAGAAAATTTTGCAAAGGAGCAAACAAGCAAATTCTTCAATACCTCTCTGTGACACGTTTAACTATGAATCCAGCCATTTTACTTAAGTTCGTATACTGCAAGTTAGGAAGTAAGACTTAAAGACTCAGACGTTCGTGGCTAAGCAATGGTTCATTACTAATATTAAAAAAATCTAATGAGGGCAAATATTGAACTGAAATGATCTACAGTGAGGGGCACAATTAGAGGAATGCTATTTATCTTTTACGCCATGTTTTTTCATGCGGCTGATAAGTGTTGTAACTTTTTGAGATGTTTTTTTGTTTTAAATAGAATGAAACAGTCTAAATACTGAATAAAAGGTTTATCCAGGAATAACAACCGCACCTACAGTCCTACAAGAAAGAAAAATGAATAATTGCAAACACAGGACTTTTTTAGAGTTGTTCTAAAACATCAAACATCTGAGTGTTCTGTTTCCCCTTCAATAAGTAGGCTACATTAAAATAGTAATCTTTAGGTACAAGGTAAATACTTGTATTCCGAAGGAAAATGAAACCAAGCTGGTTACAACAACTACAACATGCAGTAAACTCAATAATAATGTTTTGATCCACCTGTGAAATCCTGTATTTCACAAATTTTCATTTTTCATTCGTGAAGTTGCGATGATTATTTCTAGATAAACCTTTTGCTGACTTGCTGAGTGTATAAATCCTATTACTATTCCCAATATCAAAAAATTCTCATCTCTTATTCAATAGAAAAATCACCCGAAAATGTTATCAGCAGCAAATATTTAAATTTAAACACTTCAGGCGCCTGAAATACATAGCGGAAAAACAGCTTGCGCTCCTCTAAAGTGCCGCTGAGTGTATTAAGCCCTATACTAGAGACAAATCTCTTGTTACAAACAAAAATATGATAATCTAACCTACCTAAATTATATATTTTCAATAAATAAAATTAATATTGCCTCTGAAATAAAGGAACAAAGTCAAGGAAAACTGAGGGATTTTCATTCGGGAATCGGCCCTTGAACCCTGAGGTTGTAATAAATGACCTGTAATAAATTGTCTCACGTGATGAGTTGTACCCAACTAGACTAACAAACTAACATCCTAAATTTGCACTTGAAACTTGCACAAATCGTAGTTCTACCTGTTAAACGTGTCACAAAACATCATTTAGGAGCAACTCTAATTTCACCTATCTGAACTTTTCTCAACATCCCGTATAATATATGAAGCTTTTGAAAGAGGAGAAGACGATTTTAGGACAGAGGCAAAAGGAGACCTCCACAAAGGTAATTGCAGTCAATAGATGTTTTGTTTTTTTTCTTTTGGTTTTGGGAGAAGTAACTCGATCTAATCTGATTCTTTCTTCTTGCTTTTCTTATATTTGCTATCGAGGGCGAAATTAATATAACTCTTGTAAGTTTATATGTTGCACATGGCGTATCATAATACATTCTGTATTGTGACTCTTGTCTAACTTCAATGAGAGATTTTGTTAGTTAATTTCGTCCTTGATTTCCTCATTTTAAGTACATATTTACAAAACTTTTTCAAGTCCAATGAGAAACCCATTCCTATTTGTGTGCACGTTGACACAAATAAAACAGCCTACTCATTAATTGATAGTTAAATAATTATTAACGTAGCTCAACAATGCTTGAGCAAGGGAATCTTAAAATTTAAAGAATGTAAAATATTCTCTCACTCGGTAGATGCGCACGAAGAAGACATATTGACTTCAACGGTAGGCATGGAGCATGCCTGAGACCACTTGTTGACATATATACAGTTTTAACCAGAGTAGGGTCTAGGGAATTTAGTTGAGTGAATGAGATTACTTTTGTCTGCCCAGAAAACAATAATCATCCTGATAAGTTGATTTTCTTTCATTTGGTATGTATTTATGGCGTTGTTTTGATTTATATCGTTTCAAAAAATATTTAATTGTTTTAACGTGAAATTTGGGGGGGGGGGGGTATATGTAAAAATAAAGAAGTAACCATGGTTGATGCATGAAAATTCAATATCTAAATGTATTCTAGGAGTTATAAACAGTCTAACAGTGGATGAGCAACTGCTAACCCAATAACGTGAACAACCCCAACATTTGAAACATTTCCCTCTGCACGATTTTTTTTTTTTCAAACTGCATGTTATGATAGTAAAATAATTTTGAAACTTTAAGATATAAACTCATTTTGAAATCATTGCATGTCAAAAATAGGGAGGAAGCTCCGTGGTTTATATGTTGAAACTACTCCTCTTTTTTCAGATTTCGAGTTGTCCCGGGTTGGGCACATTTTTCTGATTTAAAGGGAAGGTTATTGTTCTGTAGCATTGTATGCGTCAACCTCATGAGGAAGAATGAAAAGCAACCAGAGACCTTTTCAGGTACTCGTATTAGGAATGTATCTGCTGGCAAGTGTATCTGTTGATAGTGTTGATACGATTACTGAGATACTCTTGGCGCTTTCCTATGGGTTTTTGATTGAAATTTGACACATATATTTATGTATATGGATGTAATTTGTTTGTGTTATTACATCACAACTATAGTAGGTAACTCACTCAGCAGTATAAAACTTCTTATCACAACATTTGCGCAAGGAATATATTCCTTCTCTTAATGTCTAGGTGAGGGGCGTTAAATAGTGAGAAGACCTATGTCTCGCTAGAGGACTATAAACAGAGAACGGACTAGTCAACCCTAACAAGCCAGGCTAGCTTGCAATTTCCAAAGGTTTTAATGGCTTAAAAAGAAATTGCTGAAGTTCTCACAATGGTTGATCGCTCATAGAAATATATGTGATTCAGAACGAGCCAACTTTTTCACTCGGGTTTAAAAAAAAAAAAAAAACGAGTTCACGGGTTGAACTCATGTGTATTTATTAATAGTCATACATAAGGATTACATTATTCAATATTAAATACATACAAAGATAGAAACACCTAGGTATTTATGTTCGTTAATACTAAAATAATAAAATTAAAATAGTATAAATTATGTAGTTACAAAGATAGAAGTGATAATTTTTTAAAAATAAATCGAACTTGTCATGAAAAACATCTATGGATAACCATCATGTTAGCTGGAGACCATCATGATGCATCTCTCTCCCCCAGCTGTAGCCAAGCTGGTTCCAACAACATTCAAAGCTCGATGAATTTCTTCTACCCAGCAAGGGTGCAATAGTTATAAATAATGGACGTAGCACATAAGAATTTCTTCTTTTTTTTTTTTTAGAAAATAATAATAATTCCGTGTCCATGAGATAGGTATTGATACCTAAATCACGGTGGTGAGAGGATTATATGGACGCCCAGATCCAATGTCTAGGCTCCTTTCATGTCCATTGATTCTATTTGGTTTTAACGTCCTGACCTGAGGTAGAAAGGACGGGGGTTTTACCTCCATTCTGGGAATCGTACCAGCTACCCACATTAACCTCACCCAGCCTGGGTAGGACCGGAATTTCCAGCCTCACATGTTCAGAGGGAACAGAATTTTCTGTGCGAAAAGTCTGCTCCAACCGAGAATCGAACTCAGGATCTCTGGACTACGGGCAGTAGTCACAACCGTTACGCCACGGAAGCTGGCCCCAGGAATAATGTAATATGCAAGCCTAGTGCGCTACTCCTCTCGTCCCTGGCCTCGGGTCCAGGGAGCTTTCTCTCTCAAATCTCCCTTCCAACTGCCATACAACCTACTTCCTTAACTGGTTTGTTGGGACGAAAGTGGACGGTTGTGATACTTACAAAAATGTGAGAAGGCTCATTCTACAATCATTCTTTGATTATTATTTTTTACTAGATACATTTTTTTATGTTCACCACATAAATCATTATTGCGATTTGTTTAGGTCTCACTGAATTTATTTTCTGATTCCTCTGTTTTCTTTTCAGGAAAGCGCTGTCATAAACACAGATATTGAAATGTTCGGTTACAAATGACCGTAAGATCATTTGGTCTTGATGATCTCGCTTCCATATTGGGAATGTGATTGCGATTCCTTCAAGATTTGTTGGTGATGGGGCGTCGGCCTGCGTAATGTATATTGGAGACATGTCCTTGGTGGAACCTCTGTCTCATTATAGAAATGTTGTCCACTTATTGTGACATTAGACAATGTGTACGCTATTTTTTTTTTTTTTTTTTTTAATCATAGTTGTACGTACAGATATATATTTTTTTTTTATATATATATAGATGAGAGTTTCACAGCCTTTTATTTCGTAGCCATGAAACAGGAGCTACTGTAGACGCTTGTGGTCTGTGTTGTAGCTTGCCCATCCCGTAGTATGCCTCCCCTCTGATGGGCGAGAAGTGACGCAAGTACTTCCCATTTAGGTGCTGGGTCAACACGAGCACACCGGAAGGTATCCCTTACAATCAACTGTAACCAAATTAATAATACAATTTTTTGTGGGTACTGGGGATCGAACCCGGGAACTTCCGGATGGCAAGCGAGTGCTTAAGCACTTTGCTCACTAATGGCTCAAATTTACTGGCTGAATTTGAAGAACTTTATTTTTAATAAGCCTAATAGCTAATACTCTCGTATACCGACACCTTCAATTTGTATTGAATGTCATACCATTATTTTATTCCATGCATTTTCAAAGAATCTGTGATTAAATTGACTTTTTTTACAAAGAAAAATATGTCGACTTAATTTTTTTATTTTACTATTATTATGCCATTACTACAACAGCTAATCGATGAAAAATATGAATTTGACCAATTACCAAACGCAAGTCTAGTCCTGAATGGTTGGATCAAATAACTACAATAAATGGACCAGCGTAATTTTCTTCTCTCTCTTTATAACCAGAAACCTCCACGGGGGTGTGAATTCAAGTCAGTAAAGTTTAGGAACCCGTACATATAGTACATACGATCGACCTCAGTAGGTTGATCGATAATGTGACGGTCTTGTAACCAGTAGGTCGGTGGTTCAAATTCGAAGTTCAAAGATCTAGTAAAGCGAGTTTGAGTAGTTGAAGGTGATTTACACAAACTATCACAATACTCGTAAATAGTTCATACGACATCGATTTAAATTCCATTTTAGATTTTGGAGTAAAATTCAATTGGTTGCCATTTTTCTTTCGCTCGTAATATAATAATAATAGATGACCTTATTTATACCGTGCAAAAATGAGTACCTAAGGTTTACTCTTAAGTTCCATCAGGTTTAAGTGTCACTATGACGTGGACATTTCAAATCTTGGAGAAAAAAATATTTCTACTGGATGAGACGACACTAGTGCTTTAATCACTCATACGACAAACAATGATGATAGTGCCTTATTAATACTACCTGATTAGTACTAATGAGTCCCATTATTCCAGCAGTAAGCCCAAGAGTCCCTTAGACGTATTATTATGTGGTCAAAATGGGAAGATAAATCGTCAAGTCTCGGCTAGGTTTTGAACCCGCGACTTCTGAATTACCAGAAGGACGCCTTGACCACTGAGCTACTAGGACAGAGCAATCTGCGATTTGTCGATCAAATGATCGCGTTAGCAATTTCTTGTTCAATCACTGAAGCTAAGCAACGTCTAGTGAAGTTAGGACTTGGATGGGTGACCATTCAAATTCGAACCCTCGTAATGCTGGCTATTCCCGGCCCCACTCAGGATAATTTGAGTAGCTAGTATGTAAGTGCCGAGCGAATGGAAAGTAAACCCCCCGTCGTGATATGACCTTGCGGGGGACGTGAATTTTTTTTCGCGTAAGCAAAGATGATAAGTTCGGTGATCCTTTGATCAAACAAGCTGAAAGAGATCGAAACCAAGGCTGTCTATCTATCCGATGATAGCTTTCAAATTATTTGCGACATGTCATCAACAAACAATTTCACAGACTGACATTTCAGTGAATCGGTTGTCACTTTGTGACACCAGCTGACTGGTGATGGCTACATGACGTATCGCGGAAAACAAATAGCTATAAAACTGCTAGGCAAGCCGGAAACCCGAACACTCATTTTCTACTCACCTCTCACGATTGCCATTGGAAAAGGGTAAGTTCGATTTTTCATTTTTGCTTTTTTGTGCCATTTTCTTATTACGATCTTAGTTCATGGCAACATCTCCTTCGTCACATTTGATCTTTGAGTGTAAAGCTAATTATATAATTATGTATATTATACTTATAAAAGAGAGTTTCACTCACTGACTGACTGATTCATCACTGTTTCTCCGAACTGGTAAGTCCTTGGAAGCTGAAATTTGGTAGGTAGCTTTGTCTTATAGACTAGATGTGCAATAAGACGGGATTTTTTTATGTATATAGGAAGAATATTTTTCACCCAATTCATTTTCATAACGGGGTCGGCATTATTCGACGGACTCTCTGTCACTGAATGTGATGTTTTGGCTGAAAGCTAGTTTTCCATTAGCAACTACTTCTAAATTTTATTACAAAATAGTAATCACTCGATCCTAAGACCAAAACTGCAGTGGTAGTCAAGTGGTTAACGCGCTCGTCAGGTAATTCTGGAAGCGTAGGGATCTGTTGGTTCGAATCCCACCCAGTGCATGCATTTATCCTCATTCATTTGAGTTGGTGACTTCATAATAATAAGACTCTGAAGGTTAGGTGGTTGAAAATGCTTTAAGAATTAACCTTGCCCGGTGGTTACCTTCTACTATAGAGTGTTAGTTATTATTGTTATTAAAACTGGTTGGAAATATGTTATTCTACCCATAGTTTTGAGACTTGTTAAGTTGTTAACGAGACGTGACAAATACACTTATCTCGGAAATAAAGGTTCGACATTTTTTAAAGGAATAAATCACGATCTGGGGTGGTCACCCATGATGTACCTACCTCGCTCGACGTTGCTTAAATTCAGTCATGTGACGAGAAAGTACAGCATTAAGAATGGGCTATTGGCACTGATGTACCGTCGAACCTGGTTATAATAGACAAAATTCCAGGTATAATTTACCTCTTTATAAGGGGAAATGACCTCTTTTTAAGAGAAAATTCCGACCCCTTGAGTTCTCCTACATCCTGGTTCGCATGTACCTAAATTTAAATGTAAAAATTCCAGGTGGAAAATGGCAAGAACCTCTTCCGTCCTCGGCTTCCTGCTACTCGGCTGCCTCCTGCCGGCTGCCTTGGCTATCAAATTCTACAAGTATGGTTCCTGTGCTCACTCTAACCCCTGCTCCAACATTCCCACCAACGGAGTGAGTCCTCTTTTTTTCCCCCTGAATAGAAGAGGGAAAGAAAGGTTTAGGCTGCAGGCGTAACACTTGCACATAAAGTTTTGGGCAGGGTCTGGGGAACTTCCAGTGTAAGGACATGGATTGATGACCGTTCTGGTTTCGAATCTAAACACGGTCACCATAACAATCCACGTTCTTCTGGCCAAGTTCGGCCCACTCGGTCTGGGTGAGGTTAATTTGAGTTGCTGGGTTGTTTGTGTAACGAATATTAGATACATCCTCAGTCATGATATGACCATGTAATTAAATGGAAGAGATGTTGAACTAATAATAAAAAACATCAACTAAAAAAGGTCCCTTAGTAATTTTACTTCCGATTAATTTCTAATATTATTTTTATTTCACTTTGAATTCTTCTAGTTGACAGCCGACTGGGCCCTCATTGTGTCCACCGCTCCTGCCAAAGACAACACATTCAGCTACTGGGGAACCACTTTCTATGGCTGTGATACCAATTGTAAGCTTACCTATATTTATTTATTTTTTAAAGTAAAGTGTTCATTTCTCTAATTTGGTAAGTAGGTATACAAACTCTTCTTTATCGGAATTTTTAGCTTATTTTACATCTACTCAGGTAACTTATTAGAAAAAGATTCTTCACCAAGTAATATCCTATTACATCGCACGATACAAGGGTTTGTGAGTGACTGAGGGCGCAATTAATAGACGTGTTTGTAATAACTAGGTGAAGTTTAGTCTAGACTTTGCGCATTGTCTCTTAGATGGGGAAAACTAATGCTGACTTAAGATGTCGTCATGACTTGAGATATTCAATTTTCTTTATTAATTTCGCCCTCAGAGGGAAGTGTAGACCACCATAAGAATTAGAAGAAAAAAGGAAGAAAATACCATGTAAAAAAACATTTCATAATTATTTCAGCTCTTCTGGAAAGCTGCTGTAACCAAGGAATCTACTACGTGAGCGGTGACGACAACACGAATAGCTCGGGATTCGCTTATGGTTACAACCAAAAGTAAGTATAGCCTTTTTAGATCAGTTTTAGTCAGACCATATTAATAAATAAATTGTGTTAATTTGTGTTATTATATGACAATTTAAGTGGGTAGCGCAGAATTATAGGACTTTTCCGTATCTTTAATATCCCAATATCTATTTTTTTGCCTATAATTCTGCCACTGGTCGCTGCTAACACTAAAGCAGCTACTCATTTTTCTCACGAGGTATGAGTGGACCCCGAACAACCAAGTACAGAGCAGAAAAAATCCTGCCCTGCCGGGGATCGAACCCAGGTCCCCGTGCCACGGACTATATTAATAGTAAGGGGCTGTTCTGATTAAATTGGTGGACCATAAATAACAATATCGCCTTATTTATACCTACTGTCCGAATAATCTAACTCCCATTATTTTTGTAATCAATGTTGTATAATGGATGTAAGGCCGTCAGTTTAATTAAAGTAATAATAAAATGTTGATGATTATATTTTGACTAATATTTTCACAGACTGGAGAAATGGACCATTGAGCAGTTCAGTACAATCAAACGCACTATCCCTGGTACAACCCTGGTTGGCTACGAAACGTTCTACTATTCATGTAAGTACGATCTCAAGCCTGATACTTTCACATTATGCTACCAATAGTAACATCTCCCTGTACAATTTTCGTACAATAGTCCAAACTATCTGTAAAATTTTCGACTTGGATGATATAATTAGTAGTTCTGTGAACTGTAAAGCTCACCCAGATTCTCTCTCATCTAATTATAAATGTCATATCAAGCTTCAGGACATCAAGACCATTCATTTAATACCCCACTCGATGGGTTTTAATTTTTTTTTTTTTTGTAAATCAATCGAACGAATTTCGCGGTCCTATTTTTTCTTTTTGAATACAGTGCGGCCTTCTTAGCTTCAAAGATCACAAAATTTTATTACTGATTGTAATAAAAATTTGTGCACTAGCGCAAGCTAGATTTTGCTTCCTTAGCTCATCCTGCGAGAATCCATCACCTTTTTTTTACCTTTCCGTCTAAAATAGTCGCACACATTTGGGGTGTTCTTTCGTCAGTAATGCTCATTTGATGTTAAATAATTACCATGTCTTTTCATTTCCTTGCAGATATAACAGTTGAAAGCGGTTTGATTTTCAAGGATGGAAGTTATAGTGCAGTCAGCGGAAAAGAAATCAACGTCAACCCAAGTAAGTTGTGATGATATCAGTAATGTTGCAAATAATAATAAAAATGGTTTGTATATTATTTGTTCATTTCAAGACTATTGGTGACCCATCGTGATATACAGTTGAAAGCGACGTTAAACCGCAAACCAAAATTTGAAAATATGTTTGCCTAAATTTCTCTGAATTTCTGGATTGTTTCGGAATAAAAGTCTTTTCTGGATTGTTTAGGAGTAAAAGTGAACTAATAGTCAAGTGGTTAACGCGCTAGTCTGGTAATTCAGGTAGCGTAGGGATCCGTTGATCGAATCCCACCCAGTGCATGAATTTTTCCTCATTAATTTTAGTTTGTGACCACATAATAATAAGACTCTGAGGATTAGGTGGTTAACCTCGCTTGGTGGTTACCTTCTACTAAAGAGTGTTATTATAATTATTGTTTAACAAACGAGTGCTATCATAAGACTAACAATGCAAGTCTATTTCTTTATTACTTTTTTTATGGAAAGGTAGGAGAATTTTTTGAAGACACCCAGGTTTACTTTAATTTAGCCTGGGGTGTGGGATTTCCACCCATGAAAAACTTTTTAAAAACACTCAGCTTTACCGAACTTGGAACGGAATACTTCATTACTTCTTTCTTACTTAATGTATTTATTTCAGTGTTGCGTAGGAGTCGCTGGGTGCTTCTGGAAACAGACGAAAACAAATCCTACCGCATCATCATGAACTGTGAGAATGTCGACGGTTTCCTTTGTGAGTTGTAATACGAGTTTAATATTTTTTATCATTCGTCGGGTAGGTAATAATCAATTCTAAAAAAATATAGAATCATCTTGAAAAACTACCTTATTTTCACGACTCACGGTATAATGGCGTACCTGAACACATGACTGTAGGCCAAAACGAATCGCCTTCGGAGATGATCAGGGATCGCCTCCGGACGATCCTGGATCACCAAAGTTAAGCAACGTGATGCTGGCATTCCGGCCCAACCCAGGCTGGGTGAGGTCAATTTGGGTAGCAGGTTTGTAAGTTTCCTGCGAATGGAGAGTAACACCTCCCGTCGTGATATGACCATGCAGTTGAAAGCGACGTTAAATCAAAAGGAAAAAGTTATAGTACTCAATTCAATTCAATCACCAATTATTACACAAAACAAGGTGCCTGGGCATAAACAGTCACTTTTCGCAACTACTCACTTTTTCATTCCTACTGCTTATTTTCGTGGACTTATGAAAAACAGAACCTAGTTCAAATGTGAGAATGCAATATTTGCTTCCACTTTCGTCCCTGGAACCATGATAGTAAAGTCTTATAATAATAATAAAGCTTTTTATTTGTGTTATTATGTCACAATTTTAGTGGGTAGCGCAGAATCATAGGACTTTACCACTTTAATTTACAATATCTTGTATTATTTTTTGCCTATGATTCTGCCACTGGTCGCTGCTTCACATCAAAGCAGCTACTCATTGTTCCTCACGAGGTATGAGTGGACCCCGAACATCCAAGTACAGAGCAAAAAAAATCCTCCCCCGCTGGGAATCGAACCCAGGTCACCATGTGTGCAATGCCTAGCGCGCTAACTCACTCTGCCACAGTGACTACTGTAAAGTCTTATAACGAATCTTCTTTGCAAAATTCTTCAGACGATGGCTACCCTCAGATTCAAGTCTACGTGAAGCGCTCCGAAATCGACAACTACAAAAGCATCGACGACATCAGGAAGCTCACCTACTACGAGGCTATCACCAAGGCCCTGGTGAAGCAGCAGCTCAACCCGGACTTGATCTCCTGGCGGTACATCCCGCAGAACCTGCCCTCCCCCACCGACCAGGTGTTCAACAGCATCAACTGGGACAAGTGCTCCTGCAAGATCTCCGGCGTCGCCTTCCAAGCTGAAAATGACACCAGCCCGTATTATTAAACCTCTGAATATATCTTTGACAAAAGGCTTGAATCCCACTAGACTTTCCTCGCTGAAAATGGCACCAGCCCGTATTATTAAACCTCTGAATATCTATTATTATCTGACCTGGTTGCAGAGTTTTCAGTGAAACCCTTACAATTAACACTGCGACCTAATTAAATCTATTGTGACCAAACCTCTGAATAATATCTTTGACAAAAGGCTTGAATCCCACTAGGCTTTGTTATCGACCCCACAAATATTACCACCGAAGATAGAGGTTCTACCGCAAAGCCGTATTATTGAACCTTTCAAAAGTATTGTCATTGAAGAGACCAACTTTGATAGCTAATTTGTGACCAATTTCAGGTTTAGAAGTGTAAAACAGATGTTAAGTTTGGATAGTATTGATAGCCTTAGTTGCTACCAATTTTTCATTGAATCATTTACTTTTTTGTTAGAAAATTACATAATGCTTTTTGTTGTGTATGTAAGCATTGTTCTGGGAGGTTTTCCTCGCAAAAGCTCTGTTTCGTTCGTTTGAATAAAGAAGTCTTTATTTATATGAAACTGAAAACTTTATCATTATGAAATTATGCAGGAGCACTTATTAGTTTTTGAATAAAATCGAGAACATTATACCCGACTTTTTTGTTTCCTTTTTAGTTTGTTTCCTCTATGCGGGAAATATTAATTTAAGAGCTACCGTTTTACACTCGAAGATTGGAGCCACGTCCTTCAATCTTACACATCCTTGAATCGAACCCTGTTATTAGCAAAGTTTTCTATTACACCTTGCATTGGTGGTCGAGTCCAGTTAGCGTAGGGATCCGTTGGTACAAATCCCGCCCAATGCATGAATTTTTCCTCGTTTATTTGAATATACGAGTAATAATAGGACTCCGAGGGTTATTCGGTAGAAAATGCTTTCAGCATCAACCTCGCCTAGTGGTGAACTTCCACTTAAGGCTCTATTATTGTTACTAAAATTTTATAGTTATCATATTTTCGTTAATCACTTTCGTGATCTCACAACTATACGAACTCTCTTTACTCAGTCTGCTGAAACAGGGACTTGAACCACCGACCTCCAGGTGACAAGTCCACCGCCTTATCGATCAAACTAGAGTAACATTTTAAAAGTTTCTTTGATGTCGCAAGTCATTCGAGACGAGGGAGGGTCGAAAGTCGAGGCTTCACGTACTCAGTTCTAGCGTCACTGGACATTGCTTAACTTGAGTACCTAATCTTACAAAAGCTTTTATTCAACGAGCAATCCGTTGTCTAAAGGAGTGTTTTGAAATGCTATCTGGTTTGAGTGGTAGGCCACTGGGCTGTCTAGATAAAAAGCCAAACAGAACAACTTTATCACTTACCGTTGTGCAGAAAATTGAACCGACACTTTCAACTTTCGCAGCCCGCGATTATTTTTTGATATGAGATAATATTATTTTGTTTTCGTCAAAGTACTTTTAAAAATGAGGCAAATCAATAAAAAAAAATCCAAAAGTGGGAGGTCTAATTTTTCAAAATCAACCTGGGGCTCCTAGTCCCTACATGCCCCCTGAAAATTAAAAGTTCCTACCAAATAGTTTTTTACAAACAGGTTGACCATGCAAAGTTTCAATGCCGTACCTAAAGTGTATTTGCTCTTCCACACACTATTGCCAGAAAGAGAACTAACTATAAATTTAAATGCAACTTCCGTACAACCAAAGAAATTTCCTGCTCAAATGACCTAGGTCCTACATACGTATTAAAGAGAAGTTTAGCAAAAACGTAAAATTCCTCCACCTAATGTGATGAATGATCGATAAATTTTGAGCCGACAAACATTTTTCTATGAAATTTCATAAAATACCGTCATACAAAATTCGACCAGCAATATTTATAGGGAAAAAATCGAAATTACATTTTGAAAACAAAATTACGATGTATTATCAAAATTACATATTACTCATTTGAAAAGAAATTCTGAAAATTTCGGTAAGAAATAGTAGTCATGGAATTTGAAATCTTAGTAATTCGAAAGCGTCGCAATGTTCAGCCCACTGGATTACATGGGATGTAAGCGCTTCATGACGTACATCACTGCAAGCAGAGACCTGCCTGAGGTGTCTCCAGACTTCTGACGGGAGGGATGGCGGAAATTCCAGTTCCCTATGCTGTTCTGGTCGAATGGATTTCAGTGGTCAAAAATGAGCCGATTTCAAAAATTTCCCTCACTCTTCATCATACTCAACAAAAAATCACTATAGCAAACAGGACAACTTCTACAATATTACTATGTTTCTTCTCTAGGTCAATCTTGAGAATATTTTTCTCAATTTTTTCTCATAGGTACTTCAAATTGGGATCAATGAACCTTCCAGCCTACTAAACTGATTCCCAATAATAATTCAATATCTTACGGAATGACTTTTAAAGATCTTACTCAAACGTCTCAAACTATGTTACGTTTTTAATTGCAAGTCACCATTAAATCGAATAAACCTAATTGTAAACTCTTTTGCAAACTGAAATGTGTCAAAAATGTTATACAAAGGTAAGTTCAACGTAATTCAAAATGTTATATTTTAATATTTTATACAGATAAATATTATAATATCAACCTTTCTCCCAAACACCCAATAGAGATCTCCATTGGGTGTAAATCAATTTCCTTTTACGGAGTTGTTTTGTAGATAAAATGACAGGATTTAAAATAAATTAAAATGTTAATTATAAGGCTACAGAATAATACCAACCTCTACTTCTATATGTATTATTATGAAAATGGAGTAGGAGTATAGATCTACCTGTATCTAGGTATAAAGATTGAAAATTACATTTTTTAGCCGTTTTGGGACCCTACTTACAAATGAAGATGAAAAATGTTACAAAACGGATTAACACTCTCGCCGCCATTTGTATCTCTAGCGATTCACACGACACCCTAATGTTCAGACAGCAGTGTTTTTTTTTCTTCTTGAAAATGTTAATCTTTATTGATGTTTTAAAGAATGGTTAATTTTTAACATCGAGATAATTACAAGAAAAATACATCTAGATTATGTTGAAATTTTTAATAATGGAAGGATGTTAGATAATAAGTAGCAATGAAAATAAAAAGTAGGTGGGAATAATATTGAGAAAAAAAGGGGATCAATAAGTTATAAATAATTATGTCTTAGATAAGAAAAGAATCAGACAGCAGTGTATTTCTTACGCTTTACACTACATTCAAATTAATATTAGATCTGAATTCTTCTGCCGCTGAGCATGGGACCGTTTTACAAAAAAAAAAAAAAAAAAGGCTTGGCGGCAAGAGTGTTAGTAATGAGATCTCAACAGGAACTCATATAAATTTAAAAAAATATTTTCAGTTTCACTTCCGCAATCCTTACTGACTGATGATGCTACTCAGAGTTACAAAATTCCAAATTCCAAGTTAAAATGATGATGTTACTCAAAATTCAAAGTTAATGATGACCTACTCCTCAAAATTCAAAGTTTTTATTTATATTACAATTTACGGCAATACAATAATTACAATCTGCCATTAACATGGTGGTAATCATGAAAAATAACATGATTACCATCATGTTCCTCCTATAATGATGATGCTACTTAAAATTCAAAGTTACTGATGATGCTACTCAAAATTCCAAGTTATAATGATGATGGTATTCAAAATTTAAAGGTACTGATGACCTACTCCTCAAAATTCAAAGTTACTGATGATGCTACTCAAAAGTCCAAATTATAATGATGATGCTACTCAAAATTCGAAGTTATAATGATGATGCTCCTTAAAATTCAAAGTTACTGATGATGGATGCTATTCAAAATTCCAAGTTATAATGATGATGCTACTCAAAATTCCAAGTTATTGATGATGCTACTCAAAATTCCAAGTTATAATAGAATAGAATATACCTTGTTTATACTCCCGAGGTAAGACTGAAAAGTCCCTTTACTCCAGCAGTCAAACAGGTCTTATATATTTTATGGGATAAATTTGATGTTGTTTTTTTTGTTATGTTACTCATGATGTTGTTACTCATGTTACTGATGATGTTACTCAAAATTCCAAGTTATAATGACGATGCTACTCAAAATTCCAAGTTATTGATGATGCTACTCAAAATTTCAAGTTATTGATGATGCTACTCAAAATTCCAAGTTATAATGATGATGCTACTCAAAA
The DNA here is from genome assembly GCA_024516035.1 of Bactericera cockerelli. NCBI lineage: Eukaryota > Metazoa > Arthropoda > Insecta > Hemiptera > Triozidae > Bactericera > Bactericera cockerelli. The sequence continues at coordinate 42,401,502 of CM044955.1, forward strand.
TTTCAAGTTATTGATGATGCTACTCAAAATTCCAAGTTATAATGATGATGCTACTCAAAATTCCAAGTTATTGATGATGCTACTCAAAATTCCAAGTTATAATGATGATGCTACTCAAAATTCCAAGTTATAATGACGATGCTACTCAAAATTCCAAGTTATTGATGATGCTACTCAAAATTCCAAGTTATAATGATGATGCTACTCAAAATTCCAAGTTATAATGACAATGCTACTCAAAATTCGAAGTTATAATGATGATGCTCCTGAAAATTCAAAGTTACTGATGATGGATGCTATTCAAAATTCCAAGTTATAATGATGATGCTACTCAAAATTCCAAGTTACTGATGATGCTACTCAAAATTCAAATTTATTGATGATATGATGCTACTCAAAATTCCAAGTTATTGTTGATGCTACTCAAAATTCCAAGTTATAATGATGATGTTACTCAAAATTCAAAGTTAATGATGACCTACTCCTCAAAATTCAAAGTTTTTATTTATATTACAATTTACGGCAATACAATAATTACAATCTGCCATTAACATGGTGGTAATCATGAAAAATAACATGATTACCATCATGTTATTGATGATGCTAATCAAAATTCCAAGTTATAATGATGATGCTACTCAAACTTCCAAGTTATAATGATGATGCTACTTAAAATTGCAAGTTATAATGATGATGGTATTCAAAATTAAAGTACTGATGACCTACTCCTCAAAATTCAAAGTTACTGATGATGCTACTCAAAAGTCCAAATTATAATGATGATGCTACTCAAAATTCGAAGTTATAATGATGATGCTCCTTAAAATTCAAAGTTACTGATGATGGATGCTATTCAAAATTCCAAGTTATAATGATGATGCTACTCAAAATTCCAAGTTATTGATGATGCTACTCAAAATTCCAAGTTATAATGATGATGTTACTCAAAATTCCAAGTTATAATGACGATGCTACTCAAAATTCCAAGTTATTGATGATGCTACTCAAAATTTCAAGTTATTGATGATGCTACTCAAAATTCCAAGTTATAATGATGATGCTACTCAAAATTCCAAGTTATAATGATGATGCTACTCAAAATTCGAAGTTATAATGATGATGCTCCTTAAAATTCAAAGTTACTGATGATGGATGCTATTCAAAATTCCAAGTTATAATGATGATGCTACTCAAAATTCCAAGTTATTGATGATGCTACTCAAAATTCCAAGTTATAATGATGATGCTACTCAAAATTCCAAGTTATAATGACGATGCTACTCAAAATTCCAAGTTATAATGACGAGCTACTCAAAATTCCAAGTTATTGATGATGCTACTCAAAATTCCAAGTTATAATGATGATGCTACTCAAAATTCCAAGTTATAATGACAATGCTACTCAAAATTCGAAGTTATAATGATGATGCTCCTTAAAATTCAAAGTTACTGATGATGGATGCTATTCAAAATTCCAAGTTATAATGATGATGCTACTCAAAATTCCAAGTTACTGATGATGCTACTCAAAATTCCAAGTTATAATGATGATGGTACTCAAAATTTAAAGGTACTGATGACCTACTCCTCAAAATTCAAAGTTACTGATGATGCTACTCAAAAGTCCAAATATATAATGATGATGCTACTCAAAATTCGAAGTTATAATGATGATGTTCCTTAAAATTCAAAGTTACTGATGATGGATGCTATTCAAAATTCCAAGTTATAATGATGATGCTACTCAAAATTCCAAGTTATTGATGATGCTACTCAAAATTCCAAGTTATAATGATGATGCTAATCAAAATTCCAAGTTATAATGATGATGCTACTCAAACTTCCAAGTTATAATGATGATGCTACTTAAAATTTAAAGTTACTGATGATGCTACTCAAAAGTCCAAATTATAATGATGATGCTACTCAAAATTCGAAGTTGTAATGATGATGCTCCTTAAAATTCAAAGTTACTGATGATGGATGCTATTCAAAATTCCAAGTTATAATGATGATGCTACTCAAAATTCCAAGTTATTGATGATGCTACTCAAAATTCCAAGTTATAATGATGATGTTACTCAAAATTCCAAGTTATAATGACGATGCTACTCAAAATTCCAAGTTATTGATGATGCTACTCAAAATTTCAAGTTATTGATGATGCTACTCAAAATTCCAAGTTATAATGATGATGCTACTCAAAATTCCAAGTTATAATGATGATGCTACTCGAAATTCGAAGTTATAATGATGATGCTCCTTAAAATTCAAAGTTACTGATGATGGATGCTATTCAAAATTCCAAGTTATAATGATGATGCTACTCAAAATTCCAAGTTATTGATGATGCTACTCAAAATTCCAAGTTATAATGATGATGCTACTCAAAATTCCAAGTTATAATGACGATGCTACTCAAAATTCCAAGTTATTGATGATGCTACTCAAAATTTCAAGTTATTGATGATGCTACTCAAAATTCCAAGTTATAATGATGATGCTACTCAAAATTCCAAGTTATAATGACAATGCTACTCAAAATTCCAAGTTATTGATGATGCTACTCAAAATTTCAAGTTGTCAATGACGTTTTCCAAGTTAATGATGGCTGACCTACTCCTCAAAAGTTCAAGTTACACCTTTGTCTTTTAATTCTCAGGTAAGACATTAAATTTCTTCAATATTTCGATTTTTGGTGACTTGATTATTATTTTTATAAAGAAAAAATGAGTATCTGTTCTTTTTCTTAAAAAGTCGTTCCGAATTGTTACGTGAAATATTATTTTTTTGTGTGAAGTGTTGATTTCTCGAACCTTACAAATAAAATGAAAATTATTTTTATTACTTAAACCTCTTTATTTTATTTCGCAAATAGAGTCACCGAGGCTGAGTAGGTGCACACGTCTTGTATGTAGGTGACCCTGGTACGATTACCGGCCATGTGAATTTTTTCCGTTCTGTACTCGGATGTTCAATTGTTCAGGGCTCACTCATATTTGTTTACAAAATAAGGTAGGTCAAACAGTCCAGCGCCCAGCCTTGGCATTAATAGCAGAAGTCTTTTTGTTACCTACTTAAAATTAGGTAATATATTTACAGATACATATATAATTACATCAGATTTTTAAAATACAAATTATTATTTATTGACATCCAACCCTCATGGAAGAAATCAATATCCATCACTAAAAAACAAGGGATCATAAATATATGCGCGCCTGTCATCTAAATAGATCTGCAATGTGCAATAGATGAAAAGAAAAATCAGTTCATTTCTCAAGTTCTGAGATGCATCATGAGTGTTTTTATCGATCTCGGTTTTTTAAAGCTGTTGCAATTAAGTGTACGTGGTTGTAGGTACATACTCGTACTCCTATTGCTGAATATGTCAAACCCATTTTTTCCCGAATCTACAATGTGACATAAGTATAAAAAAGAGACATTTACAAGGGTGTTCGCAAGGTTTGAGATCTATTCTTTTCTTTCTATTTTTTTTTATTTGTAACATTTTGTCTCTCTTGGAGAAGATAAAGAAAAAAAAATCATTAATTTTTCAATGTAAATAGAATTGAAGATAGCTTCCGCAATAAAACCAGGAGGAAGTAATAAAATGCCAATCTGAAGATACAAAGTAGAACACACAAATTAAACATCATTTTGTTTCTGCGTAATCGTTCCACAAATGACAACTAAGTCTGGCCTCTGTCAGATAGATGTAGCAAACAAAATTTCCATCATGTCAACATTTATTATTGTTCAGTACCTACATAATATAGGGTAAACGATTTTTTAAAATGGTATTTCCTTTTAAATTTGGTAATGTTTACACAATGTTAATATTTTGGCTTCAGAAATAATGTTTGCACTGTAGCCTGTCGATGTTGGTATAAAATATTTTTTATATCTAACACCTTTATACAGTGTGTCTCATTTAAAACGAACCAGCGCGATTACTCGGAAACTATTGATTCTATAGAAAAAATATTCTGACCAAATCTTCCCTAAAAATAGGGGGAAAACTGTTGGTGACTTTGAAAAAATTCTCAAGGTCGTCCTTTTAGGTTAGATTGAGGTCAACTTCAGAAATCTAAGTGGAACCATATATTTTTGAGAACGGTTTGGACTTATTTGAGAAATAAGTCTTATAGTTATAAGTTTTCTGGGATAGTTCCGCGGTACTGCTTAGGGACTGATCGCGACCTTCCTTCAATATAGAATATCTTATTTAGTCATGTTTTTCTTTCATTTGTTATAAATTTCCTTGTGTCATGACCTAGGATATCTTACGGTGTAGATTCAGTAGATTGGTTTATTAATGATAGATTATCACTGAAAAAAAAAAACAAATCAATGAAAAACATATTTGATGGTATAAAATAATATTCGGTAACGAGGAACAGACGCAATCAGTCCCTCCTGAAAGCAGTACCGCGAAACTATCCCAGAAAATTCTTAACTTTGGAGACATGTAAGAGTGGTAAAAAAGGTTCCAATAAAAAAGTAATCCAATAAAAGTAATCTCAAAAAGTAAAAGATAACGCATAAGGTATTCAAGGTTATGGATCTAGGACACCTAGGATATTCAAATGAAATAATAATAGTTTCTATACTTTTAGGAGGAAAAAAAATTCAACTCGTATGACACTTCGGCACTGATAAATACAAATGGGATGTCAATCACCCGTCACCACGCTATCACATATAAAGGTAAGAGGAATGTAATAGGAAGTTTCACAACCATTTAAGTTCTCTCCATCCATCTCGCATTACTCTCTGTGGTCAAACTAAGGTGAGTGTTCCGTTGTTACATCCCTTCTGAAGGGTTGGTGAAAGGATTGTTTTAAAATTAATTCTAAATTAGAATTAATAAAATAATAAAGCTTCTAAAATGAGTTATAACTATTGAAATCAAAATTAAACTATTTTCTTTCAATATTTCATTACTTCCAATAAATTTCTCATATTAGAAATCGGAAGTATTGTGTTCGTTTTATTTTTAATATGTATTAAAATACCGATTAAAAAAATCCTAAGAAATGAACTTACGAGTAACTCAGCGTCCAGGCAGATTAGGAACACCAGATCTCGTCCGACGGGTGCATGACCACTCAAATCCTCGTGCGGGCTATTACCGGTCCCGCCCAGGCTGGGTGAGGTTAATGTGGGTAGCAGGTTTGTGAGTTTTCAGCAAATTGAGGATAAAACTACCGTCTCAATTTTTTTTACGAGTTTTATAATAATATCGCCTTATTTATATACTGCCCGATTCGGACTAATGATGAGTCCCTCTGGTATTACTATATTGCTACTGCAAGTCCAAGATATTTTACAATCAAACCTGGATATTTCTCTTATGAAGAGGTCATTTTCCCTTATACAGAGTTAAATGAACCTTGAAATTGTTCTCTTATATCCAGGTTTCTCTTTTATCTAGGTTTCAAACTCTGGAATTGACATCTTGACCACTGAGTTACTGGGACTAATTTTTTAGTCCCGTCTTGAAAGAGACGTTAAGCAAAAGAACTTATTAACCCATTACCTACCATGGGTAGCACATTTGCAAGACACTGGTATTGCCTGGGGTACCGGGGTAGCATATATGCTAGACACGTTTGAATCTTGTTGGGTACCATGTATAGCATATATGCAAGACAATTTGTCTAGCACATATGCTATACACGGTCCCTAGTGACAAGGAAATATGGGTTTTTTGTCTGAGGGACCGCTTATTGCACATATGCTAGACAGGCGATTTGGAGGAAAATACCCTTGGTCCCCAGGCAAGTTTCATGAAAATGGCTTGGTAGGCAATGGGTTAATACATGTTCTTCTTTTTTCTACCTATTCCAGACACCATGAGTAGTGCCACGCTGTTAGCCGTTAGCTCTGCACTCGCCTGCCTGAGTCTCTGCCTGGCAGACTCTTCCCTAGAACCGCCCTTTCCGTACTGCGGCGCTAAGCTGCCGGTTCTGAACAACTGTAGCTCGACCACAGTAAGTCAACATAACTTCTTAGAGAATTCTTTGTCCAGTAACTGCATCAATTGCGTCATAAAAAAAAGTGAGTTAGCGCGCTAGGCATTGCACACACGGTGACCTGGGTTCGATCCCCAGCGGAGCAGGATTTTTCTGCTCTGTACTTGAGTGTTCGGGCTCCACTCATACCTCGTGAGGAAAAATGAGTAGCTACTTTAATGTTAGCAGCGACCAGTGGCGGAGTTATAGGCAAAAATAAGATATTGGTATATTAAAGATATGGAAAGTCCTATAATTCTGCGCTACCCACTAAAATTGTGATATAATTACTCAAATCAAACTTTATAGCTTTACTATTTTTGCACAACTTGGGACTCAAACCACCGACCTCCAGATTACAAGTCGATCACAAGAATGATACAAGCAAACAAATTGAGTCCAATCTTTTCCGATGCTGAGGATTCGAACAGTTTTGCAGTTTTGGGCCCAAAATAGTCAGCATGGGTGGTCACCAAAACATGATTTTTTTTAAATTGCAGGTTCTTGGAGACTGGTTGCTCGTATACTCCTCTGACATTTCATACCGCAAAACCACATCTATTTATGGACCTGCATTTCCCTATGACTTTTGTGATCCAATGAGTAAGTTATCATAATTCTGTACATTGAATGGGCAGGAATGGATGTAGATGAGGAGGCTACATTAGAGGAAATGTAATAATAATCATTCCGTGTCCATGAGATAGGTACAGATACCTACTATATCACGGTGGTGACTTAATGAGAGGATTATATGGACCCCACCCAAATCGAATTTGTAGGCTCCTTTCTTGTCCATTGATCCTATTTGGTTTTAACGTCCTGATTTGAGATAGTCAGGACGTGGGTTCTACCCTTCATTCCCTGGGAATCGTACCAGCTACCCACGTTAACCTCACCTAGCCAAGGGTAAAGCCGGAACTGAACTAGTTTGTATGTATTGTATTTTGTCGTTAGGGTATACATAAAATGTACTATCCGTTTTGAATTCTCTACGCAGATGTAAACAGGGGCTGTATGGCGATCGGCCTCACCATTTTGGCTAATAAGGACAACAAGACAGTGGGATACGCCTACGGTTACAACGCCTTGTAAGTGCTCATTATTTTTAATATTATTATTATTATTTATTACAAAGTAAAATAACTATAGAAATAATGCAGAGGAAGAGAAAAATGTTAAGTAAAAATAGACGTAGGTTATTATTATGTCCAAACTAAAGAGCGGGGATCTTACATCCTGAAGTCTTTAACAAATGTTTTTTTTTTATGAAATTTTGTATGTATGTTGGCTATATCCTGATATCTTCATTATTATTTTTATGCGACATTGGCCAACACGAGACCACTTAAAGGTCCCAAAAGTGGGCTATTTTTAATTTTACTTCATTTAACGAATGATCTTGACAGAGTGATATAAACGGCCTGCCAGTAAAAAATTTTTATTATTAATTTTTAATATTTTGATTTTGGAACTCATCGAGTGGATTATCTGAGTGAGATTTAAAAACACAGGCCCACTAGCTATCAAAAGTGAAAAAAAAATCTGTTTCTTAAAGCCAAAAATATGTAACTTCTCATCATAATCAAAGCCATCAAAGTAGGTATTGTTATTTTCATCTAGTTTAAAGTAATTGACAATTTCTCTTTTGTCTTTACAGCACTGATACATGGACAGTTGAGCAGTTCAGTAATCTTTTTTACCAAGTACCCGGTACAAACTTATACGGTTACAGAATAACTTACCTCCATTGTAAGTACGAATATTATAGAAAATTCAATTTATAAATGTTGCTATTATGTTTTCAATGAAATGAGGGAAAACATATTTATGCGTTGAGATAGGAACTCATAGAACCCTGCACAATCTATGGCCCGTTCCAGAAACACTTTCTACTATCCGAATCTCCCTTTCAACTGTGTTACACAACGCAATCTAAATGGTTTTTTTTCCATCTTCAATATATCGGGATTTTCTGGTCCAAAATAACCGTAGCAATTTGAACGCAATCGGACATTAGAGTGCGTTGACAGACGGTTGAAACGGAGATTCGGGGATTTGGAGAGTAGAAAGTGTTTCTGGAACGGGCCACTGGTATAACCATGGTCACTTGCTCATCATGTTGGGTGGGGAATAGTGAATATTACAAAAAATCAGGGATTTTCCAATATTTGAATACACATTTTGAATACACCTGGCATTCCTATCAATCCAAAGTCAAGAAGACTAGCCAAAGTAATGAACATTGAATCAAAATCTTTACCTCAGCAAATCCTTCAGGTGTTTTATTTTCAATTTCCATCACGTTTTCAGATGTGCAAGTTGCTGACGAAAAAATCTTCATCGATAAGAAACCCGCCGCTTGTGGAAAAGACGTGGTCAGATCTGGACCGAGTAAGTTATGATTGCCAACTTGCATTTTTACTTCGTGTCTCGCGTGAAATGCAGACAGTCTCTCCAAATATTGGCAAGATCAGCGGTTCCTAAATTTTTCCTTGCTCTAGAGCGTTTTCCTTCAATATAATAATAATACTCTTTAGTGGAAGGTAAACACCTGGCGAGGATAGTGATCAAAGCGTTTTCTACCACCTAACCCTCAGTCTTATGAATATACTCGTATGGTCACATAAGTGCTCAAACTTTTATTAAAAACCAAAAAATGTTGACTCACAATAATTAATTTAAAACCAAAAATCATCTGATCTGTCACAAATGTTTTTGAAACAATCGAAACACGTTCTATTTATATCAAACCACTTGATTTTTTTGTCTCCAGTCTACAGGTCTTCAAACTTCGTCATCCTTGCAAACGCTCCAGACTTCTCCTGGGTCATTCTTCTCTACTGTGATAGCTTCTCTGGATTTATTGGTAAGTACCATTGATGAGTAAACTTGAGAAACTTGATTGTTAAGACAGCGGACTTGTAACCTGGAGGTCGGTGGTTTGAGTTCCAGGCACGGATATATATTGTAAAGCAGGTTTGACTTATTTTATTGTGACATTTCTCGTAAGATTAAAAATACATGTATGTATGTAAAAATACCTGTAGATATTGTAGATACAGCGTGTTATAGAAACAATATGTAATTCTTTCAAGAGCGAATACTAGAGGCAAAATTAAGGAAACCAATTCCAAGGAAAGTTCCCCAAGTCAGCAAATATGTTAGCTATTTTTTGAATTCACAAGGGAGATGTTAGGTTAAGGGTTATATAAAATTAATGACAGTGGCTTCGTCCTGATTGCTATTAATTTGAGATCTTTGGGTTTGTATTATTCGATTTTTGAATGAACAATTGTATGTACAAGGTTTTGAATATCTAATTTCACATTTAGTGCAAACATATACTACAAAATCGGAGTCATATTTGAGTCAGTTCTCCATTGCTCTTAGATTTTCCTATTGTTCTAATACGTCTGAGTCAGATATTGCAGAATATCTATTCGTAAATCCCTTTGAAATTTCCAGACAACGCCCCGCTGATTCAAGTGCTCGTGAAGAGAGAATACCTGCCCAATGTAACCTATCCCTTCAGCACCATGCCCTTCTACAATCAGTTCAGAGAAATCATCAAGAAGAACGAGTTCAACTTCTACGCCAATGACTTGGAACTGGTGTACCATGATGAGAATGGCGTCTATCCCACATCCGTCAGCTGGGAATCCATCCAGTGGGAAGGCGACTGTCTGTGCACGGACTATTGAGGAGACAACTACCTGACCTATCAAAAAATTCGATAAATTTTGCAAATTAACATGGAATTTTATTTTTAGAAAGGACTTTGGTTACAAAATTTCTATTTTTAGAAAAGAAACTTTGGTTTCATCAGCAAATTAAATACTTTTTTTAATAGAAAAAAAACTTTCAAAGATGTCCAGGTTTTACCACCTCTCCAACCTGGGGTGTGGGATTTCCACAAAATAAAATCATACCTTTCCTGATAGTATACCACAAAAAAATCGTCAGCAGATGAAGGAGAAATGCACACGAGTAGATATGTATGTAGTGTACGTACTTTAGAGTAGGAAAACACCTATGTCTTTAATATGAATGAAAAAAAAAAAACAAAGTGATCTCGACTGTTTGTATTGTCTTCGACTTTCAACAAGTAAAAATATCTAATTAATGAATCTTCGTTACTAATAAAAAAGATTAACTCAATTTTGTATTTGACTTTTTCTTCCTCTCTTTTTTTAGGAAATATAAAAATACTCCAGGTAATCTTTTAAATTGCATAGATTATAAAATACCCAACAGTGCTTATTCACGAAGGAAGAAAAAAATTCAAAGCTATTATGAACAGACTTAAAAAAAAACAATAACGTCAAAAACTTTATTTAGAAGTATGATTTTTGATCTAGATGATTTTTTTTTTAAATTAATGAAACCAGGACAAAAAATTGTAGGATGAAAGAATACGGAAAAACCTTAATCTATCTAAGATAAACAGCCCCATCATAGAAATAAACTAATGTTTACGAGTATGATTATGATAAATATAACAACGGTAAAAATAATAAATAAATAATATACCTAAATACATGTTATAATAGAAACTTATTTATACAGCCTGACAAAGACTTAAGAGTCCTATTATTCCAGCAGTTGGTTTGGTGCCATTATTATGAGGTCAAAGTCTCAAATATATGAGGTAGATTCATGTACTTATTGGGTGGAATTCTCACTAACGAATCAATACGCTATCTGGATCACCAGACTATCAGGCAACTCTCTGCTCTCCAAAGTGCTCGCATATTACAGAGGGAATGCTGAGAAATACCCATACTATGGAAAATTCTACCACCAATCCACGGTGGTCGCGTTATGTAGAAGTAATTTATTGTGGTGGTGATACTGCTTATACAGAATAACGACCACTAAAATTCACACTCGTGGCTAGATAAAAATTCGAAGCACGATATTCGCACTCATTCGCCAAAGCATCACGACCGCTGTGAAAATGGTTTTCTCGGTGGGTATAAAACTCCCGAGCCTCAGAGCTGTCAAAGTACTTGGTTTCCTTCACTCCTAGGTTTACAATGGTTACCACATGTGTATTCTTGGGTTTGACAGTGTTTGTCACCAGCGGACTGGCACATTTCCCATTATTTCCACTGCCTGGGGCTTACCCTGGGTTTGGCAATGAACAACAAGGGCATGGTTCAGGCGAGGTAAGCATAGCAAATTTTAACCTTTTACCAAATTTCACTTCAAGATACATTTTTCTCAAATAGTGGGACTCTTAATAGGAAATATTTTGAAGCCTTGAACAACTGCCAACCTAAGATGGTTGGAGTTTCGTTTATTTTAAATCAATCAAGTCACAGTGTCTGAAATATTCAGTCTGACAAGAAGATGTCACTCAGAATTCAATTCATTAGAGTTCTTTCCCAAATGGTCTAATTTGGGAAAGAAATTGATTGGAATTACCAGTGATGCCCGGACCAATCATTTTCTTTAACAAAAAATTGGTCTAGCTTTTCAAAGAGGAAATGTTATTTGCATCCTCGGCTTCCTGCCAGAAGGACAGTCCCTAGGCGAAATGTTTTATATTTAAAAAATTAAACATGAATTTAACTTGAAGAAAAAAAAAATCATTGGGTTCAGACTGGTCGTGGTCGTTTAATAAGATCAGCTCATGCTTCAAACTCGGCTTCAGATAAAGTCATTCTTTTAATTTTAAGAAATTTATTATTTCCTTTCAGAACACACTGAGCACGAATGAAAAACCGGCTACAGGGTCAACAGGTTCTCAACAGGGATCCTCTGCAGGCAATCCTCAGCTCTCCAATCTGCTCGCATATTACAGCGGAAATTTTGGAAACTACCCGGACTATGGAAAATTCTACTCCTTCGGTCATTCCGGAAGCGCTTCCAATCTGAGACAGAAACAATTTGTTGATTTTTATCCTCAATATCAACGCTTGGGAAAAGTACTCCCTGGTTACAAAACTCTTGGCTCTTCTTACCGACCCTTCTCTCCTTACAACTACTACAGTACAAGACGCTTTATTTATCCAGGCAATATCAATGATGTCAGCAGAAATCCTTTTGCGAGTGAAGAAATTATCACCATCAATGTAAATCTTCCCGGGACCCAATGCCAGGACAAAGATGTCAAGGTTACCAAGACAAATAACAAAATAACCAATATTGAAAAGGAAGCGGCTAATAATAATAATAATAATAATAAAAATTCACAAATTGAGATTATTCACAACCAGGAAAATCAAAATCAACAAAATGATGATGATAAGGCACAAAAACGTCTCATAGCTGAGAAACAGAAACTAAAAGCAAAACTGCAGGAGCTACAAAAACAACACAACCTCAAGGAACAACAACAAACTGAACATAACCCTCACCAACCTGAGAACAATCCTCATCATGGACATTTTCAAAGGACGAGCATAAAACAAGATTCTCAATCGAAAAAATCTTCGGAAGAAAATGAAGAGAGTAAGAAACTGAAATTTTCACACCAGGAAAAAAATGGAGATAATGGTCGGATTGAAAAGGATCAACTTTCTAAAGATCAGAGAGAGAAGTCACAGAAGTCCGAAGAGTACAACAAAGAACAACTTGAAAAGCACAAGCTTCAGGTCAATAATTAGAATCACTTTAATGTTAAATCTGGTCATCATCTTGGAAAACTTCAGTACAATAGATATTTCAAACAATATATAAACAAAAAAAAACTTTCAAAAATAGAATCATCAATAATATACCTTTTGAATTATTTCTTATGAATGGAATATAAAATAGTTTCTCTTTCATCCAATCAGTATACTGAGTATGGATAGTAATTGGGGCCACCAAACAAGACCGAATCTTGCTGGATGGGAGTTTGCTTAACATCAGCAATGTTACGAAAACTGGTGTATTCAACGTGCTCTTTCGCGTAATTCAAAAAAGTATATCTGTCGAACATTTGTAGGGCGCTGAGATAAAACTGAGTAGATTTGGTGGCATCAGGGTCATTGGTCAAGGAGGGAACTGGGTCCAAGTACACATACTACAATAATAAATCAACTTTCAAACTTTGTTCATATAAATTTAGGATTTCTAAAATTCAGGCAAATTACCCGAGAAGAATTGAAATTTGTGATAATCTCAAACCTAAACCATGGTTGTATTATCAAACAACCAATTTCCGTGTTTCAAGTGTGCTGCTTGACAATAGAGGTAGTAGGCCACCCAAAGATAACCCATTTGTAGTAGCAAAAAGCGTGGAACTGTGGTGAAAGGTACAGTTTCACCACGGGGCTTGTACCTTTACTAAAGATAAAGGAAGATGGCAAAGCCTAGAGGCATTGACTTTATATTCTCATTATGTACTATCGTAGACACTGAAAATACACATTATGCAAAATGTACACCAAGAAAATTGGAAAAAAACAATATTTCACCTTCCAGACACGGCAAATACATAAATGTCATCATGGGCCCATTATTATTATTGACGTCTGTTCGGATGTTTGCCCAATACCTATCATTTATCAGATTGTCATAAAACCGTCGCAAAATTTACCAATGCCTTCGATCTGGTGTTATGGGGAAAAAACAGTCAACGGTTCAATATTTGTTCGGTTTTGATTTATTCTATAATTTTCGATATGATTACAGCGCAATTCTTTGCCTCATTTCTTTTCTTCCTTCAGCATAATTACTGTACTGTTAAAATTGCGATCAACAAAGTTGATGTACCTACTTTTTAGCACCATGACCCTGAAGGGGAGCTATTGGTATTGGGGTGAAGTTTTTTTTTTTTTTTTTTTTTTTTTTTTTAATTGGGGTTTAACGTCGCTTTCAACTGCCATGGTCATATCACGACGGGGGTTTTACCCTCCATTCGCAGGAAACTCACAAACCTGCTACTCACATTGACCTCACCCAGCCTGAGTGGGGCCGGGAAAAGCCAGCGTCACGAGAATTAGAATTTGAATGGTCACCCATCCAAGTCTTAACCTCGCTGGATGTCGCTTAACTTCGGTGTTCTGAAGGGAACCGGTGTATTCAACATGCCATCGACGCTGGTTGGGGTGAAGTTTGAACCTGATGTTCGCAGTGCTTTGAAACAATGTAGGTCAAAATTTCGCAATCAAAATTGGGTTCAAGTTGGAGGCTATTGATGTTGCAAGTAATTATTGTTGAAGGTTTGTTAGCGTACGTCTATCCTCTACCAGAGATTTCCTTGGGAATCCATTGTGGCAATACTACCAGCAAGTTGGGTACAATATCTCATTCCAGTGTGATGTATAGGACAAAGTCTTCAACCTATGATTTGTTCAATTAACCGTTTTTGTATTGAAATAAATAAATTGAGAATTTAGGTTGGGTTCAAACTTTTTTTTTTTTCATCATCATTCGTGATATGCATATGAGAAAAAAAATCCCAATAATTTCATCGCGCCATCAGGACACAGCTCACACACTGCTACTGTATTTCCACAAGAGGAAGTGATGCATCGATTGTATCTAGCCAGCTTTCGTCAGCACCGAATCTTGGTTCATTCCCTATTACAGCTCCTAAAATGGCGAACGTATTGAGCCCGCTTCTGTTTCTGAGCGTTTTGCTGGTCTTGGCCAATGTGGGTCACCTGATGGCTTTCGACTTCCACAAGTGTTCAGGGGTCAAAGCATGCGAAGTTCCCACCAATCCGGTGAGTACACTATTCTTGAAAATACAAATAACCCAAACTAAGCCGAAGGAATATTTATTTGGACCATGGAGCTTGAAGAGGAGCAAGTTTTTCAGAAGAGTTGGCGACAGCCCGATTGACAGGAGACATGAGAACGGTTATTCTACTCACACAAAGATTGTCTCTAGCAAGAGCTAATGCTGCAAGTGTTCTCTCTGGATTGCTAAAGGGAAAAACTTTGAGTGACATGACCTGAATAGCATGACTAAACAAAATATACTTAGTTTATATTCACAGTTCATTTTTTTAAAAATGTTCACGGCCATATCATAGCCACGTGCGGCCGGCTGGCCTCAGCCCGTTTGTTTTATCCTTAGCCAGCTTGTTCTATGAACCTAGGTATAATAAGATGAAGTAATAAACTATAAACAGGGAGGAGACCAGCAGTCTGGCTGGGGGACTATAAACAGGGAGGAGACCAGCAGTCTGGCTGGGGGACTATAAACAGGGAGGAGACCAGCAGTCTGGCTGGGAGACTATAAACAGGGAGGAGACCAGCAGTCTGGCTGGGGGACTATAAACAGGGAGGAGACCAGCAGTCTCGCTGGGTGACTATATACAGGGAGTTGACCAGCATTGACTTGGTTCTGGGGGCCCTTGTCAATTATTAGCCTCCTTGTAAAGACAGTGGTAGAAGTGCAGAGTCATTCCTCCACTGTCTGGTTACCATCGTTCACGATGACGCCACCCTATGATGATGAATAAAGTAATAAAATTAGACATTAAAAAAATCTACTGGAAAGTGGAAAGAGACCGTACTGTCACCAAAGACAGTCCGTAGGTCTGCACGGTAGGTTCTATCAGATATCAGAGCATAGCGCTTCTCTGAACTTTTAGGTGCCTGCCTGCTAGCACTGGTTCGATGTACTATTCGAGGCAAATATGTATTTCACATGACGAGTGAAGTTGTGAACATAATTATGGATTCCCTCGGTTTCTTCCATCCTCTTTCGGGATAACATAACACAATGACATCATCAGGCGTTGGACGAAATCCGATACACTTTTGTTCTGTCACAACTAGATCACAATCACACTTGATTTAATTTCCAGGCAACAGGATGGTGGTACCTGACCTGGGCGTCCAGAGCTGGAGACAATAACCTGAAGAGCTTTTTCAAAAGTAACAACTGCGGCATATTTAGTAAGTTTTCAAGAATGTGGCTAGGAAAAAGTGAAGTATTTACATGCATAGCTTTTGTGTCTCTTCTCGCATAAGTTTTAGACTATTCATAGTTTTCATGGTTCTTCTCACTGAGATCATCAAGCTCGCCGGTAGGCGAGCGCTCGTCAAGTAGCGCCAGCCAACCGGCCTATATTAACACGAAACAGAGTTTATATGTATTTTGTTTTATTGTTTTCGCACACCTCCCGCTAACTTTTATCGATTTTTATTTCAAATTCGTAATTAGACGCGAAAATAGATTGTGTTTCACGAAAGCGCGAGGTTCCTACGATCAGTTAAAGTCGTTTTCTGGCCACGCGTAAAATCTTGAATTTCATGAAAATATTCATACAGGTTTTTTTTTTCAGACCAATTTTCTGTCAAGCGTACAGCAATGTGTGCTTGTCGTGGAAAGACTTGAGCTACGTTTTTGAATAGGGAATTTTCATCTCTGCATACCTTTCATAGTTACAAGTATTTATTTTTTATAGGATAGGAGATATAGCCTTCTAAAATAAAAGCGGAAAGTTGCACAGAGCCGCCCCTGGTTATCTTGGAGCTGCGATTCTGGTATTTTTCGAAAGGCCTTATCATAGGAAAAAATATAAAAATATAACCAAATTATTACACTGGACCAAACTTGAGTTATAGCCTTTGAAAGGAATACTTATTTTGGAGCCCAGAGCCGTCTATTGTTATCCTAGAGATGTATTTCTGGTGTTTTTAGAAGGGTCTAGTCAAAGGGAATGAGATCACTTAATTTCAGATGGTTGAAACAAGTAGAAAAGTCTTTAAAGCCCTCTAAAAGAATATCTATAATGAACCCTGGAGCCACGCCTAGTTATCCCAAGTTGATGACTGAAGGTTCTTTCTAAAGGTCTAATTACGCAGAATTATACTACGATGTAAATAAAATTTTAGAAAAATCAGCGACAGTGTGAGATATAAAAAGAAAAAACTGAATTAAGATTAATGAGAGTAACAAAAAATATTCGCCTCACATAAAACTTAAAATACGGGTGGGATATAATCGTCAATGATTCATCCAAGCTGCCAGCAGACCGTTTTATCAGAGTGGGAACAATAACGTTCTATAACTTCAATCAAAGATTTCTACATCAAGAGGTAAACTAGGTCTATATTATTAGAAGTGTATAAAATATTGGCCAGTAATAAGAAAAATATTCATGTAGATCAAAACAATGATAAATTATAATAAAATATTATGTATTGAGCAGGCTCTGTGGTCGTCGACTGGTGTAGGTAAGACACAAAGTTTGCAAGGTGGCCTGGGTTCGAATCCCGGCTAGGTAGAATTTTTTTTTACTCTGTACTTTGGATGTCCGGTTTTCTCGTGAGAAAAAAAACAGTAGTTGGTAGTTTGAGTCAACCTCCTATGACCGTTTAATTTCGAACGAAGTGAGTATGGTTCTCGATCAACATTGATTTGTCACAATCTAATTATCCATCTACCTATGTTTGTAACATGATATAAGTTGCATGTTTTGTCCAATCGAGCTGAAATTTTCAGGGTATATTCCATGAATATAATGCTTGCTTATTAATTTATAATTATTAATTGTATATCTTAATGTATAAATGTCAAAGTCACTGACTGACCACTGACTGACTGATCATCGCTCTACAGCCCAAACCGTAAGTCCTAGGAAGCTGAAATTTGGTAGGTAGCTGTGTCTTATAGTCTAGATGTGCAAAAAGAAGGGATTTTTCGGAATTCCCACTACAACACCTGCCATTGGCGAAAAAAGATTTTTTGCTTTCACGGCCATGCCTCGGCCCGAAAAGCGGGCGACAGCCCGCTAGTATAGTATAATTTCTCACTTGTTCTGTTTATATCTACTGATTATGCTGAAATGACACCATGTTTAGCAACTCGAAGTTAGGCAAATATATGGGTCAACATTTCTTAGACCCATAGTAAGAGGCACTTTCGGAACATACAATAATACTCGGCACATTCATTTCCCTCTTTATTTTGCCAAGATCGAATTTCCATCTACCTACCATGTACGTAGGTACATAATATAATTAAAATTGTATTATAAACAAAACCACGAAACCGAGCTGTCCGTTTTTTAACGAGTTCATTATCTACTAATTTTTCAATACAAGGTTAAAACACTAGTTGATTATTAAAGAATTATTGTTAATGGATTTTAAGATTAAATAGGTATGTGTTTTTCTTCATTATTATTTATACTGGTTGAAGTTCCACAAAAGAAGCACCAATTATCACACCAACCTCATTTTAAAACGATTGTGACCAGTTGATTGTATTTGGTTTTAACGTCATAATTTGAACAAGTAAGGACGGGGGGTTTTACCCTCCATTCGCTGGGAGGGTAAAACCCCTTTTACTATCTCAGTCAGGACGTTAAAACCAAATAGAATCAACTGGTCACAATAGATCTAATTAGGTCGCAGTGTTAATTGTTAGGGTTTCATTGGAAACCCTGCAACCAGGTCAGATAATAATAATAAAAATGTATATCTAGAACAATTTCTTACTTTTTCTGTTTATACTGATAATGCTGAAATGACACCATGTTTAGCAACTTACCGACCTTAGTAGCTTGATCGATAAGGCAGTGGACTTGTAACCCAGAGGTCGGTGGTTCAAGTCCGGGTTTCAGCGTAGATTTAGTAAAGCGAGTTTGAGTAGTTTTGACTTAACTTTAATGTTTAGGAACTTGAAGTTAGGCAAATACATGGGTCATAATTTCTTAAAGCCATAGTAAGAAACAGTTTCAAACAATCGGACGGTTTAGGGAAGTGTAGATTATGTAACTCAGTTTATAAACTAGGAAGTGGAACTTCTAATTTATTGAAACACTAGCGGTTTACAATCGCCGCTTTGCCAGCCCATCAAACACACACACCACACCACAACACACAAACACCACACACAAATCACACACACACACATCATACACTCACATCACACAAAAACACACATCACATACCACACCACACACACCACACCACACACTCACACCACACACACACACACAACACACACACACATACCACATTCACACCACACCGCACAGAAAAGTAAAAATGTGAGAAAAAAATTGTGTCACAATTCACTATTAGTCCTTACCCGGCATAGCTCAAGAAGGGCTCATCAGAATTTAGCGATCAATATGTCAAAGGAAAGCTCAGACCCTTGCCTAAAACTTCCTCACTTTGAGTTGATATGTCGTCACTTCAAATTTCAAGAAAAAAAATGTCATTTAAGTCACAATATTTTACGTGTTACCCATCCATTTTTTTTCCTTACCTGGCGTAGCTCAAGAATGGCTCATCAGAAATTATCTCCTGTACACGTTCAGAATGCAAAATTGAGAGATTTAGTTAGTGTGAGATTTAGTTAGTGTACTGAATGATGAAAGAACCGGTGCTTTTGTACTTGGTTCTTGAGTAATTACTCGAATACACTATTCCATTTACATCCGCTCTCAGAATCTCAAAAACCAAGTACAAAAGAACCTGGGTAAATACTCGGTACTTTTATGTAATCGATTACTGAAGTACCGGTTCTATGAAATACTCGGTATTACCCATCTCTAGTTATTGCCAACAATACTGAAACGGGGTACTTTTCTTTTAGTGAATCTAGCAGTGGGTTTCAAATTTTGAAAAGATCAACAAAATTGCTGAGCGCTATTTAGTGTCACTGAAAGGATCACACTTGTTATCTCAAGATTTCTCCTACCTTCAGAAAGTATACTATAAAATTTTCTCTCAGCATCTTTCCAACGTTTCTTCTTTGTTTGCGGGGCTTGATGGAAAAAGGGCGTAAGTCGATTTACGCCTTTTTTGCATCACTGATTGAGGAAAATCAATTAAATCAAAAAGTAGTGATATCCCCCAAAAAACACTTCGTGTAAAAATAGTCGTCAAGTGTTGGAATAATTAAAAAGAACTGATATCAAAAACGTCAATTTTCTATGTTTCAAGGAATTTTTTTCACATAATTAGTCATACAACAAAATAATACTCTTGAAAGAACCATGTTGTATAGTTACAGAACCACGTCCTTGACCACTGCACACTGTTTTGTTAGCAGATTACTACACATAAATATCAGAACAAAACAGTGTGCAGTAGTCAAGGACGTGGTTCTGTAACTATACAACATGGTTCTTTCAAGAGTATTATTTTGTTGTGTGACTAATTACGTGAAAAAAATTCCTTGAAACATAGAAAATTGACGTTTTTGATATCAGTTCTTTTTAATTATTCCAACACTTGACGACTATTTTTACACGAAGTGTTTTTTGGGGGATATACCATACAGGGAACCTGATGTATCAAGATTTGCGTCCAGTAGGGACCATCAGCTGACTTCAAAATCAGTGCCGGAGTGTAGTTATATTTCTCTCGCGAAGGAGTGGGAACCTAAAATACCAAATTATTCTAAAATAATATTTTTACTTTTTTCATACTTACCTATTTTGTTACATTGGCTGTGTGAAATGAATAATAGATACCCCCATGCCTTTTGGATTTTTGATAACTTTTGCATGTAGCGTGATCAATTTTAGTTGCGTTCGTTTCATTTTTATGGTTCTGCCTTGAAAGCAATGTAAGAAAAGATGCCTGCCAATAATAATTCAACCGAGGATGCTTCTTGGATCCTCGGTCCCTTCCGGAAGGACGGCCCTTGGTACAAGTTTTTTTTTATTATATTTAATGAAAATAAATAAAACGTTTCTTCTTCTTCTTCTTCTTAAAAAAAAAAAAAAATCATCAGTACACAGAGTTAAAAGTTTATCAAATCTATGTACGAGTATATATCTTCTTTTTGTATCTTCCAGAGAACTGCAACGACTGTGCATGTTTAGCCACCTACTACGCTAGTGGGGACGAAAACAGGTACCTAGGATACTCCGTCTCTTCCAACACCAAGTAAGATTCTGTTCCTTACTTTTGCTTTATAAGAACATTGAATAATAAAACCACATATCTGAAGGTAATGTGGTAGACAATGGCTAGAGCAATAACCTCGCCTGGTGGTTACCTTCCACTAAAGAGTGCTATCATTGAAATTTCAGGGAAAAGAAAAATTCTGTTCCTTACTTTTGCTTTATAAGAACTTTGAATAATAAAACCACATATCTGAAGGTAATGTGGTAGACAATGGCTAGAGCAAAAACCTCGCCTGGTGGGTTAACCCCGTTAATATGTTAAAATCTAAAAAAAAAAAAAAAAAAAAAAAAAAATCATTGAAATTTCAGGGAAAAGAAAACTTACGTCAAATCGTTCATTGACGATAAAGTGGAAGACAATAACTTGGTGTTCCACAAAAATATCATCTATGACGAAGCTGTTATGCCCTACTCAGATGATGGGTATGGAAATGTCACAAACTTCGAGACAACAGCAGGTAAGTGATGGCTGTTTAAATGATCTGTACCATACAATACTCTGTTTATTCTGCAAGGATGAGACTAAAGAGTCCCTTTACTCTCACAATCAAAACAAAGTCTCATTTATTGGTGTAATCTATGGGAAATGGATGTCGACTATTTCATTATTGTAAGTGGTCAAGAGTGTAAAGATCTCATCTATCTCAGAGTTAAGATATCCTTCTCATGAGTGAGTTTTTTTTTATCTTTTGAGAAAACAAAAGTTCGAGAAGAAGAAAAGGTTGAGTGGAAGAGATTGCCACAAATAATGACCCCACTCCTTAGGTAGAGCATTAGCTTTATATTCTTTTTGTTTATTTGTTATATATGTATATATTTTTTTTTCTTCTTAAAATTATTCATTCCATACTGTAAATATTGTACTTTGTCTATACCTAATAAAAAAGTATATTAATAATAATATTAATCAATAAAATCCCGCCCTGCATGGTAAATGTAAAGATGCACGATATACTAAGAGCTGGGATATGACTCCAGTATTTGATACCTACTACAAACATATTTAACTTAAATGAGTCAAAAAGAAATGAATTTTCCTCAATGTCCCAGACATGAGGGATTTGATGCAATTTAAATTTGAGTATTGTCTATCATATGAAAAGTTTTCACTCTTCTCGAGACCTATACACCTTCCCTTGTCTCGTCAGTTCTTAACCATGTCAGTTCCTAACCACCTATTAGACAGAGCTACAGTTCCTAACCACCTATTAGACGGAGCTATTACAGTTCCTAACCACCTATTAGACAGTGCTACAGTTCCTAACCACCTATTAGACAGAGCTAAAAAAGTACTTTCGATAAATTTCTAATATTAGAAATCGAAAGTATTGTGTTTGTTTTTGTAAAAAAAAAGAATATTTTTTCACTACCTTGTTGCCTAATGCATCGTTGCGAATAACACCGCGATTCGATGGTTATTTCACAGTTGGAGATTTCTACAAGTACGTTCTCCTGGATACAGACAACAACAATTCTTGGAGAACTGTCATCGTGTGTGAGGACACCAAGGACATTTGCAAATGTAAGTAATACATAGGTACTTTCTTAATGTGTGTGTCAGAATTAGTAATACATAGGTATTTTCTAGATGTCTGTGTCAGAATTGTTTTAACAATTTTCGCTTCCAACTTTTGTCCACATCTTCAAGGTGTTGAATCTGTATTTCGTACGAATGAGTGACATCTTCATCGTTTGTAATATGTATTTATTGTATTTAATAACTCTTTGTACCTGTGTTAACAATTTCTTAATTATTGTATTGAATAACTATTTGTACCTGTCAACAATTTCTACATTACTGCATTTAATAACTCTTTGTACCTGTTAACAATGTCTTAATTACTGTATTTAATAACTATTTGTACCTGTGTTAACAATTTCTTAATTGATGCACAATTAAGGCTTGGGTGGAAGAGATTGCCTAAAGAGATTGCCTGTCTGGCTGGGGGACGTTAAACAGGGAGAAGACCAGTGTCTCGCTAGAGGACTATAAACAGAGAACATACTAGCCAACCCTTACAAGCCAGGCTAGCTTGCAGTTTCCTAAGGGTTTAATGGCTTATAAAGAAAAGTCCAAGTCCTCATGATGGTTGATCGTACATAGAAATATGTGGTTCAGGACGAGCCAACTTTGAAATAAAGTTGACTGGAGACCATCACTCACCTCTCCAGCTGTAGCCAAGCTGGCTACAACAACAACAACAACAACAACAATGAGATTGCCTAAGGCAATAACCCCGCCCTTTAGTTAGGACAAATATTATGTATATATTTATTTTTTTTTTCTTTATTTTTTTCGTATATTATATTGTACTTTAATTTGTAATTATTTGTGTTGTATATAATATGTCCTGTTAATAAAGTGTTAATAAATAAAAATAAAAATAAAAGGATATTCTGTGTGGTCCCCAGCTGCTCAGCCCCTGGTCATGCTGTTCACCAGGTCCCGCAACCCCGGCAAGAACTCGACCATGAGGGAGGTTCTGGACTCTCTGGGCAAGAACGGACTGAATGCCCACGAGCTGGAACTAACCTACTACGACAACAACGGCTGTCGATTCCCCGATAGCAAAGAGTTCAACAGGTGCAATTGGGGCTGCAACTGTATGAAACCACCCCAGCAGCAATAGTTGGTTACATAACTATGTCTTATTATTAATAGATAAATAAAGGGTTATTTCAGACAGTACCACCAAACCAGTACTAAAAGAATACCTATTACATAACTATGTCTTATTATTAATAGATAAATAAATGGTTACTTCAGACAGTACCACCAAACCAGTACTAAACCTTGATACTGCATATTCTAAGAGGTTAAAAAAATAATTCTTTATTTAATTTGTTTGTAAAATAAATAAATCATTTTAATCAAATTCAATATGAACAGTTAAACGTGTTATAAATAATGAAAAATTAAACATTTCTAGCCGAGAAAGTTATTAAGTACAAAAAAGTTTTGTGCTAGCATTATAAAAATAAATATTCAAAAACATCAATTTCATTCCAAGAGCACCTTAAGGAGAATACTACAAGAGCACTTTCACAAAAACAATTCCAAATACACGTTTCATATACTGACAGGTTACTAATAAATTGGTCTTTTGAACAAAAAACTACTATTAACGAAATAAAATCAAACGACGGAGTCTCTGTCTAAACAAACATAGTAGAAGAACAGAAAAGGTATAAAAACCTTTTGTAAATTTGTACACAATGAAATAGACTAGAGAAAAAATAAACATAAAACAACGACTTTACAAAATTTAAAATTAAATGGTTGTGAAAAACAATAAAAAAATGGTGGGTTTAAAAACTTGAAATAAATAGATATGGCAAAACGTAACGTAACTTCTTTGTTTTTTGGGTAATGCTGTGATATTTTCTTCAACATTTTGCAAAAGCATAAAAAAAAATACTGATACCTCACAATAGAAGTCGATAAAACAAGAAACATAAAGTATTAACAGTGTTAATCAGTTAGCACGGAAGAGGTTGATAGGAACAGATTGGGAAAAGTAAATATTTGAATTTACCGAGCACCCAAAAAAACACAGAGAATCAATTAGTAAAATCGAATAAAATATATATGAGTATAATACTGAAAAATATTGCACAGACTGTTATATACAATGTTATAAAAATAAGAAGTGGAAGATCTAGGTTATTTTTAAAAGTCACTAGTTTATAAAAAACACTTTGAAGATTTATTTTTTGTCCATTCTATTTGAACTGTTGGTGTAATGGCACTCACAGTAGACAGAGGAAATAAGATACCTCATTTGTGAAGTGTTCAAAACTTGATAGAGCGCCGAGGTAGCTTGCTGGCGCCTCCTATAGTAGGTATTGCACCTGCGCTGGAAGCCCTCCTGTTGCTGTGCTGAAGGTTCTCCTCGGATATGGACTTCAAGCTCGCATTGGACTTGTCAGCCACATGGATGCCGTTGGGTATAATACAAGACTGAGGCCTGTCCTCCGCACGCATATCACAATTCTTGTAGAAACTTTCCTGTTCTGAGCGAAGACAAGAGAATTTACTTCCTTTCAGAGTTTTCTTTCCTGGGATTTTCGAGCTGGTTTCACTGGCTTCAGAACTTTGTTCGCTTCTGTTGGTGAGGGACTCGGAGGAGGTCTTGTGGTAGCGGGTGGCGGTGTCGCTGCTGGAGGAGGGGCTGCGCCTCACCAGGACCACCGTGCCTAGGCCCGCCCTGCCCCCTGGCCCTTCCCCTTGACTCTCGCCCTGGTGAGTCGTCCTCTTGTACCCAAACGGTGGACTGGGACCTACCTTCACCACTTTGGTGACACTCTCACCAGCTAACTTTCCTGTTAAGTTTGGAGATGGTGCGATCTTTTTTGAATCAATCGTTGGATTTTCCGAGGTAACTCCTGTTTTAATCGATTTGCTATCGACAGGGATCGTATGGTCAGCAAATCTCTCAATTCGGTTCGGTGGGGTGACTTGCTTCTTTACTAATCCTGATTGTTGATTTATTTCTACGCCTGATTCGTATCGAGGTTGAATAATTTTCGAAGGAGATGGACTCTTGGAAACGAGACGAGATTTCATTTGAGGAGTGATCATCGAAGCCCTGACTGGCTGGTCTGTCATATCAGGTATAGATTTCTCTCTTGCTGGGATGGGAGGGGCAGGTGGTTCACTGTTATCTTCACCCAGGCCTGGGATTTGTGATTCTATAATCTGAGATATACTACGCGGCGCTTGCATCTTGGAGGTTTGCCTCCGCCACGGCACCTCCGAGTATTGCATCTTGTTAGGAGGCTTGCTGACATCAGCTGTCTGGGGGGAGGGGGGGCGGGTCCTCAAGGTGCCGTCAGGTCTGCCGTAGCGAGCTGGTGGAGTCAGATCAGCTGGGGGAATTGCTTTTTTAAGACTAGCTGAGGAACATTTTAAAGGCGATACCGACACTCTAGGTTTCCCAATGATTTGAGAAGCCTTCACGTTACCAGAACTTTCGTTATAGTGGGATTCAGTAGTGGTAGTTTTTTGATCATTTCTCTTATCACCAATATTATGATGTACTTCAGATGTATTTTGTGTAATAATTTTACTTTCTGCATCTGTCTGGGTATTTGCCTGTTGTGGGTATGAATATGATGAACTGTTGTTAGATAAACAACTCACTGAAGGCGATATATCTCTGTGTTTGTCACCATTTTGCTGCGGATTTCGTGATCCGATTCTCACTGTGAAAGATTTATTTTCTAAAATATTTTTCCTTCTATCAGAAAATATTTGATAGTTAGAAACTTTCTTTATACTAGAGCCGTTGACTATGCTTGTCGATCCCAAAATATTAGATGACGGAACTTTCGGTGGTAAATTAGTAACTAAACCTAGACTTTCATTTGAAGTAGAAACAGGGGGAGAGTTCTTGTCGTCAAAACTTCTGCGGTATGTGGAATGTTTGTTGAAGTTATTTCCATCTGTGGTGTCACTCTTCTTGGTATATCCGTGGAAATCCAGTTTGCTGATACGTTCATCATAGCTTCTTCTATGAGAATGTCTTTTCATTAGTTTACTTTCTCTGAATACTCGGCTATCACTAGTTGGTGTGTCTTGTTCAGCTTCAATTGATACTGCAGAGCTAGCTAGGTTTATTTCATCAGGGCTTTTTGTTTTTACAATCTGAGTTTTAGGGATACACCTAGAACTCATCAAAGGTGGGTTGGATTCTGCATTTTTACTAATAGTTTCCAGTTCTGGGTTTTCTTTAATACTTACTTCAGGTTCTGTGGGCAAGACTTCTTGTTTGTCAGCTATTTCCGGGATTATATTTAAGTCATCGTTCCTACAACAGATAGGACTTGGTGTATTCTGTTGATGATTCAAGTGTGAATGAGGTGCTATGGTATGACTAGCTGGAGTGTTCACTGGGTAAGCTGGAGCAGATTTGCAGCTAATCGACTGTTGGGGGTTCTGAGAGTGGAGTTCGTTTGTATTTATTTCGGATTTACTTTTCACTTGGTCCAAATTAAGAGTTTCGATCCGAATTTCTTCATTGATCTGTTCAATTTTCGAATTCAATTCATTGAGTTCATTCTCAAAATTCAAACTCAGACGTTGACATTCTTCAGGCGTCACAGTTTTGTCATTTAGAAACATTACTTTTTTCTTATCGATGTTTGGCGATCTCTTCATTATTCCAGGGGGTGTAAGCTGAGGACTGGTACTGACTCCAGGGTGTAGATGTAATTTGGCAGAGTCATTTTCTTCAAACCGAGGGGTGTTGGGTTTTTCAATGAAGTCTTGCTTTACAGGGCTTATACAGTGTCGTGGGTTGTCGGTGTTGGCAGAATCTGAATTGAGGTAATGGTCAATGGTTTCAACCTCATTGGTGAGATTTAGAATTTTCTGCGTGATATCATTGTCACTATATGACTTCGAACCATGTGTTCGAGTATTGACCATATCACTTTTCGCTGATATACGTGGTAATAAATCATTAGATTTCATTTTAAGTTGATCTTGAAAGGTTGAATGACTGATGTTATCCAACCTGGCAATGTTTAGATTGGAGTTGCTCTGTGTGATATATTCACTGTTCACGACAGTTTTTGGCGGTACCTTATCTTGATCTGAACTATTTACAAAACTATTGCGGGGTGAATCTATATGGCTTATTTCTACATCAGAACAGTTTTTGTTCTTATAAAAAAGAAATTCGTTATTCTGTAAATCTAAATGATTGATTTTTGGTTGTCTCGTGGTTCCACAAGAATATTTCGGTTCAGATTTGAGTTCTAGAGGTTCACTACAGTTTTCTAGAGACTCGTTACTTTCCATCTTTTCCTGTTTATTAGACAAGGAGTTATTTGTGCTAGGTAAATCTGGTGTTGAGTTGGTACTAGCGGTTTCAATAAGACTGTGCATTAATAAGTATACATCGTGATCAGGAGAATGAGAAGGAGAAAAAGAGTAATCATTATTTGAGTTCATCTCTGGTGATTTTTCATATTCGAATTTCCGGTCTGGTGTTTCTAAAATTTTATTTTTGTTCAAGTTTGAACTGGACGATTGATACGACATTTTTCGAGGTCTTGGTAAAGTATTATTCACAGAACCAATTTGAGGTTCTTGAAATTGAATATTAATTTGTTCATCATTTAAACAAGGTACGGAATTTTTTCGCTCGATTATTGCTTTCGGTTGATATTTTAGAGTATGACCTTTAAAAAACGTAGTGAGAAGACTATCTCTATCAGAAGGTTGGTACATACTTTTTCTCTTGTTTTGAAAGCCTGGTAGTAGACTTTGTTTTTCCATTTCAGCTAAACAAGAATCTTTCTTAACTTTATTAGAAGTTTCATAGTCTGTTCTACCAAGATGTTCAGTACTTTTCTTATGTTGTGGGTGGACATGATTATCCAGATCTTTCCTTTGCGCTGAATGAAATGACTCCATCACATGAACACTTTTTCTTTTATGTTCTTTGGGGGAGAAGAAACTGCGTTGGGAATTGGGCTGAATGAGGGATGATTGTTTTGGCAAGATTTTCCTCTCTGAAACAATAGACTCTGTTGATATTATTGTCCTGTGTTCTGGGCTTTGATTAGAGTTGTTCTTTCTTTGTTCGGAATCAACTTTTACTACTTCAGTTTGTTCTCTATTGTTACAGACACTTTCTATTGTGGAATTGATGGGGGACTGTTCATGACTCTCACTACTATGAACATCTTTCTTAAATGTGTTCAAAGTGTTTTGTTTAACACGCTGATTGCGACCTAACGTATTTAAGAATGCACGCTTTAATTTAGATCCCGGACTGTTGCTCTTTGCATTATTATTGATTTCAGGCCGCGTCGGGTCAGTATCTTTGACATTATTCTTTGGCTTAAACATTTGGTATTTTAAGAAGTTACTAGATTCATTTGGGTTATTTCTTTGGTCAGTGCTGCTCGAATGAACAATGAGTTCATTCACATTTTTTGGTGTGTGTTCAGAATAAATAATGTTATTTCCATGGGAATTTTCCTTTTGTTTTGGAAACAGTAGAGAATTGCCGCTTGGTTTTGAACTGTTCCATTTTATTCCTGGTTTATTTGTACGTATAGGAAGAAGAAGAGTGGTATTCCCATGTTTATCGTTCAAAATTTTAGATTCATTATATGATACGTCATTCGTTCCTCTAATAGCAGGATTGGTGACTTTATACTTTAATACTTGGTCATCATCAACCAGCTGGTTACTGGAAAATCTCTCGTGGTGAATAAATTTCTTTGGTATCCCTAATTTGGATTTTACTCTTTGGTTATCATGAAGTGAATGTGTAGCTATGTTTCCATTACTGTCATACCTACTCCCCACCAAACTATCAACTCCATTTAGTAATTCGGGATCACTTACCTTTGTTCTCCCATGTGTAAAAGAATTTTCCTCAGACTTGACTGAACTTACATTGACATTAACAGATTTGTTTGTACTAGTGCTTAAATTAACTTTTTCTTCGTTCATTTCGTTTTTATAATGTGAATATCTTATCTTACTTGGATTATCAGTTTTAGTCATAATTGGCCTGTAATTTTCACTCATGGGCGTTGAATTCAGAGGAATGCCTGCGTCTATGAAGAACTCCTTCTCCATGCTAGCTTTCATGTAGGGGTGGATCATGACGGCTCTGTCTGAGGTTGAGTCCAGTGGGTGGTGGTGTGGTCTATGTTCTACTAAATCTTCTTGCAATACTAGAGCAGGCTCTATGAGAAGATTCAGAAGGGCACTAGCGCGCTTTTCTTTCAATTTGCTTCCCTGAAATAAGAAATTTGATAAACAGAATATGTCAGTAACAACGCTGTACTTGGTTTGAAAACTTGGAACGAAAATGTTTTCCTTATTAAAGTATGGTTCGTAGGAGGACCAATGGTAAAAACAATTAGCAAAGTTTTCTTCGTTCTCACATAATACAAGTCTGTATTTCTAGTAACATGAAAATACAGAGTGGACACCATATTTTAATACTTACCAACGATTTGACATTGGCGCTGACGTCAACGTCTGGGTCACTCCTCAGCTCCCCGAGGCACTGTTCTATACGAGAGCTTAGCTCTGAGTCGGGGAATGACGTCAGACGAACACTGGAATGCACCAGGAGACTTGTCACACTCAGGCGAATATTCGCTACCGGATCAGCTGAAACGAAATTTGATAGATAATAGCGAAGATTTTTTTTTTTTCGTCACAAGCAATGGTAGAAACCCAGGTGATAATCCAGCAATTTTTATTTAATGGGCCGTATTCATAAAAAGAAGAAAAATAGTTTACTTCCAAAATTTGAAGTAATTGCTTCAGTCGTTATTCATAAAGTTCTGAGCGCAGAAGCTTTTACTTCAAAACAAAAGGAAGAGTTTTTCCTTCTTTGTAAGTAAATCCTACTTGGATATTCATAAAGTTGACCTTTTCTTTTTATTAATAGCTCCTCCAACTTAAACATGGAGAAATTGCTTGTGAGCAAAAGCAAATGGTCACAAATAAAAGCAAATGGTAATGACAAGAAAAATGAGCAAATGCTTTTACTTCGAGCTTTTGTCATTTTTATGAACACGGTCCATTGTGTCCAGTACCTCCCAAAAACACAATGTTTCAGATGTGTACAAAAATACACGACAAGAAATTATCAAGCTTCTTCACAGTTAAAGAAGGGGAACGCCAGCAGCATTACCTGATTGAATACTTACACTGAACCATAAATGCAGCGACTCATTGAGTACTAGTCTACAGTATTTCCAATTGCTTTAAACAATTCAAAACTCACCAGAAAGCAGTATTAGTGATGGTAAAAAGTACTTCTTGAAATCTTCAAATGGAAACATCTGGATTGTTTGGTGGCAGATTTTCACAAACAGATTTCGATCGTAAAAACTTCGACTGCAGTACAAATCTGAAAAAGATTTTTCTTTAAATAGCATACACAGGTAGTACATTTTATGAAAATGGTATGTTTTGTCATAAATTATGTGCTAAGCTTAATTATGAAAACTTCTCAAGAGAATACAATGTAAGATAAAGATATTCAATGCAAAATTCTAGACAAGAAACTCACATTAATAAAGTCAAGGCTCTCTTGACTTTAGCCTTACTAAAAAAAGTTTCAAAAACCATTCCAAATTCCACTTTGAGACATTCTAATAAATCTTTATGAAATTATTCTTCCTGTTATTCAACTATAACAAATAGAATGTAACACTTGTGGATAACGCACCATCATCTTTGATTTATTATAACTCATTAGTGGTGAGTAATATTGTAACTAACTCGAGTGGATTACTCTTGCTTTGTACAAAATTCTCACCTTTATGGATTCTAGAAATGCATTTGGTAGTCAAGGAGTCACTGTTTATTTTGATCAAAAGCGTGAGAAGTGTTTTACTGGCAGCCAATCGGGACGGTATGGGTCGCTGAAGTTAAAAATAATAAAAATTATTAGTATCCATTTACATAAGATAGGATTAAACAATACAAATGTCTAACTCTACGCGTAAATGAAATGAAGCTGTTCAAGCAAATATACAATTTGCCAAACAAATTACTTTGAAAAGTAGGATATTATATGACATGTAAATTTGTATTAATCACATTTTTAAATTCTCCTGTTTCGTGAGCTCTAGCTCTATCCCCAGAGGTAAGGTGTAACTTGGGGGGAAATGAATGGCCAAAATCAAGATCACAAGTTCAAACTTAAGCATTAGTTTCCCCATTTAAAACAATTGGTAAAATTTAGACTCAAGTCCACAGAAGTACATATACCAACAATGTCTTTTAATTCCACCCTTACGCAAACCTGCTAGAAATGCATAGACTAAGGGTGAAATTAACAGACAAAATCGATAACTTAAGTAATTGCTTAGCAACGGTTTTCCCCATCTAAAACAGCACGCAATCTGAGACTTAGCGCCATAGAGGTATTACAAAAACGTCTATTAATTTCGCCCTAAGTATATCTAATAAGTTTTTGCAGTGTTTCTTTTCAGTGAAACATAACGATATATTCAATGGGACACTCACACTGTGTTTGATTCTGTAGAAGAAAGCCTCCTGAAACTGGTCTAGTAGACAAGATGCAGGCAGAATAGTGACCAGCCTCTGAATCTCTTGCATATACAAGACGTACAGGCGCCACTTGTAGCTCTGACTCACCGTGTCCTCACACACTCGCAGGGACGATATCAGGGAGGAACAGTCCTGGGGACGTAGAGAAGAATAAATTCTAGACCAGTAGCATGCTAGAGGACTTTAAACGGAGAACAGACTAGCCAACACTAACAAGCCAGGCTTATTAGGAGAAAGCCCAAGTTCTTAGTTGCGTGGACACAACGGAGTCTATACCCTGGAGTCCCTGGGGTAGAGTCAGTACCACGTAAAAAATCTAACAATGTTATTAAATGTAAGCGGCCACAACAGAGTCCCGAAAATCGTCTATATCAAGCTGTAGGTGCCAGGGTCTGGGGTCGAGGGTGTAGGGTGTAGGCCCAGGGTCCTCGTTGTGGCCGCCTGCTTACGATTGGTGATCGAACAGAAGATTATGTAGTTCAGGACAAGCTAACTAAAATTCGCTGGAGACCATCACTCCTCCTACTGTAGCTATGCTAGTTAAAACAATAAATTCTAGAAACTACACTGGCTGCAAGACAAATTTCATTAGGAATAACCAATGCAAAAAAATAAATAAATAGAAAGCCAAAGTCAATGGCTTACTGAATATGTAAACAGTTTCTGTTAGTTTGCTCAAGTTAAGCAGCGTATTTTTTATTTATTTTTAATGCACTGTATCCCCTTACCTTTGTTTCAATAGACTCTAGTACAGTAGATATGATTGAGTACAGATGAGGAATCAGTGCATTGAACACCTCCAGTTTTTCTTGAAGTAAAATTACGAGAACTTCCAGCAGACTTTTCTGGCTTGTTTTCTCACATGCTTTGACAATCTGGAAAGACAATCGGAACACAAGACAAGAGTAGGTTTAAGATTTATGATTTTTAGAGACGTCGAAACTTTTCGTCTTCTGAACTTAACAGGAGCGCTGTAAAAGTTCCACGTCTTTAATTCAGTCTTTAGAGGAAACAGCTTTATCCACACAGTGTGTTTTAACAGCAAAACTAGGATTTGTCCCTGACTCTCTGTAGATCATAAAGAATAATAGGTTCGTGGCAAAAGACAGACATTACTAAGCGAACGTAGTGGTTCTGTTTTAACTATTGTCTGTCTGTCTGTCTGTTTAGCGATGACTCCCAACCGGATTCTTCAAAATTGTTTAAATTTAATATACATGTTTATTGGGGTCCTAGATTTTTACCTATTGTTTTTTTTTTGCCGATTAATGAATTTTTCTAATTTTATTTAATAAAGTAATGCTCTTCAGAGTCGTTGAAAAAAATATTTGATTTCATTAGTGATCGTGAAAGCTAAGGGCCGCTCTATGGTAACAATTCGAAAAAGGGCCGCAAAAATGGGACGGTTGATATTTTTTAATTAAAACAAATCGAGAGAGATATTGAATGAAAGGTCTCGATGTTCCCATGCTTGATATGACATTATTTTATCATGCGATAGTAGAATCTATGTGAGGTTTACAGTTCACAGAACTACTAGTGTATTAATTTTTTTGGAAATAGTTTTCACATCTCGGTACTGTTTTGTTAACTCAGCACCAAGTAATACCATGGGACGAGTAATCTTGAAGTAATTTCAAAAGTATCTTGTATAGTAATTCTTGTTACGGGTATATACAATGGGACAAGTAAACAAGTTAATGTATCTGGAGGGTAGAAAGTGTAAAAACCTTCCATTATGATATGAGAAATGAAAACAGTAATTGAAAGCTTTGTAGAACGGGTAAGTAATGGTAGGGTCATTTTCATTTATCTTGGGCATATCAAGTCCGCAACCTTTCTCCTTTAATAAATGTGAAAATAATAGGGATATATGACTAAAATCTATTTGATCACATAGGAAACAATTTTTTTTATAAATTACAATAATAAATTGTCTTTTAAACTAATGTGGAGACTCAAAATTGCCAGTTATGTAAGTAACGTTCATGATATTTTAGGTGTCCCTTAGTCTAAGATTTTACTGTGTCTGATAGAAAAAAATGCATTTCTCCCCATTATTTTCACCAAAATCCAATATAAATGAGAAAAATACAGTTCATTTAGGATGTGACCATTAGTTTTTATAAAAATAATGATGTTCATCTCATTCTACAGACGTGTAAAGTTGTGTCCCTACGAAGAAAAAAAAATCTCCGTCATGAATGTTACCCCCAAAAAAATGTAAACCATTTGGAAAAACCCTTAGAATGAGAAGCTAGTAGCTGCCGCCATTTTGCTTCTTACAGATGACATTGTTTTTGTTTTGAAATTTCCTGTCAGTTGGATGTTGGATGCAGTACAGTGAGGGACAATGGTGGGTCTAATTTTTTTTGACAAGAACGTTACGCGGTTTTTTAAATAAATTGTAATGATTCTTTAATATATAATGTATTTCTTTAATTCTTCTGCATGTCCTCTTTCCAATCAAATATTTTTTTTTGTAAAGTGAATATTCTTTTATTGAGAAAAGATTGTTTTAGTGGCGTGTTACTCATGAACGTTACCGTCATGAACGTTACCCGTGGTCATGAATCTTACCTGGTACGTTAAGTTTTTGTAATTTTGTGTGAAGAGGTAGCTGCTAGAAATATTCTAAATGAAAGCTTTTGCACAAAGGTATTTGTCTTAGTCTTCTGAGCCTAAAAAATGCTTAGGAAAAAGGTAACGTTCATGACTTGAAAAAATCCAATTGCCCAAGATAAATGAAAATGACCCGGTAAGTAAAAAAGCTATGAATAGAGGGATAGATGTATGTTTTTTTATGGTAAAAAAGAGAACCTTTCAGGTAGTCAGATTATTTATATAAAAAAGTTACCTGGAAGAGATTCGAACTAAGTATCTGTCTGACCGAAGCGTGGACAGTGCTACTCAGGGCCCGTGCACAGGACACGAGGCTATGGCACAGAGGAGGGGAGGACTCGGCAAAGAGCACCATGGACACCAGGCTAGATGCGAGGAAAGTGGCACAGGCCTCATTGTCCCTCTGACACAGGGCAGCGAAGTGAGACACGAACCAGGCCTGCTCTTCATGATCCAAGTGCTCTGGGAACACAACAGTCATTTAGAAGATTTAATGAGAAATTATAGACAAAATCGAAATGTTAAGTCATGACTTGGCATTAATCTTCCCTATCTTAGACAATGTGAAAAATCTAGGGCGGAATTAATAGACGTTTCTGTAATACCTCTGTGGCGTTAAGTCACGGATTGCGTACTGTGTAAGATAGGGAAAACCGACACTTACCAACGACTTAAGTTCTTGATGTTGTCTATTAATTCCGCCCCTAGACTTAGCTTCCTCCACAGAGGTATTTCTAAAACGTCTATTAATTATGCCCTAGGTTTTCCTGATGGTTGTATGTTGTACCTTAAATTTACCTCGGAAGTTCTACTTGACAAGGTAGATTATAATACAAACTTTCGACACTTGTTTATACTGCTCGAGTAGGATTAAAGAGTCCACTTATTGTGAGGTCAAAGTCCCAAATTAAAGAGGATAAATTCATGCATTGGGTGAGATTCAAACCAATGGAACCTTAAGCTACCTGGATTACCAAACTAGCACCCAACTAAATGTCCACCAATGCATAAATTATGTAGTGGTGATAAATATGTACTTTGAAGCTAGTTGAATATAGGTTATCTTTTTTTTTAAATATGTTTTGTTTTATAAAATCTTACAATTTACCTTTGTAAGTATTGCACAGTCTGCTGTAAAGCTTTGATACATGGAGGATGAACTCATCCTGGCCAGGCAGTAGACAGGATTCTATCAGTTTCTTCAAGGTGGGAAGGATGAGATCTTTGATATAAGCTGTAACAGAAATTGTTCACAACTTTATATGAGATTTTACTAGAAGGCTATTGATGAGGAGAGTGCAAACCTTCATTTCTGAACAATTTTTATTAGTTAAAATTAAAAATTTAGTAACTAATGAGGAAAAGTCAACTATGAAGGACTTTAAAATTAGCTTTTCAAGTGGTAAGCTCCTCTTGAAAAGCTGATTTTGTGAAGTATTTCTTCTTCAAGACAAATTTTAAAGAGATGGATCGTTTCAAATATCAAACTTATTGTTGTTGTAATGGAGTGAGCTATGCCGCATTGTTCTGATGGTCTCTTACCAGGTCAGTAGATAATAGTTTCAGTGTAGTATGTCTCTCTTAACATTTTCGGTAATTCTCAACACAACTCTCCCCAGCTCGTCTTGGCCCACAGTATTTATTTGAGTGATCAAGCAAGACCAACCATCGTGGGGACTTGGTTTCTCCTTCAGTTTCAAGTTACTTTAAACCCTTTTGAAATTGGCCAGCTAGCTAGACTGGTTAAGGGTTTGTTCCTGTTTAGTTGCCTCGTACAACAGGAAGAACAAATTAATATTAAATACTTATATACATATGACACTGTTTTGCATTGTTAATATTTAAGAACAATATTAAAATACCTTTACAGACAAAGGGTTCTGATTCTACAAGCACATCCAGCACAGCACATCTCACTTCAGTTGAGTCATCATGAGCCACGTCCAGAAGATGAGTCAGAAGCTGACTTTTGCTAAGCTTATCCAACTTGCTAAGAAGGCTAGGAAGCTGCCTCCACACTGAACTACGGACATGAGGGTCTGTGTCTTGTAGTAGGAATTGGGTGATGGGTATAACATGATGTTGAAGAACCCTGAACAATGGAAGAAAAAATAACTTGGTGATTTGACAAGAATGATCAATAATTTATGTTGAAAAAAGAAAAAAAAGAAGTGTTAACAGAACAAAAAATAAATTGACTGGAGAATTCAACTTTACTTTATGCATGAGAAGAAAGAACTGGTATATCATGGAAAATTGAAGACAATGTGCACTGGTATGTAGACAGTTCTATATAATTAACCTTTCTTCTACAAGTAAAAAATCATTACCATGGTTAAATAAGAAACAGCCTTTGTATTTTTTATTATCTGACCTGCTTGTAGGATTTCAGTGGAAACTTCTTACAATTGACACGGTGACCTGATCAGATTAAGTGTGACCAGCTGATTCTATTTGGTGTAATTCAGGATAGGGGTTTTACCGTCTATTAGGTGGGAACCTTATCAGCTACAGATATTACGATCACCCAACCTGGGTTGGGCCAGAAATACCTGATTTACATGTTCTGAGAGAGCAGATTTTTTTGACCAGAAAATTCTGCCCAACATGGGTTCAAACTCAGGATTTCTGGACCATGGGCAGAGGTGACAACCATTACACTACAGAGGCTGGTAATAGCCATTGTAACAATAATAACATTAATGGAACTGAAATTTTAGCTACAAAAGACTTTAAGAAAAAAGATACTTACAATGTGTCATCAATATTACAAATGGTTTCACCCAGGATTCTACAACTGAGGAGTTTTAATTTGACTGGAGAGTCACATTCAGCCCATGACAAAGCTAATGGGAGAATCTGGAAGAGGAATAAAATAAGTACATCAATTTCACCTGATAAATAAATATCATAGAGTAACTCTTGTCAATGATGGAAATAGAAAAAAAAATATGTAGCTGTGGTCAGTAATAGAGAATGAGCTTTGCTCCTCCCAAGGATTTATTGGTTGGTAAAGAATAACACTTCTTATTTGATACAACCAGGGATGGCCAAACTCAACTAAAGCAATATTTTCAAAACTTTGGGTATTTCTGCCAATCATGCCCAGCAGTGAGCAGCTTTATGACTCTCAAGTTCTCAGAGCCATGTTAGTCACTGTTGTGAGAATCAATTATTTTCAGTTTTCTGGTTAGCACATTGTCTGCCATTTTTTGAGTATTTACCTAGGGGCCCAAAAAACCAAAAACATATTTCATATAATATATTATCCTATCACCTTATTTATACTGCCCAATTGGGTTTAATAAGTCTCAATATTCCAGCAGTAAGCTGAAGACATATTATTGTGTGGTTACATAGTTTCTAACTTTTTTAGTTTTCTTTTTTCACAATTTCTTGTTAAAAAGAAATTCTATATTTTTCCCAGTGTTTACATTGTTTTAGTATATTTTAACATTGTGATTTTAACAGACTCTTAACTTTTCCTGTTAGTAAAATGTCACAACAACTTACTTGGTGATGGATGTCCTGAATGCAGGTTGAGTTTAGATCCCTCAGGATAAAGTCTTCAATGAAACTGATGTGATTGTCATCTGAAATAATGGATTCATAAGGTTTTGAGAAAAATTCAATTGTATTGTATACAAATGTTGTAATAAGTAGGTAGTCACCGTGGCAGAGTGAGTTAGCGCGCTTTGCATTGCACGCACGGTGACCTGGGTTCGATCCCCAGCGGGGCAGGAATTTTTCTGCTCTGTACTTGGATGTTCGGGGTCCACTCATACCTGGTGAGGAAAAATGAGTAGTTACTTGTATGAGTAACGACCAGTGGCGGCATTACCAGAGTAAAAAGAAATTAATGTAATAGAATAATTCGACATGTAAAGGAGGCTCTTAGTAATGCTGCGCTACCCACAAAAATTGTGAAGAGGCCTTGTGCTTCACCACAAAGAAATTCGTACATACATACATGTTGTAATAAGTATTTCAGTTATTTAGAGATTTACATTCATCAGGTTGTTTCTATCTGTATACTTTTACCTAATCCCAGAAATTATAATACATAACAATAAATAAAAATTATCAATTTTGATCAAGTGTAATAATTCATATCATACTATTTGAGCACCTTGGTTGGGACAATAAGCTAAGAGGCTCTTGAAGATCATGAGCTGACTTCACAAACAGGGCAAATCATACAAAAGTTTCATGAAATTTAAACCACTAAACTTGATTTCATAAAAACTGAGGGTGAAATTAAAAGAAAATATAGATTACTCAAGACATTGCTTAGTGTCAATTTTCTCTATCTTATACAGTAGGTCTGTATGCAATCTGTGACTTAATTCCACAGAGGTATTACAAAAATATCTAATAATAGTATCACCTTATTTATACTGTCCGATTAAGACTATTAAAGTCCCATTATTCCAGCAGTAAGACCAAGATATATTCTTATGTGGTAAAAATCCCAAATGGGGGATAACATGTCATGTCCAGGCTGGGTTTCAAACCCACAGCATCTGGAATCTCTGGATTCACAGAGTGCTGATCTGTTGGAGATCTAGGGCGAAATTAATAGACAACATCAACAACTCAAGTCATTACTTAGCATCAGTTTTTCCAATCTTACACAGTATGCAATCCATGACTTAGCACCACAGAGGTATTACAAAAATACCTATTAATATTGCATTAGGGGCAAATTGTGAACTGTGTAAGATAAGGAAAACTGACACTTAGTAATCACTTGTGATATAGAATTTGTCTATTGATTTCACTCTAATTTTAATGAAATTATTTCAGAAAATGCATTTTTCAATTAACTTACTGAGTTTTGACACATTCAATGATTGGATTAAGTTTATCTGTTGGAGATGCGCATTCATTTTCTCATCTTCAGAATTCATCATCCAGTCCAGTCATTTATCTTTGGAAACATTTGGACTTTGGCAGGTTCGGTTGAAATCATATTGTCCTCAGCAGAAATTTTCCTGAAAAAAATAAATGTTGTTTCCTTCTGAGCAAAAATGTAGAAGGTAGAATTAAATTGAATAAGATACATAGGTGCTAATGGAAAATAATGGGAAACCCCCATGCTTTATTTTTGTTTACTTACAGATTGTATTTTATTTCACATCTAATTTTTGCTGTCAAGTTCCATATAATTTTATAACAAACTTCCACTCTGCAGGGATTAATAAATCTCAAGAACTCAAAATTCTTAGGTGATTTCTGAGACAGATCTTATATCAAATAGGATTTGAATAAATAAATTATGTATTACCTTACACTGAACAGATATCCAAGGCTTGTCTGAAATAGGAAACCACAGTTATCTTCTGAAAGATGTAGATAACGGTGACACTAGAATAGAGGCGACCAAACTCATAAAATAGATTCATTATGTAGATTATATTTTATTTATCTACCTTTACCTTCCTGAATTGATACCGAAATAGACTGTAGAATAGGAAATGTAGGAATATTCTTTGGTTGAAAGATAAGAGGGAATAAATATGAGGAGATTGACACTCAAAGTGAAGTAGGAAGCAGAAATACGAGTTAAAAAAATGATAAAATAAAATTCGATTTGAAAATCCTTGGCGCGTTAAAATAACGCTATACAATCAAATAGGGTTCTACTGATAATGGAAATAGAACCCTTAATTCTTGTTGTCGGAATATCGTGACGCATGCGCACAAGCGTGATTTTGAGCTTATCCATTTCAGCGCGAAATTGAATTTTCTTCCGAGACTTTCAGCTAGGTAGATAATTAAATTTCTGATATGGGATTTCGAGTTTTGTTTTACTTTATGACTTTCGAGTTGCAGTTGACACTGTTGACAGGAGATCCGAGATCATCGCAAGAAAGTAGAAACAAGAAGATTAAATAAATCATAAAACTTCATCAAAATTAAGATGTCATAAGTTGAAAAAAATACAAAGAAAAGGTAAAAGTGTCTGTGTCTGCTTTTTGTAA
Organism: Bactericera cockerelli; assembly: GCA_024516035.1. Taxonomy (NCBI): domain Eukaryota; kingdom Metazoa; phylum Arthropoda; class Insecta; order Hemiptera; family Triozidae; genus Bactericera; species Bactericera cockerelli. The sequence continues at coordinate 42,442,009 of CM044955.1, forward strand.
AAATTGTGTATACTTTTTTTTCCATTTGGAAAATTGCATTTTGCCTACCTACCTGTATTTCTGAATTATCTTGAAACTGTTACTGTTACTAATATGTCTTAGAATCAGAAATACAATGAAGATGTGAGTTACAAGCAACAATTGCTCAAACTTAAACCCAATGAACCTAAAAGAATAATTCAAAATCAAAACCTTGTAATCAATATCTATCAAAATGTTAATTTAATACACATACCAACTAATGTATTAAAAAACCAACCTTTATGTTGGGCCCATAACATTGTAATGTAATATGTATTGCAAGTGTGTGACAAGTAAGAAAATTTGTTAATGTGGATGGGATCCGAGCACAGATGCAAATATTCTGTTGGTTTTCTACCATGAAGTTGTTGGTTTTTTACCAAACATCTTTGATGTTTGTTACTTAGATGTGGGTGAGTTCTGAGCATAGCACCAGGTTGAAACAAGTAGAGTAGGTGCATGTCATTTTCAGTGTGATGAGATTTAGATAAACAATTTGAAAAAAACCTTAAAGAACAGAGCACTCTCCAAGAACTTGGTGAGCACAGCAGTGAGAGAAGCATGTGCACCATGCAATGGTAGTCATGTAGTTAAAACATTAGTCTGTTAATCCAGGTAGCGTAGGGATCCATTGTTATAGAGTGTTATTATTATATGCTCATGTTGTGATTTAAATTATGAAGGTGTGGATCCAGCATTAGATTTAATAAATCCAGCATAAAATTTAATAAAAACCACTGCATCATTTTGTTGTACTAAAAATATATTATAAATTTTGTAGAAATTAATCCTAAAACATATTTACCTTGTTATATATGTTGCATGATGATTCTTTCTCCTGCTTACTTCTTGGGACCAAATTATAAAACATGATTCAATTTAAGAAAAGCCAGATTGTCCCTCACGTCAGGCTACAGTGCACTGTGATTTGTTGAAACTCTGATTTAAGGGAGGAGGGTCTGGTGTGTCTTAAATTTTTTTTTTTTTTTTAAAGTCTATGGAGTTAAAGCTCCATTGAATACATTGAAAAATAAAAGTCTTGAAACTTTAATTCTGTTTAATTCTTAAATTTAATTCTGTTTTATAATTAGGCTATTTGTCACTCAGTAACTCATTGTTTTCTAATATATATATATATATTTTTTTTTAAACATGACTGTTTATTTCAACTGAAAATTACTAAATAATATATTGGTCAGTACCACAATAGTTCTCTCATGCTAAAACCTAGCCATAAGAACAATTCCAGGAAATATAGATGGCAACCTCAAACAAAAGCCTTTCCATGCTTGAGTGCCATTGAGATGGTGTAACCTCCTTGCCAACCTATAGAAACTCTGCTTGCAATTCTGTGAGCAATACAAAACACTCATGGCATGGTTCAAGTGTGTAGTAAACACATGAACATTATTGTACATCTAAATTTCTCACGTATTTTCTTTTTTGCAGTGTCATATGTAAATATCAGTTCCTCCTGTACTTGCTCATGTAGAACCCGTTATGTACATCAATATTTGCTAAGGAGTTAATTATTTCTTCAAGGTAAGTAGACCATCATTGTATTAATTGTTAAAAAATGTCAATAAGTGCCAAATACATAAATGTGGGCACACCAGTTTTGACTCATTTGCATGTGAGAATGAACTTATCCAAAGAACTGTTATTAAAAAAATCACTTCTGACAAAATTTACCTATAAAGAGGATAAGACCAGTTTTCTTTATTCTAGATTGAAAACTTGTATTCTGGCTATTTTTTGATGAAATTTTCACAAAAAATAATTCCATAGCTTATTTTCTGGACCTCATAGCGTTAAGAAAAGAGAAAAACTAATGAATTCTTTAGAGAACATAGATTATTATCAATTGTATTTACAGGATTTGTATAAGGAGATACTTAAATATCAGTTATACTGTACAATTTGTCAAACAAACAACAAAAGAAAGATCCTATATATTTTTTGATAACCTAGTATTGATCATGGTGCATTAAGCATATTAAATCTAAATCAAGACAAATTAGTGAAATTGGATGGAAATAAATTAAGTTGTCTCCTGAATTGTACTGGAAAGTGAAAACCAGCAATAATGACCACAAGTTGTTGTTGTTGTCATAAGTTGTCAGAGAATCCAAGGCAATTCTAGTTTTCTTATGAGATTTTTTTTCTTCTTTTTATCTACTTGGTTTATAGTAGCAGGTACCTGAATTTTCCATCACAATCTTTAGAAGTCTTCCACAAATCTACTGTAGGTTTCACTTTGTATTATTTTGAGTAGAAAACATTGCTATATTTCAGTCCTGGTCAGTTTTGAGAATGAGGAGTGATTTTATTTATTATTTGAGAAAAGTATGTAAATTTCTGTATTTTCTTCACTTCTCTCATATTCTATTCGTCCATTTTAAGATAAAACAATTCAATGCACCAAAGTAGGAAAAAGCAACAAATTAAGAAAATAATAATTACTGTACAGTAAACAAAACATGAGATCAAAAACTATTAGTAGTACAACAGAATGAAAAACGTGTTCAAATTAAGACAAATTCTTTCAAAGAAACTGTAAAAGTAGGTATTCAAAGTGCAATGGCTTAACATTGTCAGGTTAAAAAGTTTATAAATCTACATATTTTACAGTATAATGATGGAAAATTAATTCAGGGTGAAATCAATAAGGTAATTTAGGATATCACAAAACTTTGAAACACAATGTCTATTAATTTCACCATTCATCAGTCATACTTTTACTAAGGAGGAAAAGATGGCTCAATATCAATCAATACATTTGTGACAGCACACAATATATAATGTGTGACTAGTATTGTTAACATGTATAAAATTATTATGTTCTACTCATAGATCGAAAAATCTGCTCATAATGGGTCGGTCCATCTTAAAAATGCAGTACCTAAAATATGACAGATAATGTTTAACTTTTACCTATATCCAAATTATGTTTATCACTACATATTAAATGAGAACATTTTTAAATAGTTAAATAGTAAAACGTATTAAATAGGTACCTATTCTCTTTTTTTTACAAGATAAAAAAACGATAAGACTCAGATCTCTTGATGGCATTGCTGTACGAACACAGTGTACACCCTTATTGGAAGATGACATTCATTTTTATGACACATTTTTTTCTTCTCCAATAAAACACAGGAAATGGATTCAAGTGAAAATTGTTTTTCCGTGATTTCTATTACTAGGTATAAATTAAACCAATGGTAAAGATCATAATATATATTTATAATTATTTGATACAATACAATACTACTTATCCTGCAAAATGAGACTAGAGTTTTTTTACTCTCATAGTCTTAAGTGTCATTTATTGGAAATGTAGAATACTGATTTAAGTAAAAATATTGGTAAAATGTTGTCTATTGACTCTCAGAAAAAGAAGCTAAGATAGCACTTGTAGGCTCTTGAATATGTTAAATCTAGAGGGCAGATAAATAGACACCTATTTTACATCATGAATGGCTATAAAGATCCCTTCGACATCATACGGACTGTGTTTTTCAATGCTTGTCTCTTATTGCAGAACCAGATTCTTATAACTTCACGTTCGTACCCAAGTTGATGTGCCAAAGTGGTGATTTCAGTACCTGAAACATTGATAAAATCTTATTTAGTAAGTCATTTCTTGCATCAGTGACTTAACTTTGAATAGTATTAAATTGTGAGAATTTCAGCGTCATGTCAATTTAACGAAGTACAAAGAATTGTATGATCATCATCACCACATATGCCATATTTATGGTTCTGCTGATGACATAGTAAACCACAACTTTTTTTACAAAGTTGTTTTAGTTTTCTTAATATACTTGGAAGTTATTGCAAGGCTGTTTGAGTTTTACAAACTCTTCAATTACTATTATGATTAAAAAATAAATAAAAAATAAAAATGAAATGATTATTTTGGGCCAACTAGGGAAATACACTTACCCGAAGGATGTGTATTGCGCTCAAAATGGGCATTCAAAAGTTCTAAAGCCTGTGGAGTGAAAGATGTTCTACGCTTCCTTTTCTTGGATGGTTCCATCCCTATGAACTCAGTCAAATGGTTCTGGCCACTTTTGTATCTGAAACATAAATTAATAATAAAATAAATGTGTTTCTTTATGTTATTATATCACAAATTTAGTGGATAGCACTAAATTATACTAATATCTTTATTTTGTACATAATTCTGCCACTGGTCACTGCTTACATTAAAGCAACTACTCTTTTTTCCTCACAAGGTATGGGTGGACCCCATAACATCCAAAGTACAGAGCCGAAAATTCTAACTTTGCTGGGATTTGACCCAGGTCACCGTTTGTGTAAGCCTGGTGCGCTACCCACTCGGCCACGGTTACTTATGAAACATAAAATAATATCGAACAAGAATTAAATATTGTATTGTATTGTTTTTTATTTATGGTGAAGCACAAGGCCTCTTCACAATTTTTTGTGGGTAGCGCAGCATTACTAAGAGCCTCCTTTACATTTCGAATTATTCTATGACATTAATTTCTTTTTACTCTGGTAATGCCGCCACTGGTCGTTACTCATACAAGTAACTACTCATTTTTCCTCACGAGGTATGAGTGGATCCCGAACATCCAAGTACAGAGCAGAAAAATTCCTGCCCCGCTGGGGATCGAAGCCAGGTCACCGTGTGTTCAATGCCTAGCGCGCTAACTCACTCGGCCACGGTGACTGCAACAAGAATTAAATATGCTGACTACTCAGCATTTTCATATTTGAATTTAAAATATTGGTGTCCAAACAACATTGTAGTTTTATGACACAATTATTTCTCCACATTATCTAGAAAGCTAGCAACTTATTCGTATTTTTTTAAATATGTACTGACAAAATCCCTTTTAACCATAATCTGTAAAACCCCCATATTCAAGAAAATTACATTTAAATAATAATAATTGGAGGAATCTCAAAAGCACGATTTTGTCTGCCTCTTGGCAGACTCAATAAATGAGACAGTATTGCCCTTTATTAATACTTTTACTTTCCTTATCCTATAATAAGGAAAGTATTAATTAATTGTATTCGTCAAAAAATTGACCTACCCAGTTTTTCACATTTCTGGACGAATCATGGCCTCAGGATACCAAAAAAAATTTCTTGGCCATTGGTCCATACGTCCGTCCGTCCGTGAACAAGATATCTCGAGAACGATAAAAGCTAGAGATTTGAAATTTGGTATGGAAGTGGATTTTATATATAAAAAAAACACGAACCACGAAACTTTTTGAAATCAGCCGCAATTGCCGTTCGTTTGAATTGGTTAGAGATACAAAATAAGTTAGAGTATACCATTTTCTTAGAAAAAAATGAATAAAAAAATAGGGGTTTACTCCGATCATTTTTCGATATCTTGAACTCACCTTTCTTCAGCCTCCTTCATCCACCTTTCTAGAACAGGTTTGATCTTCTGAGCACTCTTGGGAGTTATGTCCAGCTTTTCAAACCTAAATGAAAATGATTGTAAGTTAGAAAACAAGGTTGTGTGATTTTTGGAACCATCATGTGGTTCTAGAGGCTCTCTTTATCTCATAAAAAAGAGAAAAAAACATATTTCGTGCAAAAAATAAAAGAAGACATCATTTTTTTCTTTTGACTCTATTTTCTCAATAATATCAGCATAAAAGAACTTACACATTGATAAAGTTACAATAAAATAGTTATACGTTGATACGTAACTGCAATGATATTAGTTGTTATTTAAAAAAGAAACAAAAAGTTGGTCAAAGTAGAGAAGATGCAAGAGAAACAAGAAAAAAATTAAAGATAAACCTAAAAAAAACGGAAAAAAATATAAAAATCAAGAGTACCCTGGCTATCCAAATGAATGATTTGACGTTTCTATTTGAAATTTATGCAAATGAGACGTTTCGAGTTATTGATCGATCGATCAGTTGAGTGAATGATCGACTTGGAATTTTAAAATAATGCAACTCTCCTATATTTTTTAGATAATAAATTAATGAACTTTTTGAGCTGAAGATCATGTTTCTAGCGAGACATCATACAATTGCATTGAATGATAAAGTCACTGTAAGAAACCCATTCGAACGGAAGGTACTCTATGATTTTTAATATTTTTTAATTCGCCTGAGGTTTATATATATTAAAATATAGGTGCTTAAAAGAATATACTACATGCAAAAAATATGCTCCAACCAAGAACTAAACAAAATGGCACAAAAAATAAAGAACTTGGGGTTTAGGTAAGTTTTTCTTCAGAAAGGATCTCATATCTTAGAGGCCACTATTATAAGGAAATCAGGTACCTACTTTATGTATTGGTGCACTGCAATGCAAAATCAAAACAGCCTTTTTAAGCGCACACCTATAATATGTAGTTATTTATTGTAACAAAGTATACAGGAATAATCAAATTTTGATAATATTTATAATGATTGAAAAAGTTGAGTCATAAATAGGTAGGTATATAATCTACTACCGCTTAAACCCAAATAAACATAATAATTAACTTCAACCTACTAATTAATGTGAATTGTAAAATTATCAAAGTTCATCAATTTATTTCTAAAAAAAAGAACACTCGGTTAGTTCGAGTTTTTGTCAGAATTTATTTTTGTGCATTTTGTTTGATCCTCACTGGATTGAATTCCAGATATTTACAAATTACTCAACAAATATTGATTTTCAACCTACATGGGATTTTGTTGCTGTTGTTGTTGCTGATGCTGTTGTTGTTGCTGCTGCTGCTGTGAAGCAATCTGAGCTGCACATAACATTTGAGTAGCCAGGGCACTGGACAAATAATAATCAAACAAAAACGAAATGAAAATCGGAATGAAAAAAAAAAAAAAAAATGTACCTATGGTAAATGATTTTTGATAAATGTTTGAGTACCTCTAGTTATACTAATCACTTTGATATAATAGTCACCTAGAATATTTTAATTTAATAAAAAATATTTTTGTTCATAAAATAAATCATTGGTGGTGTGATTAGGCAAAAAAAAAGACATTATCTCTCTATACTTGAATATGTTTTCTATCTTATTTATTTTAAATTTGATCCCAAAACGTACTTTATCGGAGACAAAATCCAAATAAAATATTGTTTTCCGTATGTACAAAAGATCAAAACCATCGCGTTCGCTTGACGAGAAGATATCATTTTCCCTCTTCGCAAAAAAATATCATCAATTGATTATTGAGAAACAAAAACAAATGAGAACCAAGTCAAGTCTGAATTTGTTTTCATTTCCTAGTTGTAATGTAACCTAGAATTTGTTTTTATTTCCTAGTTGTAATGTAACCTAGAATTTGTTTTTATTTCCTAGTTGTAATGTAACCTAGAATTTGTTTTTGTTTCCTAGTTTTAATGTAACCTAGAATTTGTTTTTATTTCCTAGTTGTAATGTAACCTAGAATTTGTTTTTATTTCCTAGTTGTAATGTAACCTAGAATTTGTTTTCATTTCCTAGTTGTAATGTAACCTAGTGTAATGAAATCAGACATTGAATGTTGGACTGACCTGCATATGGCGCTCTGGCTGTAGGCGGGGCCCTCCGTCACACTCAGAGCCTGCCCCACCTGCGTCTGCGTCAGGCCCAGGGAGAGGCGACGCAGCTTGAACGCCTTGGCAAACTCCTTGATCTCGTCTAGGTTGATCCCGTCCACCATATTGCTGCTGCTCTGACTGATCATCGTCTCGTCTGAGGACAAGGATAAGGACAGTTTATTAACATTATCATCATCATCATCATAGGGTGGCGTCATCGTGAACGATGGTAGCCAGACAGTGGAGGAATAACTCAGAACTTCTACCACTGTCTTTAAAAGGAGGCTAATAATTGACTAGGGCCCCCAGAACCAAGTCAATGCTGGTCTCTACTCCCTGTTTATAGTCCCCCAGCCAGACTACTGGTCTACTCCCTGTTTATAGTCACCCAGCCAGACTACTGGTCTACTCCCTGTTTATAGTCCCCCAGCCAGACTATTTTTATAGTTTATTAACATTATAAATATAATAAAAAGTGGCCCAACACATGCTTTGCATAATGGGTCACTTAAACTTGCCATATTTTAATTTTTAGTTGATTAAAGTTATTTCTTTAGATATATATCTCTTGATGAAGATGAAAAGTATTTGTTTAATAATAAAAAAAAAATCTTTCGAAAGTATAAAAAAAAAAAATTGAAGATTACTAGTTATCATATTTGTGTCAATCACTTTCGTGATATCACAACTATTCAAACTCGCTTTACTAAATCTACACTGAAACCGTGACTTGAACCACCGACCTCCAGGTTACAAGTCTGCCGCCTTATCGACCAAGGTACTGAGGTCGGTTAATGAAGATTACTATGGACCATGGAAGTAGTCACCGTGCTCGAGTGCAGTAGCACACCGGTGACCTAGGTTCGATTCCTAGAAGCGCAGAAATTTTCTGCTCTCAACTTGGATGTCTTGGGCCCACTCATACCTCGTGAGGATGAAGTAGCTTTGGTCCCGCTAGCCAGTGTCTCGCTAGAGGACTATACACAGGTAACAGACTAGTCAACCCTAACAAGCCGGGCTAGCTTGCAGTTTTCCCTGAATTTAATGATTATAAAGAAAAAGCCCAAGCCTTCACGATGGTTCAGGTTTAGGACGAGTTAACTTTCAATTTAAGTTGGCTGGAGACCATAACTCCCCCCCGCTGTAGCCAAGCTGGTTACAAAAACATCTTTTCCTTCACATTCATACATATATTGTCTACTTTGTCAACCCATGTCATTTACTTAATTTTCTAGCTTGGTAGATAGACGCAATTGTCCAAAACTTTAAAAATATCAACCTTTTAGTGTGTGTAACTCAAAGTATACACACTTATGCAGCCAACAAAGTTTTTTTTACCAACATGATAATAATATAATATGTATTACATACATACATAGCTATTTCGGAATTTTGTTTTGAAAATTACTAACAAAACCATTATTTCCTGCCTTAGAGCGATATCGAATAGTATCGATATAGGACATATAGCTATAGCTATACACACAATAAATATCTGTTCATAGACCAATGAGGTGGTACCTACCTTAACCTACCTACATAGTCGAACACAGTTAGGTAAATAGTAGGTACTGGTACCTACTGCTTTTTTGCTAAATTGGTTTCACTTATTTTTTTTTATTTTTTTCAAAATTAATTTTGTATGGATGGGAAAAAATAATAATTTTGTATTCCTCAAAGTGGATGTGGGGGAAAAAATATACATATAAGTGGGAGGGAGAGAGAGAGAAGGTACATGATACGAGAGAAAATTCATTTATAAAATTTATTATCATTTAGCCATCAGCTTTTGGTACTTTGATTATTTTTCGTTCGAGTACAAATTGCGAATATTTATGCGCAATATCGAAATGATTTTTTTTTCGGAATAAATTGGCGACGCCCAATGTCCGACCTTTTTTCGCCGTATCGTGAAAAGCTGCGAGAGGCGGAACTAACGCGAGCGTAGGTACTCAAATTTGTCTATGCACGAGAGTAATTTTCATTTCATGTGTTTCATAATGCATTGAATAAAATGTAATTAGCTCATCAGGGGGGGATCAAGAAGGGAGGAGCATGCAGAGATAGATGTTCTTGGTGTATAGACGTTTGTTTTTCTCTAAAATGATAGAGAATAAAAATCAAAAAATTGATTTTTTTTTGTTGATAACTTACAACTATTTGGAAATATTAAATTGACAGAGCGGGTCGGGGAAGAATATTTTCAACTTATGTGTACATTGTTCATCAATATATTTTATTTTTACCTCCGAGTTCCAAGTTTATCTATCGGACGAATTGTTCGTTTTTTAAAGAAAAAAAATGTTCAATTTTTTAAAGATTTTTAAGATTCCTTAAAATCTTGTAAAATGATAGGTAGATGTGACATTGTGTTTGAAATCATGAAATGAAAAGTCAACCTTAAAGATTAAATAATAAAATGTAGTAGAAGGATGTTACGAGATTGCTTCTAACCCAAAGGGTTGGGTGGAAGAGATGGCCATAGGCAAAAATCCCGCCCTTTAGTTAGGACATAAATGTATATATTTTGTTTATTTTTTCTCTTGTTTATATTTTTAATATTGTCAACTTTTTTATTTAATTTTCACCATTATTTGTCTGTATATACATATACATATGTTCTACTAATAAAGAGTTTCTAAATAAATAAATGAAATTAGGTAAATCAAATAATGTTGATAAGAAAAAGACGTGTACTCACTCGGTTCGTCGGACAAATCGTCCGGACTGTCGGGCCGCTCACTGCTGGCGTAGTCATACTTGGGGTTGCTGTTGCTGGTGGTGATGGTGAGCTCACCGTTGTGAGCGCTCAACCGGTTGAGCGGGGAGTGAGCCGGGGGCGGGGCAGCCGGGCTGAGGCTCCTCAGGTTGTTGTTACTGCTCAGGCTGTTGTTGTTGAGAGCCAGGGAGGTCTTGAGGTGAGGACTGGCTGCCTTGTGGGAGAGAGGGGAGCCGGTGGTGTTGTTGTTCGGCTCGTGAGGTGACTTCCTTGGATTATTCTGCGCAGGGATGAAACAAAGGGGGTGTTTTAACTATATATGTACACCCCAAGTTGATGGCTCGTTATTGGCCCAACAACCAGGCAGTAGAAGTCGCTCGTTATTGGCAAGAAGCCATATGAAGGCAATTGATGGCCCGGACTCGTAAAGTAAGTACATAATACCCCAAGTCACATAGTCACCTAATGTGGTACCACTCTCTTAACCAGACGAGCGTCATAACTGGGAGACCAACAACACAGGTTAGTATCAGAGCGTGATTCAGACTGTAGCATCAAGGCATCAGGGGGTCCCCATTACGCCATGGTGGCGGATGTCTAAGGAATTTATTTGATTTACTCAGTCTTTCGTCTTCGTTCTCTTCAACATCTAGGTCATTCGAGACGGGGGTTTTACCCTCCATTCGCTGTAAACTCACGATACAGCTATCGATATTACCCTCACCTAGCCTAGGTTAGCCCGGGAATAACCAGCATCACGAAGGTTTGAATTTGAGTGGTTACCCACAAAGTCTTGACCTGTCTGGATGTTGCTTAAATTTAGTGATAGGATGAAAACGTGTGTATTCAACGCGACATCGACGCTGCTTTGGATAATTTCCAAAAACAACCAAATTTCAGCCATCCTGTGCAAAAATGTAGATATTCACCTGATAGTGATGCGGATGACTATTGTTATGATAACTAGGCGTCCTCTGGTGGTGGGAGGATAAACTAGGATGTGGTGGCATTGCTGACGGGGACCTCTGGTGGTTATTCATGGAGGCTAGGTTGATGCTGGTAAGTGCTGACGCCAGCAGCTGTTGTGCTGACGAAGAAAGACTAGATGGTTGCTGCTGTAGCTGTGACTGTTGATGATCTTGCTGATTGTTTGGACTCACTGAAATTGAAAACCAATTGAAGATTCGATGAGAAACTTCGAGAAGCTACAGGTATTATTAAAATAAAGGCTTCTTAATAATATGTACCAAAATGTGTTACTGTGTAATGTGTAAGGGTAATCTTGGAAATGTAAAAAAAAAAAAAAAAAAACAAATCTAATCCTTCTCAGTTTTAGTATAGATCGTTTACCGAATTATTTCAGGTAAATTATACAATTAAATTGATTCCCCTCCTTCAATCTATGTGACAGTTCTGAGTAGCCCACGACAACCTCACCAAGCAAATTCAAATACCTAAACCTTAAATAAAATTCGTATTAAATGATATTTTGCATGGGCCCACTGAGAGGAGAAATATGAGACTGACCTGCCCCGTTATTGTTGAAGAGAGGATTCGAAGTCATGGACTGCAGATTGGCGATGGTGGTGGATATGACTTGCCCGTTGTTGAGAGCTAGGTTCACCGGCTGATTGCTGGTGACGTTGTTCACAGGAATGGTGAGGATTGTCTGGGTCGTTATTCCTGAAGATAAATTAATTCATATGAATATTTTACAACTTGAAATATCACTTATTGATCTGATATCAAGAAAACACAATAAAGAGGTGCTATATTTTAAACTGTCCGATTTAAAACTTGAGTGGTTGAGTTAAAAATCAGAGCTAGGTTTTTTGAGTCTACGATGTTGAGCTCCATTTTTACATTTACAAAATAATAATAATAATCAAAAATCATTAACTAATCTTCCCATCAAAAGTTAAAACTAAAGTAGGGTATCTAATCAATTGAAAGACATTTCCATTTTCCTGTTTCGTACATAGTGCAATTGAACATATCGTATCTTCCGAAACTAAAAACCCAGGTGCTAGGAAACAGTGGTACGTTCAGCGGCTTGTGGAAAGTACCTATTGCTTGGTACTTTCCATTTGCTTTTTAACTTTTAACCAGAAACTGATGTTCAAAAGCAGCTTGGCCTAGCTGGACGAACCTTGGTTGGTGGGTATAAGTAGCTGGGCTCCCTGAATGCCCTGGATAAGCTGTCCGGAGGCCAGGATGAGGTGGGGCATGCTGGGGGGAGCCGCCGAGTCTGCCAGGAGGTGCTTTGAGTCCAACTTGGGGTTGCCATTGGCTGAAAAACCTAGTGAGAAAGATTGTAAATAATAATGAAAACTCGTCAAGTTGTCATTAATGCAATTCAAAAACTTCCAAGTGTAGGTATCCTTCAAAAATAAATAAATAATAGATAGATCATAGTGAATCTTCGATGTTTTAAATTTTCACTTGGCAAATTTTCTTTAAACATTCAGAAGAGAGCCCAAAGAAGAAAATTTACCAAGTGAAAATTTAAAACATCGAAGATAAAACTGAATATATGTAAAATATTATTTCTAATTTTCCATATACGGTTCTAGGGAGTTCCTAGATATTTTGTTCAGTCTTAATGTACCTATAGGAATATCTGTAACTTGGACCTAATTTAGATCTCAATACTTTTAAGGGCCAACATTTTTCGTTAGGAACTTGGCCTTTATTTTACATTTATGTTTTTGTGGGATAAATATTACAGAGTAAATAAAAGAATATCCGATATTTATAAATATAGGACTGGGAAGTAAAAAAAATCGGTAGTACAAACCGTGGTATCTCTAAATATGTTTATCATATTTGTGTTGATACAGATACTCCAACTCGTCAGAATGAGTCTAAACAGCTTTACTGAAATTCTCCATGCTTGGGTCTCAAACCATCGAATAATTTGTTTTCTATTAGCCGCTAATGAAACAAATTTAATGAGCAACTAAATTGGCAATTAGCTATTTATTTGTGTATAAAGTTGACCATTAAGTTCGTGATCCAAGTGTTCCGTTAGCGACATCCTAACTGAGTGCCTTTAATTTTAGTGGAGACGCCTGATACACCAAACTTATGTAACTGTTTCACGCCCAACTTTCTTTCTCTCTCATACTCACTCACTCTCCCTTCCTCCTCCCTCTCCCTCCCTCCCTCCTCCCTCTCCTTCCTTATTCTCATAAAAAAACATGAACGGTAACTTACTGTTAGAATTGAGACTCAGGTTGAGTGGTGCATTCACCATGTTCTGGTGCTGACTGATGAGGGTGGGGGACACTAGTCCTGGCATAGTGCTCACTGTGGAACAGAACCGACATAAGTGATTAAATGACGACTGATTGAATTTACGGACTTACCTTACCAATAGGCACCGCAGCCCGGGGTGGGCCTCTTGGCCTCCTGAACTTTGTTGTTGACTGTGTCCTTCCATCCGCTGACTACAAATATTTGCAGGTCTTTAGTGACGTTCTTCTAAAAATACAGCTAACTAAAAGGCTAAAATTTTGAATGCCGCTTTCCCTTATTTATTAAAAAAAAAAAAAAAATCCTCTATAAAAAACCTTTGCGGGCAGCAAAAGGCCAAGTTTGCTCTTGTTTATTTTAGTCTCCGCGGTGAAACGGTTATGACTACTGCTCGTGGTCCAGAGATCTTGAGTTCGATCCTTGGTTTGGGCAGCATTTTCTGACAAATTCTCCCATCCAGAATAACTCATATCAGCACGTTAAAACGTTGGAGTTTTAACGTTAGAACTGATACGGGACGTTAAGTTGCATCTTGACATCCTTTTTTAGAATTCTTCTACCACAGTGAGATAGCCAGATAGGTTTCTGTATCCATTTCACGGACACAGAATTATGTTATGTTTTGGGGTTTAACGGCTAAGATCATATCGATACAGACGGATTTATTACTGGGATCTGCAAAGTCTACCTTACATCCTAACGGGGACTTTATAGTGGACCTGTCAATCAAATCGTGAATAATGGAATCTACAGTAGATCGCAATGTAGAGACAAAATTGTATAGAATTATTTTACAAAAGTAAGAATCAACACTCGCTACCTCAGCAAAAACTGAATTGGTTTGATTTATGATAGCTGATAATTTAATTATTATGTGTTTTAATGATTTGTTTTGTATTTTTCATAAATTTAATCCATACAAAGGTTTCTTTATTTAAGAATCAGCACTTACGGTTGATTCCGTTGAACTGTTTCTGCTCGTTTCCTGTTGACTCAGCACAGCTGCTGACTGCACTGCTACTGCAGGAATCCTCGTCACCACTCTCCTGGAACACGAAGAAAAAGATGACCATTGTTAAACTTATGGAACTCCATGGCTCAGTTGTTACGCGTTCGAATCCCGGCCGGAGCGGAAAATTCTGACTTATTTTTTGCCGTTTCCGTAATGACATGGGTGTAAAGGTACAGTGATTTGAATTAATTCAAAAGCGGTTCCGGGGCATACTTACCTTTTTGTTTTAAAGAACTTATGAACGATTTATTTACTCGTATAAAGGTTGACTGATTTTATTTGCTCATAAATGAATATTTTTATATTTTCTAAGATCGAAATGAAACCAACTGATTGGTCTAAAAGAAATGTATATCTATTGTTTTTCACCTTTTCAGTATTTCACGGTAGTAGGTATACATAATTATTGGTAATGTTGTATGACACTATCAATAGCGAAAGTTCAACAAAAGTCTCATGTTTGCGATGGTTGAGCCGTGGGTATTGTGGAATGATGCGTTGATCAGTGTTGCAGGTTTCATTACAGTGTTGTGTACAGAGGGATTGTACTTTTTTCTTCGTTGTTATTTCAACAATGAAAAATACTATACATTGCCTTATTAATAAATTTGTTCATGCTAACAATATGTATATTGATTGTTGGGAATCATTCTAGTTAGGAATTATTGTATTATTTTATTTATTTTGCAGTCAAATCAACATTTTATCCACCTATGGAACTGTAGATACTTTTGTCTAGTCTCTAATGACAAACTACCGATCTATACATTCAGTAAGAGTACAAGTGTCATTCATATAAAATAATATAATAATAATAATGCCTTGTCATATTGAATTTATATTGAAGGCAGGCACTTGTGATATTATTTTAATGATAAAAAGCATGTTTTTCAAATTAGGAGTAGAGGTGTTAGCAATTGAAAAACAAAAGCCACTGGTACTTGATATTTTCATACAATACTAAAATGAATAATGAAATTTGTATTGCTAATTGTATAGAAAACACCAGCATTGGTACCTGTATACCTATGTATGTAAATATGTTTCTTTTATTCTACAAGCAACAGCACATGTTGGTTTTATTTTACAAGCCGCAGTACATAATATGTACGTAGGTATAGCAACGTCTAAACCTACTTGTAAAATATGTAAATGTAATAGGAATCTAAGGTTCAAAAATTTAATACCTTTTTTTCCCCAAAACCGAAGAAAAACTATAGAAGCACGGCCTGAGTTACATTGTCCTTAAGCAACCAAATGTTCGACAATAATATCATATTTATTTTGACTATCAAATAAATAATTATTTATCAGTGACTAGGTAAAAAAAAATTGTGGCTTGTGGGGCACTATCACATCAACCATTAAACCTAGGTTTTCTTCTTTTACTTTCTATTTCTATTTAGGTCGGTTTTTTTTTCGAAAATGACCTGATAAAATTTCTGGACGAATTATTTTGTATTCATCTTCTTTTAATCATTTTTATTTCTTTGACTGTATAGTAGAAGAAGACTTCACGTGTTCCAAAAAGGGTCATTAATTAATAAAATGAAAATTTTCCAGGAAAAA
This sequence comes from Bactericera cockerelli, assembly GCA_024516035.1. Taxonomy (NCBI): domain Eukaryota; kingdom Metazoa; phylum Arthropoda; class Insecta; order Hemiptera; family Triozidae; genus Bactericera; species Bactericera cockerelli. Next base: position 42,458,130 of record CM044955.1, read on the forward strand.
CATTGCATTGTATCATACTGGTTCATATTGTTCTCATCTCTAGGTACTGCAACATTGTATTCGTTCATTTCATGTTCAATTCGTTCGTTTTCCTATTCTCTATTTTCTGCTGGCTATCCTGAAGGATTTTTTTTTCCCCGAAACCTTATTTTATTTTTTCAAACACGATATATTATAGCTCAGAGGCATTTTTTTTTCCACCAGTTTTATTATTTTAATTCTACATTTTTTTCCAATTTTCATTATGAAAACTCATTGAATTACATTTCTCAACTCATTGGTTTCAAATACAAGGTGCAACCCGTGCAGTATGTACACTAAAGAATACAGGTATACAAAACAAAACTTTAGATGTGCGAACGTGTACAATACACAGATTAAATAAAATATAGATCTGCAAAAGTAAAACTACAAATGTAATTGTGCTAACCCCCATGCAATATAGTATGTATAATCCACGTGTTTTCAACCCATACAACATTATAATTATATTGTTCTTCGGCATTCTTATCTCTGTGCTTGATCGAGCCTATTCAAAATTTGATATTTTGGACAAAAAAGTTGCAAAATAATGTTTAAGGCACGTAAGTATGTCGGAAAATATCATACTTTTTTTCGTGTAAATGTAATAAAAATGACTAAACATTACATAGGTATGTTATTTTTCTAATAATGTAATTAATCTTACTCATGTATTTTTGTATTTTTTTTTTTTTCATTGGAAATTGGAAAATGCTTCTGGGGTCGTTATCTTAAAATTTCATTACTTTTTTGTCTCGTGCACCAGAAAAAAATATGTAGAAGGGTGGGGTGTTGAAACAAATTAGGTTTTCCATTAGTATGTATACGAATTTATGTATCCGTGTATGTTTGTATTATTTATTTTGAAATGTATCAACTGCACATATTGGAAGTTCTTTTCATACGTGCTTGCAGGGAACAATTTACCTTTCCGAAAATAATATCTTACCAAAAACGGTGTATCAAAAAACCTAAAGTAATAACGCAACCTTTATTTTTATCTATTTAACGGTCACAGTTGCATAAAACCACAAACAATAAATATTGTGATTCAAATTCCTCAAAAATTATTTTACGATATTATTTTTCTCTTCAAATTTCTTTAATTTGAGATGGATAATTTCAAATTCAAAGCTTATTTTCATATTTCATAAACCTCTATAATTACTGCTTTCTCACCTTAATTGTCGAATACATATTAATGTACATTTGAAGAAGCCTGTTCATGTTAAAAGAAAGACTAAACCCAAGCAATGATACAACGGAGCTATAATTCAATTATGACAAAGGTTTCGTGCCATATCATCAATCTGTCCGAACATATTATTAAGTTTTTTTCCCTTCATTATACGTTTTTCCATTTCTGAGCACAATGAATTCTTTATGACGAGTTAGAAATGAAAATATAATTACAAGTTCCAAGACACAATAAATATGTGAAGTCAGTTTCAAGAAAATAGTAATTACTGTTGAAAAGAAGAAAAAAATAGAAACAAAAATAAATGGTGCCCAATTTGAAGTTCTAATTAATATTTTGTGTTTAAAATGTAACTCTTCTGTGGTTATAATTAAATGGTGAGAGGATGGTATTTATCGGGTTACGGTGATTATATAGCTACGTATTATAAAAAGAAATACAATACGTGTTAAATGCACACCTCTTGTACTGATTGCACTGTTATCTCAAACCGTAGGTCGTGTAGTGGTAAAAAACGTTGGACTTGTAAATATTCCATGATAACACCAAATTATTATTTTTTAATTTGGGTTTAACGTCGCTTTCAACTAAATGGTCATATCACGACGGGTTTTACCAATCATTAGCAGGAAACTCAAAAACCTGATACCCACATTGAACTCACCCAGCTTGGGTTGGGCCGGAATGCAAGCATCACGAAGTCCTCACCTCGCTGGACATTGCTTAACTTCGGTGATCCTACGAGAACCGGTGCATTCAACGAGCCATCGACGCTGGCATTACTTTTTTAATCTTGAAAATTTACCATTTCGTAAAGTTAAAAAAACTATAGAAAACCTTGCTCAAAATTTCAATTTCGTATGAAATTATTAAAAAGTAAATCATGAATTAACCTGCTTCAATATAGCTGATACTGCTAACATACCTTTCGAAATAGACGTAACCTATTATTAAAATAATTAACATCAACCAAATTATGATTCTTTGGTGTATTTTTTTGTTCTTTTTGGTTGAAACAAAAATGTAGACTAGCTAAAAAAAGGTAGAGTAGTATAAACAATCCATTTTTTTAAACCTATTAGAGATGTATGTATAAACTATCTACATGTATTTTAATAATTTATTTTTTTAGTGGAGATTCAAGTTGTACTAATTATTTAGGAAGAACTCGGTCTCACTCTATTTCTAATTTAAAGAGAAAAAACTCTTCACCAAACTCGAAAATCATACTTAGCTGCTATATTATTTCTTAACTGAATCTCTAAAGGGGTTGACATTTTCAATTCAAAACAAGTTCTTCAGTTTCCTCCTTCCCCAATATCTTTTACTATTTCAGTCATAATTAGAGACAAAAACTCGCTCCTAATTTAAATGATAATGTAATGAGACTTGTGACAGAAGAAGAGAAATAGATAACGTTTAGCTATTTAGCGAAAAAGAGCAAAAAAGACATGGAAGAAGAAGGAGAGGAAATACTTAGCGAAATAAATTAGGAAATTAGAGATTCTAAATAGCAGTGTAATGAATTTGAAGAAAAAGTATTTTTTTTTTCCTTCTCAATATCATACATATAACTAGTGCTTGTCCGGAGCTTCGCGACCCACAGTTTGATCATGACGCCCGAAGAAGTCTGGTTCATTTTCCTTTCTTATTGGAAACCTACCTACAGTATCTACCCATATATACATTTTTGTACTATGAGTTTTCTAGCTATATGTTTCATAAGTAGTATAGATAATTAGACTTGACTGACAAACTGACAATAGTTTGAAAATCGCAGGAGAGCGGTTTCCTTTACAGAGGCCGGGTATTTTACAGGTAAATGTCCTAGTGAAGGAAACGGTTGGAACTTTGGGAACAGCTTTAATGATGGATAATGAACAATGGAGGTGGTGGTGTTTAGGGAGAATAAGGATGGAGGAGGAGAAGGGAGGGAGGAGGAGGTGATTTTTTAAATAAATTTGCCAGGGAGGTGGTTGGTGGCAAACTCGCAGCACTTGAAATTAAAGAGACAATAGAGCTAAAAAATATAGAGAGGCTACATTTATAATTAAAGTTGGATTTTTTTTTTTATATATGAAAAGGGGTTTTCAATAATCAGGCAAAGAGTTGGGGTGTAGAACAACGAAAAAAAGCACAGTCGCAAGCATAAATAGGGTTGAAAAAAATTAATCTCATTGCTCCTGTATTATTTTTTATGCCGTGTATGACACATATCTGTGAAAAAAGTTCGAATACCTATGTACTTACTTGTATATTGGTGAAGAATCAATATTTTTTAACACCGGAATTTCATTTGAATGGAAATACTTTAGCAAGACTTGAAAATGAGTATTGACAAATGACACGATATTATTTGGTTTTGTAGTTTTGAGACTTTTTGCGTTGGTAATATTTCAAAATCTCACCATTTAAAAAAAATACGTGTAGTTATCATATCTGTGTTAATCACTTTCGTGATATCACAACTACTCAAACTCGAATACTAAATGTACCCTGAAACCGGGACTTGAACCACCGACATACAGGTCACAAGTCCGCAGCCTTATCGATCAAGCTACTGAGGTCGGTAAAAAAATATACGTATAATCAAGACTCAGATTACTGTGGTTTTACAAAAATTGGCCCTAAAACTTGAATTTTATAAATCTTATACAAAACTTATCACCGTGCAAATTCAAGAAGCCGAGAACGCCATAATAATTATATCTGCGTTGGTAAGAAATGGACCTGCTGACCATTAAGAACTTGGTAGACCATTGTTGCCAGATCCAGAGACTCCACCAAGACTTGGGGCAGAAACAATGGCTGATTTATTATTTTTAATTTTCCCACTTGCAGATATTGAAATCGCTGTTGTAATTATAGAAAAAGTTGTGACTCAAGTCATATTTGAGTTTCAGATTTTTTGTTTATAAATTCTGCCTTTGAGGGATTAAATCTGAAATATTTTTTTAGCGTTCCCATCTTTTCCTCTGTAAAAATTTTAACTTGAGAAACACAGAACGCTTTTAAGTAACTTAAACGCCCACAAATTTATATTCACATCAAATCAGGTGTTTCTCAAATTGAATGAAACTTTTTTTTAAATCCAGACAGGATGCTTCAGACAAATGCCTACCTCAAGAATGTTACCTCCTCTAGGGAAGGTGTAGAAAAAGAAGAAGAATGATTGAGGATTTTCGAAACGATATTTTCTGTTCATAAATACGACTGACCGTTTTGAAAACTTTCATTTTAAAACAAAAGGCACATGGCAACACTGAGATAGGCCAGTGCTATTGTAAGAATGGTCGTCTGGCAAATACCTACGAGTTTATATAATTACGTTTGAGTGCTGACCTCGTCGCCGTTCAATATTAATTAATTATTAATTATCTAATTAGGACTTGTTTGTTGTGTATTTGTGCTGGTGCTTCCTCTAGTTAATTAGTTACGGGGAGTCTTGCATGTGAGAATAGGAACAGGAAAAGAATGGAGAATTATAGAATGGAGGAGGAGAGAGAAAGGAAATGGGAGGATGAAATATAGAAGGGAAGAGAAACTGTGAGAGTTAAAATTGAAAAGAAAGATAAGGAGAATGTGATGTCGGACAATTGAAGGAAGTCGGAAGTGCAGTGAGAAAAAATACTTTCTATTAGTTATAGGAAATAGAAAGTAAAAATGAAAGAGATAATATTAGATACATAAAAAATGTACAAAATAAAATACATAACAGATAAAACAGAAGAAAGAATGGAGAGAGACAGAAGGAAGTAGAGAGAAAACGAGAGAGTGATAATCTTGCGTGTTCTTAGAGGAGATGCCAAATGTACCAAAAAACTTACTTTCTTTGCATTTTAAAATTTCAAATAACAAGTAAATAAATATTTACTAACCTCTACACGGTTAAATGGTGTAAATATTGTACTATCTAAAAAAAAAAAAAAATTGATTTGCCGAGTCAACACAAGCGCACTGGCGCGGTGGAAGATGTCCCTTACAAATAACTGTAACTAAACTTTGAGTACAATTTACTGTCGGTCTTGGGGGTTTGAACCCGGGACCTTCCTCCACCAATTTTAAGCGCAATACCAAGTGCTCACTTCTCGAGCATTGTGCTCAGTGTCTAGTCTCGGACTTGATTCTTCTTTAATGTCTTAATGAAGCCGCAATAGTTTTCTCTCTTTGCTCTCTCTCGCTCTCATTGCCCATGGACCACCCCTTTGTTTCCAGCTCTAAGTACTCTTTAATTATACATAATAGTGCGGCAATTACAATAATAAGCTCCGAGTGAACTCGCAGAGGTGTTTGACCTCGACGCGTCGATATCCTGTGAGAAAAAGAAGTCGAAAAAGTATGCAGCTTCTTACGTAGCCTCGTTGGAAAATCTCGATGTGGTTTGTGGCATTTATTATGTGTATTTATGATAGAATGATATGGTGTGTATACCCACCCATGGATGTTGACATGCACCACCATAATCCAATGAAAGATGGGTGATAGAATGTTAGTCACATTATTTATTTTTGAGATTCAATTTGAGTTACGACTGTGTATCACAATAGCGCGGGTGTTTTATCCTTCATTCTTCTGTCCTGACATGGGTGGTACCGTATCTGTTTAGGTTTGATACTTTATTAATCCCTGTGAACTAGAACTTGTGTACTAGAACTTGGCAACTACCTCTGAAGACATCACAATGCATAACTGATCTTCTCTTTCTCATGCTAGAGTTAGGTACTTAAAAAAAACACTCCCAAAAGCCTAATCTTCCAACACATCTGACATGGTATATTACGAGCATTTTTAACCCAGATGGGGCTGACGTCCTTCCAGAAGGACGTCCTTCTGGAAGGACGTCAGCCCCATCAGGTCAAAGTTACTACGTTGTGGATTTTTCTAATTAACTCAGCTTGTTGAGGTTAGTTGGCGACACCTTAAGCTCTTTGTTTTGAGTCCGAGTGATAAGTTGACAGCACTTATTTTGATTCAGGACTCAAAACTATATCTCCAAAAATAAAACAAAAATTTTCACGCGTATTGGTTAAGAACCAAAATAAGGGTACTAAGTCAAGTGTGAAACACAAGAAATAAGTTTAAATTTCACCATTTTTTTCATCATTCTTCAAAAAAATAATTAAAAAATTCCACCCTTTGTACCCCCCCCTCCCCCCTTTCTAGTGAATGGGAATAGAAACGAGAGGAGCCCAAGTTAGAGGAAGAGTATGCACATCATCTTCAGGGACGAATGTACGCTCATCTGATTTGCATTATCCGAATAATGTAGGTAGCATCGAACAGGGAATGTTGTAAGTCAGGCTCTTTGTCATTTACACCTTGCACTATTTGTAATATTCCCTTTTACTTAAAACAGTAATTTATACAAACAAAATATTTGGTCTCAAGTAATCTCAACAAAGATTATATAAAATCGTAAAAATTGTCACAAAAAATCAATTTTGTTCCTAAATTGTAAATTGGATCTTTTTCCGAAAAGCATGATTTTACAATAATCTTTGTTGAAAATAGTCAATCATTCTACTGATTTTCTTAAAATGAGATGCCGGTGCATACATGATTATTTAAAAAAGTATTTATGACAGTATACGTTTATAAACCAAGAGAGATATCCTAAATCTACAAACATTTACCTACAATATTTCAATACCTACAGATTTTACATTAAATTTCCAATTATTATATAATTGTGTCTCTGTGTGGGGGGCAAGATAGAGCAGGGCTATCGCCATATGTTGGGGTGTTAAAATCACGTAACGCGAAAAACTTGGTCGCGACGCCTTGCTTCGGTAGCAATAAGAGCATAAATAACAATAAGGGCGGATGATTAAAAACACTGCAAGTTAAATTAGTAACAACTAAAGAGAGTAGAGTTTATTGATAAACGCACAATTAATTTACACGTGTAACTTAGTAAATATGAAATTATACAAGTTGTAAGTTATGAGTTATTAAAGTGGACTGTATGATTTAGGGTCTGAGCTATGCCAAGCAACAATTATCACCGAAGAAGTATCTTGGTGATTTAAACTGTATAGCACTTTAGGCAGTCAGAAACTCAAGTATCAACTGGTTCCTGTTCGCGAGAGAACTTAGAGTAATTAAAAACACAGAATGAAAACTTGAGGGAAATAGAACTGGTAAACAAAATAACACTTTGTACCAAGAGGGTGATTAGCGAATTGACAGTTAACGTACAACCGGGGAGCAACTGCTGAGTTGGAGACTAAATTATATCTGATGAGTTAGATTTACAACTGCGAGTGAGTTGGAGTGTAAAGCACAACTTCGAGTGACTTCACAGCTTGTTAGTGGCTTTACGACTTGTTAGTGACTGCACTACTTGTTTGTGGCTTTACAACTGGTTGGTGACTACACAACTTGTTAGTGGCTTTACAACTGACTTGAGATTTGAACTCAAGTCCTTTAAGAAGATTCCTTCCGAAGGGGAAATCGGCAGGAGTTTGTTCCGGCCTTTAGACCATAATCGGTAAAACCAATCAGAGTCAAGGAGGAGGTCCCAAAGGTTCAAATCTTGGGATTTCCCATGAGGGGAAGTTAGAGGAAAAATTGACTAAATATATGGTCCGTCCCTGATATTCTATGATCGAGACGGTATGTCTGAATCGATTAGGTAAGATTCTTCAAACAATAAAAGGTATTAACTATAATAGGTTATGAGGAAAAAATATGAATTATGAGGGTATGTAACCCAATGAACAATATTTGAGGCATTCATTCTCTGTCGCATACCGAGAATAAGATTACAAGTAATGAATGTAAAATACCTACAAAAAGAATGCCGGAAATCGGTAATAAATGAATGGGCTATCATAAAAATATAGAAAGCGATATTAGATCCTTAAGACAAAGGACTTTTGCGAGGAAAGATCACAAGAAATATTACATTAGGTAATATTATTTCGTGGAACTTAAAATGAATCTCGTGAGAAATTATGTTTAGGAAAAAACCCAAATTGTGTTCGGTTGAAAGACTGAACATGCCGGCCCCCGTTGGAAAACTTTAGTTTCCAACAGAATACCGTAGATAAATTTAATTAAAAGTATGCGACATTATAGGATTTCAAGTATGTGCAGTTGAACATACATGATAAAATCAAGCCATGATTTGGCTTTAGAGAAATGCAATTTCGTTTAGTGCAAACTGTCAATTATTTTGAGAAAGCATTACAATTTAAAGAATGTAATCAATAAAGTTAACACATAAATTTAAAATAAAAATAGTACGTAAAAAGTACAAGTACAAATAAAAATGGCATAAAATAAAGTTAATATGTGTAAAATGTGTAAAATTATGTGTAAAATTATGGTAGTAAAACATTAGAAATAATATTAATGGCTAGGAATAATAAAGCGTTACTGTATTGGTAATGGATATGACCATTGAACGCACCGTTTGAAAGTGCTTGTAGCGGTTTTAACAGTAGCAACTTGCACGTTGCCGTTTTTGCCAGCATGGACGCTTACAACACGTCCGTTCGCCCCTTTGCCAGCGGTTCAGACGATTCGTTGAAACGTCTGAAACATTTCTTTCAGGTTGTGCCTGTAACGCGTCACCTATCAAGAAATGTCCAGGAGTTGGGAAAGAGAGGTCTGAGGGATCCTTAGATATAGGAGTTAAAGGACGTGAATACAGTGAATTAAAATTGGCCGTGTTGGATTCACGCAAAGAAATATTTTTTGGTATCTGGTTCAGTCGTACTGGCATGGAAATTGTTTTTAATAGTAGAACTCTTTGAAGAAGAGTGAAGAGGACCTGATATAATCCAGCCGAGCCTAGTTTTTGTAAGAATGGGCAAAGATGGACCCAGTTTCTTCTGCCCAACACACAAAAGTGAGAAAAATAATTCTGAACCTATGATAAGATCAATAGGACCAGACATGTAGAAGTTTGGATCAGCTAGATTTATGGAGTTAGGAATATTGAGTCTAGAAATGTCAATATTTTCATTTGGCAAGTTTTGAGTTAACTTGGCCAAGATGATAAAGTCAAGTGACTGTTTGTAACTATAGTCACTTGAATGAATGGTGTGAGTAATGAAATGAGTGGAGGCGAGTTTTGCCCCACCAATACCAGCAAGTGTTGTATTGGATCTTTTCCCTTTCAACTTAAGCAGTTGGCATGCATTCTGGGAAATAAAGTTAGATTGTGAGCCGTTATCTAACAAGGCTCTGATTTTGTGTGGATTGCCATCGCGGTCGTGCATAATGACGACAGCTGTGGCTAGCAAAACCGTTTTAGTCTGAAAATTAGACGTATTTTGAGAGCAAGAGCTCACGAGAACGTTTTGAAAGCTCTGTGAGGCGGTAGAGAAATTACGCGTGAGATTCACTGCTTGCGCTTTCTCGCGGTCAGTGTCTTGTGAGGTACAAGGAACATTGTTCACGGGTGTGATTGGATCTGACCGGGGTTGTTTATCTTGATATTGATGAAGGAGAGTGTGGTGCTTCTTGTGACATATGAAGCAAGAATACCTGGACTTGCAGTCAGGTTTAATGTGTGAAGGAGACAGACAGTTTATACAGAGGTGAAAGTTTTTAACTTGATAAAGTCTGTCTTTCACTGAGAGTGATTTAAATTCATCACATGAATGCAAAAAGTGATTTGACAGACAGAAAGGACAGCTAGGACTAGAATTAGGAGCTGGACACTTGTTAATAGAGGACGCTAGGCACATACCTTTATTCGGTCCTTGGAGATTGCTCCTTCCAGAACTGCCGCTAACTGTTTGCCCTGGACGATTCTCTGAAGTGAACTGCATCGCCTCTTGAACACGTGAGTGTTTCAGCAGGAACTCCAGGAATTGCGCCAGGGTGGGAAGCTCGTCTTGGAGATGGTGAATTGTAAGTTCCCATTCCTTGAGCAAGTGGTTGTTGAGTTTCTGCTTCACGACATGGATCAGGATGATGTCGCCGCAGCCAGAGGACGGGTCTAGATCGAGCGCAGCTAAGGCCTTGAGGTTTTTCTGTACCTCGTTGTACAAGTGGGATAGGGCCTTACCGCTGTCGAACTTGGGAAGAGCAGGAATGCTGAATACGGCATTGAGATGTGTCTCCACAATCCTTCTTCGGTTTTGGTACTGTTGTACCAGAAGATCCCAAGCGACCTTATAATTGTCCTCTGAGATGGAAATTGCTGAAATTACCTCGACAGCTTGTCCCTTAAGGCACGACCGGAGGTAATGGAGCTTCTGAACTGCCGTGAGTGAAGCGTTCTCATGGACCAGCGACTGAAAGGTGTTGTGAAAATCAGTGAACTGGCCATGAGAACCATTGAACGTAGGGAGTTCAATTTGTGGGAGTTTTATTTGTGGCAGAACTGCCACACTGGAGCTTTGAGATGAAGCTGACAAGGAAGGTTGAGGAAAAGAAGTTTTTCTTCGCTTGATTTCTTTGGCTGATTTATTGATCAAATCAAGCACCTGAGTGGATAAGGTGTTCGCTTCCGACTCATACTTCTCGAAATCAGATTGGTCTTGATTGTCGTCATCGCACGTGATGTCAAGGATATCACTTGTCAGACTCTCCAGTTGATCTGCCAGTGTTAGTAGTTTTTGGCGCATTGTCTGAAGCATTTCCAGATGAACTTCTTCTGGAGATTCAATACAGTGCTTTGAGGGAGTCACTAATTTAGTTATTTTTAAGAGGTCACGTTTGACCATGGCTTTTGTAGGAGCCATTTTGAAAGTTTGTTAGAGGATATTTTAAACACAAAACACGAGAAAAGTGAGAGTTAGTTGTGGCCGTGTGATAGACCAATGTTAAATACAAAATGAGATAAAAAATAGTTAAATGTCAATAGTTGTTATAATTTTTATACACTTACAGCTAGTCAGGCAAAAGTTTATCCGGCCCGAAGGACCAATGTCTCTGTGTGGGGGGCAAGATAGAGCAGGGCTATCGCCATATGTTGGGGTGTTAAAATCACGTAACGCGAAAAACTTGGTCGCGACGCCTTGCTTCGGTAGCAATAAGAGCATAAATAACAATAAGGGCGGATGATTAAAAACACTGCAAGTTAAATTAGTAACAACTAAAGAGAGTAGAGTTTATTGATAAACGCACAATTAATTTACACGTGTAACTTAGTAAATATGAAATTATACAAGTTGTAAGTTATGAGTTATTAAAGTGGACTGTATGATTTAGGGTCTGAGCTATGCCAAGCAACAATTATCACCGAAGAAGTATCTTGGTGATTTAAACTGTATAGCACTTTAGGCAGTCAGAAACTCAAGTATCAACTGGTTCCTGTTCGCGAGAGAACTTAGAGTAATTAAAAACACAGAATGAAAACTTGAGGGAAATAGAACTGGTAAACAAAATAACACTTTGTACCAAGAGGGTGATTAGCGAATTGACAGTTAACGTACAACCGGGGAGCAACTGCTGGTGAGTTGGAGACTAAATTATATCTGATGAGTTAGATTTACAACTGCGAGTGAGTTGGAGTGTAAAGCACAACTTCGAGTGACTTCACAGCTTGTTAGTGGCTTTACGACTTGTTAGTGACTGCACTACTTGTTTGTGGCTTTACAACTGGTTGGTGACTACACAACTTGTTAGTGGCTTTACAACTGACTTGAGATTTGAACTCAAGTCCTTTAAGAAGATTCCTTCCGAAGGGGAAATCGGCAGGAGTTTGTTCCGGCCTTTAGACCATAATCGGTAAAACCAATCAGAGTCAAGGAGGAGGTCCCAAAGGTTCAAATCTTGGGATTTCCCATGAGGGGAAGTTAGAGGAAAAATTGACTAAATATATGGTCCGTCCCTGATATTCTATGATCGAGACGGTATGTCTGAATCGATTAGGTAAGATTCTTCAAACAATAAAAGGTATTAACTATAATAGGTTATGAGGAAAAAATATGAATTATGAGGGTATGTAACCCAATGAACAATATTTGAGGCATTCATTCTCTGTCGCATACCGAGAATAAGATTACAAGTAATGAATGTAAAATACCTACAAAAAGAATGCCGGAAATCGGTAATAAATGAATGGGCTATCATAAAAATATAGAAAGCGATATTAGATCCTTAAGACAAAGGACTTTTGCGAGGAAAGATCACAAGGAATATTACGTTAGGTAATATTATTTCGTGGAACTTAAAATGAATCTCGTGAGAAATTATGTTTAGGAAAAAACCCAAATTGTGTTCGGTTGAAAGACTGAACAAATTGTTTAGTTCAAAATCCGTCACCCTAATAACATTCCTGACTACAACACAAGTGAACTACAAAAATAACTTATTTTCCTAAAGTTTTTTTCTCCCGAAAGCTGTGGCATATTTATTTGTTGTTTTCTCTCAGATTTTATTATGAAGAGTAAGACGTGTTTTTTCTTTCGGATTCATTCCGGAAATTGATTCAGGGACAGTTGCAAAGGGGGAAAAATAGTTATCTCACTGTCCCAGTTGATGGTCTCAGTTTGAAATCTAGTGATGTTGGGATGACCACGTATTGTGTTGTTGAATAAATTGAGTGTGGAGGTAAAATTTGGATTTTCCGTGGAAATAGAATTTCCATTCATTAAAGTGTCTACATGTGTATTTTGTTCTCATTTATCTACTTGAGACTTTAATCACACTGCACTAACAAATACTTGACTTTAAACAACACAATACTGGCACCAAAACAGCTTCTGGAATGAAGTCCCCTCATTCCAGTATAAATAAGTGTCTAATTAAGCATAGTCCTAATTAGGCAGTATACATAAGTGAATTATTACTTACACATTTTGTGTATTATTACTTACGAGAAATTTCTAATATAAGATATCAGAAGTATTGTGTTCGTTTTTGTAAAAAAATTGATCCGATTTCAATTTTTTTTTTTTATATTTCTGGACGTTTTATAACTTACTGAGCAACTCTGGTTTTGTGTCTGTCTGTTAAAAATATTCCTTTTAACGCGCAAATCTCGGAAACTATTTAACGGATTACGATAAAATTTTGTACACATATAGAAGACGTTCTGTAGATGGTCCCATTTTAAATTAATCAACTTCGCGTCTAACCACTAACTTTTTACTTAAACGCTTATATCTCGTCAACGGTACACCCGATTTTGATGTAATTTTGTAAGTATATGCGTACTAGCGTTTTACATAGTGCATTTATATTTATTTTTTAATACATTTTGATTTAGCTCTGATATTTAAGAAAATCCAAAATTTTGGACAAAAACTTGCTGGTACAGAATATTTTGCAAAATCTAAAATGTAGAAAAAACGGTATTCTACCATATAAAACGAATTTGAAGAAAATCGGTTTTGGAGATACAAGTGATTTATTATAAAATCTCAAAATTGGCAATGTGAAACAATCACGAGGAAGTATTGTGTCCATAAATGGCAGTGTTTTTTTTTATATCAATTTAAAAGGGAAGGATTAAAATAAAAACCCAAAAATCGAGAAAGTGACGAGGAATCTGATCAGTTTATTTTATCTCTAGAGAAAAAAATGCTAGGAATTTCGTTTTCTTAAACTCCTTTGTCCCTCATTCTTTCTCTCCTTTTTATAAGTAAAAAAAAGAAGATTTGTTTTAATCACTTAATGCAATATTTCATTTCGATGCAGATTTTCTCGTCCCTCTCAAAAATCAGATGTTAAAAATTAATTTTTGTGGGTTCTCTGGGAAAAAAACCCATTGCAAATTTACTTTTACCCATTGCCTAATCTGAGGCGCGATGGGTACATTGTTTTTTTCCCCCTAGTAAAAAATAGTCATTATCACTAATTTAGTAAATAACTACGCAACACAATCGAGATTATAAAAACTTAACATTAATCTATTTTTAAAACGAAATCAGAAAGACAACTTTGGTTCGGTTTGACCAACCACCGTCACGATGCGAGCTTATATTTTGAAACACTTTTATATGTCTAGGATTCAAATTTTGATGACTTACTTTTCCGACTTAAGTTTCGTCTATTTCATAGACCCTATGAAGGTAATTATTATCAAGTTCCCTTGATAATGTCTATGAAATAGACGAAACTTAAGTCGGGAAAAGTAAGTCACCAAAATTTGAATCCTACACATTTAAAAGTGTTTCAAAATATTCACATCAGGATGTCTAATATAAACACCATGTTCAAAAAAAAAAAAAAAAAACGATGTGAGCTTTCATCAATTGAAACGATTTAAATTTACTTACAATAACATTGTAGACAAATACCAATACAAACATGGACCGGTCAATTATTTTTCTTGAACATTCTTATTTATAACTGCTTAAATTATGTTTTTCATGAAAAAAATATTTACCAATAATAATAACTAATTATAATTTACAGAACGGATTTTTTTCCATCTCAAAAAGTATTATTTCTGCAAAATACAAAAAAAAATCTGAATAAATTATCTTTTTATTAAATTTTTCATAAAAAAATGTTGGTGGGGAAATGAGTTTGAATCAAACTTAATTACAAACAAAATAAAAAAAATGTTTTTTTATTCTAAAAAAATTATATAAAAGTAATTAAAAATCATCAACCCGCAAAATAAAAAAGGAGAAAAACATTGTTGTTTAACCCTTTCAAAATTAGCTCTTAATTAGGTATCTACTTGGTTAGTAAAAGAAAATATCGCTTAAAGTTAGAAAGCTTTTTAAGTACTCACTTTTAGCTACGGATTACAAGTCCAGGATTTTTTTACATTTATTTTTATAAGAAGTAGGTATGGATGTTGATATTTGACCATTCATTCAATTAATACCTCCACATACATAATCTAGTTGCACTTTTGGATGTCAACGTTAATCAGACTCTTTTCGAGACTTTTGAACATTAATTTTGAAAGTCAATAATTTAGCACAAAAATTGCGATACCGAATGTTAATTATTTTGAAAGTTTAGAGTAGTAAATAATTGTTTTCCTTCTGCAATTTGTACAGGTAAATACAATTTCAGTATTAAAATTTTACATTGAAATTGTTTAAATATGCACTAATTTCTTAAGTATAGATACTTAATTACCCAATTCAGAATTATACAAAATTTCCCCGTTTATATACACGAACGTCGTAAATAAAAAGACAAACTTATCTTTTACTCTGGAAGAAACAAAAGGTGAGGTTCATTTTGCAGCACACAAATCATGTGACATTGAAAAGGGTTAAAATTGTCACCCTACTAATAATAATTCTAAGAGAGTAAGGTGGCTAGGAGAGGACCAAGGGGTGAGAGACAACGTGCCGGGGACGCAGGGAGAGAGTTTAAAATCAGCATCTCATTTGCATATAAATAAGCTTGTTCTGATGACACTACTTGCCCTCTCACCCCGCCACCCCCCGCCCCACATCACCATCACGACTTTCAAGCATTGATTAAGAAAAAGGGTTCCTAGAGTCGTTCATTAAAATTATAAGAGAAGAGACAATAATAATAATGTGCTAAAATATATGCTAATGAGCTGAAAGTAGAGAGAACATAGGAGGAAGAAGTTTAGAAATATTGGGTGATGGAGACTTGTTCGGTGCTGCGGATATTTGGCACATGGAAATCCACATGGACATGAGAATGTGGAAACATGAAATTAGCAATTCAAAATAATGTAGGAAACAAAAATGAATAAATTTGGTAATTAAAAAGATAAAGAGGCGTTAAGGAAAAAACAAAAAAAATAGAAGTGAAAGAAACTGGCCACTGGCGTACACCTAAGCTCATTATCAAAATTGATTAAATGAATACTTACACCAAAAGAAAAATGTTCGTTACGTTTACATGAGTAATGAACCACGACACATATCGCGGCGAATTTTTTCATTCGTGATCAACAGTCACAATTTTACAGTAATATTTATTTTACTATCTATAAAACAAGTCAACCAACTCATCTCCCTGGGGCACACAGCCCTCAACTGCCGCCGCATTTCCTCTTTGAATTGCCGGACTTATTTTTTGTGATAGATAAAAACTTGCTTTACCATCACCTGATTTATCCACTAGCCTTGACCCCAACACGCTTTTTGCTTCAGCTCCCAACGAACTCATTGTCTCTACAGCAAAGGGATGAATTAAATTCCTACAGATATTCAAATCCGAGAAGCATGTACAAAATACAATATGTTCAGTAATTTTGAACATACTGAAGAGGATTCTTATTTCTTACTCCCACTATACTGACACCTTGTCCCACAACTTTGAAACTTGCAGGAGCGAAATTTCAAGAGCTTTTGTTCTGGCTGTTCTCTTTTACTTCAGCTTGGATTAGAAAAAGCATTGAAAGAGAATTTCGAAATTGAAGTTATGAATTTTCCCGAACGATTAGAACCAGGGTATCTGAACGAAATGCGACAAACTGATTAACACCATCCGTGAATTTCTAAGGTGGTGTGATCAATCCTACTAACTATAAGTGAAAAATAGTTAAAAGGTTCTGGTATTACTATTATCGCTATCATCAACATATTATTATATTTAGAATTAAATTATTATTGAAATATAATATGTAGTTAAGAGTCCAAAATTCCATTGTACAAAACCATCTCTACCTAAGAATATGAATCTTAGAGCATTTTAGTTTGCGTGAACAAGGAAAATCTAGAAGACACAGGAGTGAAAGTTGAAAACCTCTGTGAAGTGTTTAGCAAAAGAGAAGACCAGGAGGGGATAACAAAATACATTGTGTGCCTTTCAAGATCTCACCGCCAGGATAATGAGGGAAAACAATGAGAACAAAAGTGCACAACACTTCATTAAGGTACCATCAAGAGTGTGACAACAGAATGGAATACAAAAGAGATCAACTTAGACGCCGTCCGCAAAGACCCTGTGCTTTCCACGTGCTGATGTCAAGAAGGGACGGGTTGTGAATGCGAAAATTTATAGATAGAAATTGGAATTGGGAAATGATGGTGGTAATGTCAGAAAAATAGTACACATTACCTGGAAAAAATGAGCCCATTCAAATGCTACATGAATACAAATTTAAGACAAAGCTTAAACAAAACAAAGCTAAGAACAACTCGTCTAAATGTAACATGAACACAATATTAACAAGACAAAGCTAACAACGACTCATTTTCAAAAGGCTAGCAATAGCTTATTCAAATGTAACATTGAAATTAAGAAGACAAAGCTAACAGCAGCCCATCTAAATGTAACATGAACATTGAACACAATATTAACAAGACAGCTAACAACGACTCATCTTCACACAGTGTTAACAAAGGCTAGCAATAATAGCTCATTCAAGTGTAACATGGAAATCAACAAGACAAAACTATCAGCAGCCCATGTAAATGAAACATAAACACAACATTAACAAGACAAAGCTGCTCGTGTTACAACAAGCCATGTACTCTCTGGCGGAAACAATGACGATGTGCTCAACTCGCCATGTTTTCGAGTTAAAATGGAGGAGAAACTTAAATAGAAAATATAATGAAGGAGAGACAACTGGAGGGGACATGAAACTAATTATTATAATTATAATTCAGACAAAACCTTCACAGAGGAGATGGGAGGTGGAGGTGAGGGTAAGATGTACCACTAAGCTTTCCTTTTCTCTTTCTCTCTTGCTGTCTTTCTCTCTCATCTAATCAACACTGACCACCCAAGCTGTTTTTACTTCAAACCATGTCCCTCCACCCCATGCAACTCTCCAACCCTTTCTCGAGCTACACAGTACCTTAAAATTCATTTCCATAATAATATTGACTGACCTTTTTGTTTTCCTCGATTTTCTTTCCTTCCTCTTTGCTTTCCTCTTGCAATTTCTCTTGTTATTGTACTCCCAGGTTTGCTCGGGAGAATCTTCCGTTTGAAATATGGCAAGGAAAGTTATGGAATCGAGTGGATTGATGTTATGTTTGTATGTTCTGTTAGTTTTTCCTTGCGTTCAAGTCAAATCACAATAAATATTGGTTTATTTAATAATTACTGTGCCGTTGATGATGCATTCATTACACCTAATTATTACACGTCCCCTGATAAATAAGGTTCCTAAAAAAGTGCATATTTTCCAAAAGAAGATAGATTTAACAGCTGCTGTGATCTGCATACCTAGTATTAGTCAGTGGACATTGGACCATAAAAATATATACTATATTTTACGTCAGTTAGCCTGAGCAGGCCAGGGATACCAGTACAACATGAATTGCCATCACTACCAGCATTGGGTTCGAAAATTCACTTTTTATCAACAAAAGTATATGATATTTGTAAAAAAAATACAAGGACCATTCTGCCTGATTTTATGAAAGACTTCCCACTGTATCCCTTACTTGTTGAGTTAATCAAAGTGTACGCCTGCACGACAGGAGGATAACAGAAAACCCAACGAGTTTATTACTGTCCCTTCCCATCCTCCCCTAGACGTTTATCAAGAGAATAAAAAAGAAAGGGAAGAAGGGGCTCAAGTGTTAACTTAAAAACGCATAAAAACAGAGATTGAAAAAAAAAGTTTCTGTGCGAGTATAAACGTAGTAAGGTAAAAAAAACCTCGTAGGGAAGAGAGAAGGAGCATACACATGCACTGGAGGGAGAGAGAGGGTGAAAGAAAAGTTCTTCCTCTCAATGAAAACTCTTTCTATATTTTTTTTTCCTTTTTAGCGGGAAATATCATTCTCCATTGATATCTTTGAGCGTACATTTTATAGTCTTTTTTAGTGTACTACAACAGATATACTAGAGGATACTGTGTATAATGTGTATATTTCGTTTCCTTTGAAGATAATTGTAGCAATGTACGAGTTTATTACTGTCCTTTTCCACCTCCGTCTTTCATGACGTGTTAAGTCCCTAAAATAAGATACGCCTTACTATAGGGACTTGGTGTAGCTAGTTCAATATTGTTAAGTAGAAACCACGCATTTCTCAGGAGGCTTAAAAGACGTAGTGAACATTATACATCTGTACTTTAGATTCAATAGAAATAAATTTCTATGTAGATAATGTACGATATAAAAGGAAATCAAATCACTGCCAAAGTAATTACTTTTTCGTAGGCGATTAGATTGGCTGCAAATAAATTAGAAAGCTAATCGGGCGTACCATTATCAAGAGGTTTTCTGATGAATATTCAAGCGTTTTTTTCCATCAGACCTTTCATTTGATTTGACCTTAAGTAGAACAGCGTGTTTTCTCTCTCTTTCCAGTGGATGTAAAATTAATGCAATAATTTCTCATTCTTTTTATTGTATTATGTTGAAATATTATTTCTATGCACGTTTCCAACTAATAATAATAACTCAAACGACTGATTTTTTCTTCTTCTCTAAATTGATATTTTTTCATTTATTGACAGAGGAGGAGAAATTTAGAAGCAGGGTGGGGTTATATATAATTTTTATTTTTAAAATAATAATATTCTTTTTCAAAAAAAAAAAAAGTGGTAGGGGTACATTTGCTGGTTTGATTTTATATTTTATTTATTATTATTTTTTCTGTTTTGTTTTCTCATTATATAATATACATTTCTGTATAGGTATGTGTATTATAAAAAATGGATTGAATAGAAAAATGGCGGTGGGAATTAAAAAAATATATATTATAAATTATTTTTTAAAAAAAATGCATGGAACAAAAAAAATGTGGAGAGGGAAACAGAAGTGGAGTGAGGGAAACGCGAAAAAAAAGCTGAAAAAAAAAGAGTTAGAAATTTGAGAGGAGTACAGTGAGGAGGGTTATAGAATATGCATCGGAAATCATTTAAATAGATTTTTTTCAAAATTAAATACAAAAATATAATACATATAAAAAAAAAAACAGAGCACGAATGGCAAGAGCACAGAATGATTATACATTCGCTGAGGCTTGCGAAATTCTTCCTCCCGAATAATGCCCCAATGATGGCAGCTAAAGCAGTGGACACCAAATATCACCATCGACCGACGGGCTTATGGTGTAAAACAAACTACTATCAAATTTTAAAAGACTATTGTGCCATGTACCCAAATTATCTTTAAAATGAGATATTTTGTACAACGCCTTCACGTAAAAAACTGGAAGAGATTGGAAGTAAAAACTGGAAGAGATATATTAATGATGGAAGAGATTGCCGCAGGTAATAACCCCGCTCTTTAATTAGGATATTAGTATTATTTTCTTCTTTATTATTTATTTACTTTTCAATCTATTTTATTTTATTTTTTTTCTTAATTTTTACTATAAATTTTGTACATTACTTTGTCCTCCAAATAAATATTTATATTATAATAATAATATACTATCAGTTAAAATAAAATTGATTCACGGACTTTCTTTATCTATTTAAACGATTTTGATCTACGCCTGAGGATCTATAGCCAACACATCCCGATTGCCTCCTTTTTTTCATTTCATATCTGTTCATCTCAATCCGTATTTTAACTAAAAAGAACTTCCAGTCTACTTGATTGTTGAATGGAGGGAGTGATATGAGAAATATGCGATACAAATATTCAAAATTATACTAGAATTGTCACTCGTTGAATTTACATTATTATCAACATTTTTTTTTTTTTTTTTTTTTTTTTAAAAAAGATGAGTGTTTCACAGCCTTTTTATTTCGTAGCCATGAAACAGGAGCTACTGTAGACGCTTGTGGTCTTTGTTGTAGCCTGCCCATCCGTAGTATGCCTCCCTCTGATGGGCGAGAAGTGACACAATACTTCCATTTAGGTGCTGGGTCAACACGAGCGCACGGTAGGTATCCCTTACAAACAATTGTAACCAAATTAAGAATACAAATTTTTGTCGGCGCGGGGTTCGAACCCGGGACCTCCGCATGGCAAGCGAGTGCTTAACCACTGAGCTAATCGCGCGCTCAGTGGTTAAGCATGGCTGATCATGGCTGACTTTTTTTTTAACCTATACCATCTTTTATAGATGGCATCAAATAACAAAAATAACATCTTTTATTTACCATGAAGGTATACAACAATTTTATGGAAAAGAACCGAGTTTGATTCAGTAGGAGCACTTTTGGAGTAAAAAATAGTCTTCCCATTATCGTTCACACTAGGACGACCATCGAGAAAGCAAGTTCGGAAAATATAGTTATCGTAGACATTGACAGACATTGTACCTGTACAATATTTTAATTCAATAGCAATACATATATTATTATAATACTCCCAACGTCTATGTATGCGAATGGCGAACAAAACGAATCCCTAAATGAATAAATTGAAAAAAAAGAGGAAAAATGCTTAGCAATAGGTACAATAACATATGGAAAGAGTATTGTTTTAGATTTCAGTTTTTTTCTAACTCAAATGATTAATCCCTGGGTGGATTAAAAAAAAGTATCTTCCTCAGAGAGGAACTAGAATTATAATGTGAAGAGCTATGTGGTGGCATTTTTGAGGGTTTGAATGTCCACTGTCCACCATTCCACTAGCTAATACCCGAACCAAATGTTACGTCACACAAAGAGTTCTATCTTCTATTGCTAGGAGTCAAATGCTTTGTTTTTGTGTGTAGATGTAGAAGGTTAGTATGTAAGAGACTGCCATAGGCAAATATGATTGTGAAGATAAATAAAAAGCCCAATTGATTTGCACGGTGATCTTCTATGTTGGGATTGCGTGATTAAATACACTAGTAGTATTATACCTCTGAAATTAGAACCAAAATTATAGAAATATTAGATTAATAAAATCATTATAATTACTGGAAAATGAGTTACTATACGTCATTAAATTAGTACGGTTGGGACTTCCATATGAGGTGAGAAATTTTTAGGGCTAACTGATGAGGATTATGGAGACCAACACAGTTGTTTTCTACTCCAGCGATAAATCATAACTCTCATAAGTCATAATCACAACAGATGTTAATCAATTCACTGAACGGCTCGAAATTACATTACATTTTCAAATGTATCAAGTCTTGTGCTGTGATCATTAGGTTAAAAAGTCTAAACTTTTCCGTAGGTGGGGAAAATGGAATGATAATTTTTATATTTTTTATATTAATATAATAATATGGGTAGTCAGTTCAGATGATAAATGTTGATCAAGTATGCAAAAGAGCGACGCATTAATTAAATAATTATTTATGTCAAAGATCTGAAATGTATAATTACTTCAAAACTCAATCATACCTTTAAGTGACTCTGAGAACATGCTTGGGTAGGCACTTTGAAAGAAGTAGAAAAACTTTTTGCGCACAACCTGCCAAGAAAAAGAAAGAATTTTGCTCTTCTGAAGATTTTCAGAAATGGAATCGGGTTTTAGATTTAGAGACCAACGCAACGTTCAAAACCATCACTTGATAATTATTTAATTTCTTATTATTATTAACTTTTACTACTGCTGCTTAGGTAAATTATTTAAGAGAAAGTATAAATTTTTAATACACGTATAATAATATAAGCACAGATTTTTTTAAAATTTAAATTATAGATATTTTTGTTACTATCACTTATGAGATATCTCTGATGATTTAAATTTGACATTTTTGACGGTTCGCAGAACCATCATTCGTACGTAGGACTATTTGTAATATAAATTAATTATTAATTTATGATCGATTGATCGATTTCTTGAGATGTCTATAAAACATTAACCCTTTTTATTACTATAGGTTGATAAGCTGGTCGCTGTAAGTATAAAATTAGTTAATTGTTTTATAATTCCAACATTTTAAATAAAGAAATAATTTGATTCGTCCCATTGTTTGTAGGTGTATGATTCCTTTGTTTTTATTAATATTTTTCATTGTTCTTAAGAATCTTAAGTAATAATAATAATAATAATAATGCTTTTTCTTTGTGTTATTATGTCACAATTTTAGTGGGTAGCGCAGAATCATAGGACTTTACCACTTTAATTTACAATATCTTGTATTCTTTTTTTGCCTAAGATTCTGCCACTGGTCGCTGCTTCACATTAAAGCAGCTACTCATTTTTCCTCACGAGGTATGAGTGGACCCCGAACATCCAAGTACAGAGCAGAAAAAATCCTCCCCCGCTGGGAATCGAACCCAGGTCACCATGTGTGCAATGCCTAGCGCGCTAACTCGCTCTGCCACAGTGACTACTTAAGAATCTTAAGTACATACTACATATACTTTCATTTATTAAAAAAAAAAAAAATATACCTCCTTAGAGTATTGCTGTGTAGTGTGTACCTAATAATAGGTAATCCGGGAAAGGGTTAATAAATTGAAATAATTATCATTATTTATTTCCCATCAATTATTGGATACATATTATAATGATTTATATACCAAAACAATTTTCCTCCTATACTGGTAGTCAGAGTTAAGTACGGAGTACAAGTTTGAATGATATACCCGTAATAAATACCTAAGATAAATAATTATTAGATGCCCACATGATGTTGATAAAAAAGCACTTAACATCTAATATCGTAGTGAGTCGTATTTTCGATTTATGTAGGTAAGTGCCAACCTACTAACTATACTAAATATCTATTCATAATAAAATTATAATGATTATAGCATGCAGTTTCCTAGACTCGCGTTATTATATTGACATCCAGAGGTTTATTATACATATGTACACTGTACAGTGTACAGTCTGTACACACATAGATGTGGAAAAACACAATGATGTCTACAAGTCTGACTGAGAGACTATAAATAGTGAGAAAAGTTGTGTAGACCAATAGGCTGGAAAACAATACAGAAGGAGTAGACCATTAAACTGGAGGACCATAAGCGAAGAGTAGACCCATTGTCTGGCTCATGAACTGTTAACAAGAACTAGACCAGTTAGTCTGGATGACGATAGTAATAATAATATCAGTATACCTAATAATTCAAAAAGAAGACCAGTAGCTTCGTTGAGAGACAGCAGTCTGGCTGAAGTATTGTAAATGAGAAGATAAGCGAAGCCACAATCGACCAACTTAATGAAAAAAAAAAAAAAAAATGAAAAGTCTTGCAAACACAGAATAGATGATCCGATTGGTTCTGTAGACCAATATCCATCATTCAATCTAGCGAGGGTCCATCCCATGCGATGTTAGCAGCACCGCCGTACGAATCACATAACAGCACTGTTTTCAGAATAAAACTGAGAAAAAAACAAGTTAAATTAAATGAAACGGTGGAGTTTGAATTTGAAACTCTCCTCTTTTGTAAAGTGTGCTGGAAGTTCTATGAAAGGAATTAAAATTAAGACTCCTTTCCAACAAGAAGCATTTCCCCAAAGTGTAGTCAAGCAGTGTGAGCAGGGGAGTGCGGTAAAGATCATAATAATTATAATAAGAAACTCATTTAGCACTACACTAAGGCAATTAAAATTTAAAATGTTCAAAAATCCCCGAGTTCCTAATATATTAGAAACCATCAGATAATGAATATGTACATAAAATTATTGTTTCGCAAAGGTTCATATGGGAAAGTTTAAACGTAGATGTTAATAGAGGAGCTGAAAGTTTAAAAGTTTAATTCTGAACTTGTACACAATTTACACGCGTACTGTACATACATACATACATGGAGTAATCAGCAGTTATACCTAAACAGTCTAAACACGGGGTATTATCTAAAGTCAATTTGAACTCTAGAAAATCAAGATACCTAGTTTCATCGTTTTGTTCACAGTTTTTAGTGGATGCACCAATTGTACCACAACTCCCATCGATAGCTTTTTCATAAATTTACCATCATAATTTTTCTGAACTATCCTAATGTATAGTAATTAAATAAACATTTAACTATCTTAAACAAAGTTTTTTCGTAGCTGCTAAAGTTTTTTCGTAGCTGCTAAATAATAGAAATCGAAAGGAGATTAAAAAAATGGAATTGAGCTAATAGAATATAATATGTACGCGGTAGGTATATAATCCGTGAAACATGGCTTGTGACTGTGATCCCACATACATAGATTGTAGATAAATAGATATTGTGTTGATTAAATCAGTGAGGATTTCTGTGATAAAATCAGTGATGGACTTCTCCTAAAGTAGGTATGAAATTTATTCCTTCATACGTATAATTCTAATATTATAATAAAGGTATATGTAACTATACGTAGCCTATTTGTGGCAATTGTAATTAAATATTTAAGTGTTGTAAACTAACTGGACATTTATCTAAATGATAGTTACCTAAGTAAAAGTAAATTTGAATAGCCGTTATGTAATAAAGATATCAATGTAAATATTGTAAACAATGTGAGTATGTAGATCTAAAGGCCTGCAAAATTTGGGTATTTGTATATCAAAGATGAAAACGAGAAAATAAAGGGTAAGCTCTTAGAAATTATTATTCCGAAATATTTAAGAATAATCTTACTTAATTCGAAAAGGTCTCTTCTGTGAACGGAAACTATACCGTCTACTGCGAATATTAAGAAACAGAACCAATGTGGAATACAGAGTTGCCAAACTAATTAAACTTTGGAGCAGGTCTCATAATCTCCATCCTACTTGAGACTCCTATAATTATAAATTCGGGGGTTCGGGGTGACTATACGTAGTGCTATACACGTACACAGATATAGACCTTCCTAGCAAAAGCATCTCATTTGAATTGGTAATTACAGAGAAAGAGAGTTTGAGAGTAGAAACCTAGTGCAATTATTGGATTAATGTAAATGTTAAAGGGATGCTGGGTAAGAGAGGGGGTGTGAAGGAAGGGAAGGTTAGAGAAAAAGGGGGATATAATTAAAATCCGTTGATTAATATGTAAATTTAATAAGATTACAGCTTTCTCTCCTCTCTCTTTTCATTTCTCCTTCTCTCACTCTTTCTGTCACATTTTCCTGTATTCCCTTTTGCTCATCATTTTCTTCCCCCTTTGATTCCTCTTACGTTCTCACTTTTTAATGTTTCCTCATAATAGGAAATAGCTGAAGAGGGATATAGTTCTAACTCGTACGTTACGGAACGAGTGGCTCAACTTTGAAAACTACATGAATATGAACATTATGAGACCCAGAGTAGAATTTCCTTTCTAATCCTGTTTTCAACGTCCAGCGAGGTGAAGACTTCGTGATGCTGGCATTCCGGCCCAACCCAGGCTGGGGAGGTTAATGTGGGTAGCAGGTTTGTGAGTTTCCTGCGAATGGAGGGTAACACCCCCGTCGTGATATGACCATGCAGTTGAAAGCGACGTTAAAACCAAAAAAAAAAAATACTTTTCATAACATTAATGAATTATTGCTCGAAGAATCTCAAACCTGTTTGGAAAATACGAATAATGGTCAACTTCTTTTTTTTCTCAAAACTTCTTGTAGTGTTATTCTCATTAAATGCTGGTAAATGCATTGGGTGACAATGAGGCAAAGCATCTCTAATCTTTCTTTTGTTTCCTAGAGACTGTGCTCTCTTAGTGATAAAAAATCTAAATAAAGTTTGTCTGTCTGTGTGATATGCTTGATGCGATATCTTTCCCATCATCCATGATAAAGTCCTCGGACTTGCAGAATCAAAAGACAAGAGCAGTTTTGAAATAAACAATACCACTTTCTATTGCTTTCAGCTAATAGAAAGTAAAAAGAGTAGTGAGACATGGGAAAAAAGAAAAAAAAAGTATTAAGATCTGAATTAATGTTTGGTTGTATACTATCAATTCTATCAATGGATTTCAGAAATATACTTTACGAACAAAAAGTAACGAAAGTCAAGCATTTCAGAGAAAGCAGTGTTCACGCAAAGTTCGGCAGGAAGAATATCCTCTGCCTTCTCCTCATTTTGTCTCATTACCAGTGCTCTCTCTTTATATTCATTTTCGTTAGTTCTGGAGAAGAAGAGGGGCTAAATATTTCAATTTATTTATACGAAAAAGTTACTCCGGCATTTGGAAAAAAGGCTTTTGTCAGGCACAAATCTGCCTAAGTCTGATTAATTAGAGGAGTGTACTGTATCTGCCTACTTATTCCATTAATGTTTCAGAGATACGGTATCATCAAACTCAGGGTGTACTCAGTTGTCAGTGGAGTGTGAGATAAAGAGAGACATTTTCTTACTATGTGTTTATCTCGAAATCTAAAGAAAAATAATTATTAGCCACATTAAAATTAATTCTATCAATCAACATTATATACACAACTATTCATATAATATTTTCAAGTTATTTTAAAAGACTACTTGCTTTTTCAAAAATCAACATATAGATTACTCAAAATACGTTACAACGAAAAATACTTAATGATTCACTATCGCATCTCTACACCCAAACCAACCCTCAAAGATGGCCCGATAGGAGCTCATGAAATATTAAGGAGGTTCTCTATCCAGGTCAATAACGCCTGGAGCGTAAGGTAACACAAGGTGTTGGTATTCCTGCTTATCCAGCGCCCTACACAAGGACGTGCTAAGGGTTCTCAGACACTCTCCCGGCTCATTAAGGAAACTCATTAAAACACCAAACTCAACTCTTCTCCTGAAAACTCATTATGTTTATGATAATGAAATTGTTAGAGCTATGAGCAGATTAGCTGTAGACTATACATATACTTTATGTATAGGTAATATTAAGTGTAAACACAGACACTTATTAGAAATAATCCAATGCACACATTGTTCCTTTAATGTTCAGTACGTGCACATTAAACTCCAATCCTGTCCGAAGTATGATAGTCTCATCAGTTTACATTTTTATTAGTAAATAAGAAAGCTTAAGAACTAAATAAAAGAAGAAATAAGAATCCATTATCCATGATAAATATCCTAGCCTTAATCAAACTTTTCTTTTCTTTCTTTTCTAATATTTTTTAAAGCTTCATAGTGAAGTTCCCTAATAATATTGAACATCTGACACATCCACTAGCTAAATTAGTGGAGACTCAAAATGAACCTGTCTTTCTCTACCTGCAGGAATTGGGTCTATCAACCTAAATGATCCATTATAGAGAACGAAGTGTAAAAGGAAAACATTGCTAACATAATTACTTGTTATGACTTCTTCTTCTTATTTTTCTTTCCGTGTCCATGTGTGATGTCATGGTGTTGAATGGATTGATGTCGGTAAATTTTTCTTGGCTCCTTCCGTCTCCAGTGTATGTGTTGAAATAATGCACTTAAATGCCTTTAAAAAATCAATTGAACAAAAGTAATTTCGTCTAAATCATGTACGTATAGGAGTTGAAATTTTATACTGTGCACATTTTAAGTATCTCAGAACTGTTATATCTTAAATTAAGCGTAATGGAGGAGTGTATTAAACTTAAGGAGGGAATGAAACTTGAAGTGTTTTCGAATTTAGGGTTTGTTCAATATCCTAAATCTTGGACGTTAAATTTTTATGGCCCAACCCCTCACTCTCAGCTCTCCGCTCCCCTCCCGAACAAGTTCAGCTCATTACGTGAGTCAGACCCAGACTTGTTATCTATAAAATCCACCCACTCCTTAATTACTTTTTAATACAAAATTATAGATACAGAACCAGGCATGGTACCAAGTTCGATTCCTATAATTTGCTTAAAACTTTTATTGACTTTATTGTACATTATTTTTCCTGTCTATTTATAAACTCGGTTGGGACCGAAAGATTAAAAAATCGCCATTTTTTTATACGAGTATATATTATACTCGTAATTATATACAAAAAAGGTTCTCATTCTATGTTCAAACATTTCGTTACCTATACTAAATCATGCCTGATCAATCCAACTTCAAACTGAGATTATACGCTGTGATTCCTTGGCATTGTGTAGATATTTTTTGTGATTATGCACATATTTGATTTTTTAGCTCCTAAGTACGTCAATGTATGAAGTAAATCAGAAGAATGAGCTAGGCAAATAGATGGAACTAATGTACTCGTATGGAATAGAGACAGTTTAATACGATGACTTTAAATCCGTACTCCTGGGAAATCCAAACCTGGCTTATTTCTAACTGGAAAGTTGCTTCACCGCGCCTGAATATCCAGACCACATTATGATGAAGAGTGTTACTAGTTAGTAGCTTAAGCATTAGTAGTTATAGATCTAGCTTTGTACAGATATACGGCGTAACACTTAATTATTGGTTTTTTAAATAAATGTATAGCTATCTATGTATGTGTTTTAAGACTAGATTTAGGTTTTCAAAAGAAAGATAAGAGTCTGTATTTACCATTATTTTTCTTATTATAATTTATGAATATTAGGATATTGAATTGGTACTTGGTAATTATTATTAATCATTAATTGGAAGGAATAAATATAATCTCGTGTATGCTTTATAGCTGCGTGTATGTTATTACGTTTTGTGTAAACTAGAAATTATCATAATAAATATTTATTATGTTGTCTGGAGATTTTATATGGGGTTTAATATTAAGCTGAAGGAATGTACACTGATTATGCTCGGTACCCAATACAGGGTTGCCTAAGAGAAGTAAAGGTTTGGTGTCGGTGATGATTAACATGCAACTGTTGCCTCTGATTGTGCAGGAGTTGCAACGTTTACATCTTGGATTCCTTACATAATGATCTGAGATATATCTCCCAATTTTTAATCGGTTAGGTCAGTAGTGGTAAGATCGAAGGTTCTAGGTTTCTCACTTGGCCAGATTCTGTTCCATTTCTACGAATGAGATAGGGGTTCAGTTAATGGAGCACTACTGTGTTGTACTTCAAGTCGGCCAGTCCTACCTACATATTCCACTGAAAATTGTGAAAAGAGGACCCCATTTCCAAAGGTTCATATATTGATTAGCTCCTAGACAGAACATTTCACCGAATTTCATTTTCAAAATGAGAGGAGAAGGGAGGTTGGGATTAGAAGTTGTGAACATTATGGAAACTAGGAGAACTATTCCCGACGTTATGTAGGGAACATTTTACAACATAACCATCATTTTCATCTTTAATTACTTCCCCTGCCTCTCTCGCTCCTCAGACTTCTTCATCGTCACTTTCAGTCTCCTCTTCTTGCGATCCTCCGTCTTCTCTTCTGACATAAAATAAAATTAATTCTAATTCAGTTTTGTGTTTCGTTACAATTTTGCTGTATTATTCATTAAATATGTTAATGAGGGCTTTTTCATTTTTGTTTTCTAATTAAGTTTTGTTTACTGCCAAAGAATTAAAAAATATTATCATCGTTATTATTAGTATATTTGTTTTGTTCAAGCTCGCCGGTAGGCGAGCGCTCGTCAAGTAGCGCCAGCCAACCGGCCTATATTAACACGAAACAGAGTTTATATGTATTTTGTTTTATTGTTTTCGCTCACTTCCCGCTAACTTTTATCAATTTTTATTTAAAATTCGTAATGAGACGCAAAAATAGATTGTGTTTCACGAAAGCGCGAGGTTCCTACGTATAGTTAAAGTCGTTTTCTGGCCACGCGTAAAATCTTGAATTTCATGAAATTATTCATACGGGTTTTTTTTTTCAGACCAATTTTCTGTCAAGGGTACAGCAACGTGTGCTTATCGTGGAAAGACGTGAGCTACGTTTTTGGATAGGGAATTTTTATTTCTGCATACCTTTTATAGTTTCAAGTATTTATTTTTTATAGGATAGGAGATATAGCCTTCTAAAATAAAACCGAAAAGTTGCACAGAGCCGCCCCTGGTTATCTTGGAGCTGCGATTGTAGTATTTTTTGAAAGGCCTTATCATAGGAAAAAATATAAAAATATAACCAAAGTATTACACTAAACCAAACTTGAGTTATAGCCTTTGAAAGGCATACTTATTATGGAGCCCAGAGCCGTCTATTGTTATCCTAGAGATGTATTTTTGGTGTTTTTAGAAAGGTCTAGTCAAAGGGAATAAGATCACTTAATTTCAGATGGTTGAAACAAGTAGAAAACTATTTAAAGCTCTCTAAAGGAATATCTATAATGAACCCTGGAGCCACGCCTAATTATCCCACGTGGATGACTGAAGGTTCTTACTAAAGGTCTAATTACGCAAAATTATACTACGATGTAAATAAAATTTTAGAAAAATCAGCGACAGTGTGAGACATAAAAAGAAAAAACTGATTTATATTTTTATGAGAGTAACAAAAAAAACTTCGCCTCACATAGAACTTAAAATATGGGTGAGATTCAATCGTCTTTGCTTCATCCAAGCTGCCAACAGTCCGGTTAATCAATAAGAGAATAATAACATTTTATAACTTCATTCAAAGATTTCTACATCAAGAGGTAAACTAGGTCTATATTATGAGAAGTGTATAAAATATTGGCCAGTAAGAGGCAAAAATATTGATTAATGTAGATTTAATGATAAATACCTATAATAAAATATTATGTATTGAGCACTCTCTGTGGTCGTCGACTGGTGTAGGTAAAACACAAAGTTTGCAAGGTGACCTGGGTTCGAATCCCGGCTAGGTAGATTTTTTTTACTCTGTACTTTGGATGTCCGGTATTCTCGTGAGAAAAAAAAAACAGTAGTTGCTTGTTTGAGTCAACCTCCTATGACCGTTTAATGTCGAACGGAGTGAGTATGGTTTAACTCGATCAACTTTGTATGTAACGTGATATAAGTTGCATTTTTTGTCCAATCGAGCTGAAATTTTCAGGGTATTTTCAGGATATATGCTTGCCTATTAAATTATTGAATGTATCTATATCTAGTATAATTTCTCGCTTCTTCTGTTTATATCTACTGATTATGCTGAAATGACACCATGTTTAGCAACTCGAAGTTAGGCAAATATATGGGTCAACATTTCTTAGAGCCATAGTAAGAGGCAATTTCGGAACATACAATAATACTTGGCACTTTCATTTCCCTCTTTATTTTACCAAGGTCGAATTTCCATCTACCTACCATGTATGTACGTATTGTACGTATAGGTACAACAGGTACATAATATAATTAAAATTGTATTGTAAACAAAACCACGAAACAGAGTTGTCTGTTTTTTAACGAGTTCATTACTAATTTTTCAATACAAGGAACTCTTTGCGGCACGGTGGTCCCAAGGAGGACCACATAAAATGGACCCTTACTGCACGGGCCCTCCTGACTTGTTGTGCCCTGTGAAAGCTACGACAATGTCCGACTACAGCCGAAAACTTTTATCCAATAGGAAGAAGCTTGAGTAGTCCCTGGCTGAGTGAAGCGTGCTGAGACGATACTAAAGACAGTTCTCATATGGACCATCGTGCAGTAAGGTACATTTTCCAAGTGGTCTTTCTGGGGACCACCGTGCCGGAAAGGTTATCCAAAAAAATTCGAGCTGTGCCGCAAAGAGTTAAAACACTAGTCGATTATTAATTAATTTTTGGTAATAGATTTTATGATTAAATAGGTATGTTTTTTTCTTCATTATTATATACTAGTTGAAGTTCCACAAAATAAGCACCAATTATCACACCAACCTCATTTTAAAACGATGGTGACCAGTTGATTGTATTTGGTTTTAATGTCCTGATTTGAACTAGTGAGGACGGAGGGTTTTACCCTCCATTCGCTGGGAATCGTTCCAGCTACCTACATTTACCTCACCCAGCCTGGGTAGGGCTGTGATTCCAGACTCACGTGTTTAGAGAGAGAAAAAAAAAGCATGCCAAAATAAATAAGTAAAAAGAAATAACACATGTCCTATCTAAAGGGCGGGGTTATTGCCTGTGGAAATCTCTTCTACCAAATCTCTTAAAAAAATATATGCGTTTTTTGATATTTTGAGTCGTTTTCGAGAAACCCAGGCCTTGGTGAGACTTTATGTATGCCCTGTATAATATAAATATAAATAAAAAAATAGCCCTCAGGCGAGAGTCGATCATTACCTAATGTACTTATTGTAGAGATGGGTACGAGTAATTACTTTACTCAAAAAAGTACCGGTTCTTGAGAGTAATTAGTATGTACTGGTTCTTATTTATAGAGTAATCAATTACATGAAAAAAATAATTGTATTCTCGAAAGCTTTGTTTTTCTTTAATGCGTAGTGCGTGATTCGTATCATAATGGTACAATCACTTACAATGGTACAAGAACCGATTATTATACTCGTATATCGAGTACCGGAACCGGGTACCGATTCTATGAAATACTCAGTAGTCGGTATAACACACCGGATCCGCGTACCGTACTGGGTACCGGTTTTATGAAATACTCGGTATTATACACCGGGACCGAGTACCGACGTATCGTACGTAGTAGCCGTGTACCGGTTCTATTAAA